>SJYX01009539.1:175511-255500 GCA_006410675.1 Oreotragus oreotragus | reverse complement strand
TACTGAAAATGCTGAAACCGCTTTGAACATTTGGAATTTCTGATACCTCCAGTGGGCCGAGAGACACGATGGGTGAAGGCCTGGAGATGGCAGTGAAGACGGCGGGCCCGAGGAGGCAGCGGTGTGGCTGCTGGCGCCTGGCAGCGGCTGCTGGGGGCCGGGCGGTCTGCAGCTGCCCCTGGCTCCCTTGGGAAACCGCAGGCCCGTGCCCCAGGCGCTCTAGTGTTGGTTTTGGTGGGGTTTTCTTGTTTGTTTGTTTTGGGTGTTTTTTTTCTTGCTGTGGGAAAGAAGAAACAGAAAGCACCGCCCCTTCTCAGACTGGCTCACTCAGAACACTTTGGGACAAACCCTGGACACCCGCGCTGGAGAGGGAGGGCTGAAAGCCCCAGAGAAAATCACATATGCTTCCTACTGGGCCGCAGCTGACCTCCTCGGCGCGCTCTGGCCCACGCCTCCCGCGGTACCCACACTGTCGCCACTGCTCTCTTCCAGGAGAGATACGCATTCTTAGTTTCATTATTTTCTTTTGATTGAAATGACACTATATAAATTTTCATTTGAGAGTTTCTCAATTGTATCTAGCTACATAGCACAGTTTAGAAGCTTGTCTGAGACTGACTTTATCAGTAATCTAACCGGCAAAGATCATATCCATGTGTATGTGGTTATACATTTTTATTTCATTGGACTTAACCCAGGACCATTTCAGTGATGCAAATTGTGTGCCCTCTGGTTTAGCTGAAACAGTCCTGGCTTTGATGAAACCTTGATGAAGTCTCCCACAGTGGTATAAATTGGACAACTTAGGAATTTTAAACTTTAACTGATCATTTGGTTCCTTTTCTATTTTATTTTTTTGTTAATGCACCAGGATTTAAATGAACTTTGATCTTTGTTTTAAAGAAAATTATTGTGTATATAATACGACTCTTGAGGACACATAGCTCTCACTACACTACAGGATATGGTCTCCATGTAGCACATATACAACTGCAGATTGATCTTCCTTGAGTGCTTTATACTGTTGATTACATCTCCATGAGGGCTGGAAAGAATGGCCCATGTTTATCTCTCTAACTGTTGCTTCTGAAGTCGTGTTGCTGTGCACAGAGATGTGTGTGGCGAGGTGCCGCATAACAGCCCAGATGACAAGCACGGTAGCCTTGCGAGTTAAGTACTGCTTGGATTCGTTGTTTACGCTGGAATTTTTTCTCCCCATGGAATGTAAGTAAAACTTAGTGTTTGTCCCCAATAAATGGTAATACTAAATTTTTTTTTTTTGTTAATTTATTCTCAAATGCCACTACTGCTAGGTTGGTCCTTCCCAACCTGCCCCCAACCCCTTTTTTATTTTTAAGAGAAAAACTTTGTAATGCTTGTGATTTCATTTGGGCAAAATTCTGAAGATCTGAAATAACTTTATATCAAACCATTGATCAATAAACAGCTACTAATGAACGTGTGGTCCTGTCGAGCAGTAACTGAAGAAGGAAGGGAAGATGTGAGATGGCATGAAATATGGTGCTGGGGGCAGAGCTGCCAGCGAGGGGCTGTGTGGAGCTTGTTGCTAGTGGGCTGTTGGGTTGAGGCCCCGTGGACAGCTAGGAAGAGCATCTATCTCTCTGTCTATATGTACACACACACCTGCCAAGTCTGTATCTGTTTAAAAGCCATCCATTTGTCCTGATGCCTTCGGCACCTTGGCACCCTCCAGCCTTCCTTGCTGCGTGTATGTCTTTATTTGGCCACGTTGGGCCTTCGGCACCCTCCAGCCTTCCCTGGTGGGTGTGTGTCTATTTATTGGGCCACGTTGGGTCGTGCAGATCTTTCACTGTGGAGTTTGGACTCTCTGGTGAGGGCTCTAGTGGGCTTAGTTGCTCCCGGGCCTGTGGGGTCTTAGTTCCCCCATCAGGGATTGAACCTGTGTCCCCTACATGGCAAGTTGGAGTCTTAACCGCTGGACCGCCAGGTAAGTCCCTTGGCTGATTTTTCCACTGTGTATTGCTTCCAGCTGCCAAAGTCTTGCGCAGGAAATGGCCTAAGATTTTTTCTGTGCACGTCCCCTGGCCCAAGTTCTTCTACCTGATGTCTGTCCTGTATGCCAAGCATATGCTCACCGGGTGAACTCAGAACGCGTACTTGAAAATGCTTCTCTGGATTGTAATAATAATTTTGTCGACCGGCTCCTTCCTGGATTCATGGACAAAGATAGTGTAAACCAGGCTGAATCCAGCTAAGAAACCTGGGAATGCTCAGACCTTCCACAGCCCAGGGGCCGTGACTTCCGGAATGGTGGATGGCTAAGTGGGGGTTAGGCCTAGACTGTGTTGGCAGCCAGTTAAGTGTGCCCGCGATCCCCAACGCCAGAGTGGGCCCAGACCCAGCCCGGTTCTCTCTGCAGTGGTTTGTCATCGCTCCCCTCAGCCAGGCAGCGTCTTCCCGCGGCCCCGGATGCGGGACAGCCCGGGAGATGGTGGTTCTGTGTGGCCGAGTCTTCTGTGCCGTGAAGAGCACCTGTAACTAGATGACCTCGTGAAGGGCCCAGATGTTTTAATGGGTGGACGCTGACCCGGAAGCAGCTCCCCAGTGTGCGGGGCTGGTACTGCTTAGCCAGCCCCTTCCGCTGTTCCTGCAGCCCAGGCGCTGATGCTGTTTCGTGGAGTCGCCCCCCTCGGGGGCTGAGGCATCGGCCGATTCCCTGCTGGACGCTCAGAGCCTTCCTGCCGCCTCCCAGGCTCTCCCTCACCCTGTCCTCCCGTCGCGCGCTCACGGCTCTCCTCAGGGACGCAGACCCTCGTCTACTGAGCCTCTCCCAAGAAACGGGGCCCTGAAAGCAGGAGTTCCCGTCCGTCTCAGCTCGGTGGGAGGGGATGGGACCTGGAAGAGGCCCCCAGGCCTGCGGCTCTGTCGGCCACAGCCGGGTGTCTGCCGCCCTTTATGCAAAACTGAAGCTGTTCGTTCCGTGTCTTTGAGGAACGATCCCTTCTCCCTTTCGAGCGCGTAAGACGTGGAGACTGACCGTGTTCACGGCTTTTGCCGTGCCCGCTTGTCTCGATTCACTTCTGCTTTACTTCGCCCGGTCCCTGTTCCGCCGCTGCCTGAGTGTGAGCAGCCGCTCCCCGGGGAGACCGTTTCAAGGCTGCTGGGTGCCATCCTCAGAGGTTCTGTCGCAGTAGGCCTGGATTTGAGAAGCGTTTCTCATAAGGTACTTCTGGAACTAGTGTCCTGAGCAGCAAGACCATGACCTTGCTAGTGATTTTTATCCTGATATAAAACAACTCTTAAACGATAGATGATTCTTTGGATGGCACCCCCAAAATCCACGAATCATGGCGAGACGTGGTACCTTTGACTGAAAGGACAGACGCCTTTGGCCTCACTGTTGTGGGCTCCGTGGGCCACTGCCCGGCCTGTCTGTCCCTGGGACTGGAGGCAGTGTTCTCAGCTGCCCGCTGGGATGGGGGCTTGGAAGGCGCGGCCTGCAGCCATTGGCTTCGTTCGTTTGTCCCCCCAGCCCTCACCCCCAGCTTCTTGTCGGGAAGGTTTCTCTGCAGGGACTTCTTCCAGCCTGAGTCGTGACAGTGGGGCTGGCCTTAGCTCGGCCATGGCTGAGGGGGACTGTCGGCCTTCCGAGGACATCTGGCTCTGCTTGCTTGAGTGGCAGGACCTGGTGGGAGCTAGGTTCCTCCCTGCTGCTCTGCGGACCCACCTGGGGACCCTTTGGGATCCTTAGGGGACATCTCCTGAGAAACCCAGTTTCCTGGAGCAGCATTTCCCTCTCTAGACTCCGAAGGGTTGACTCTCTGCTTCCCCACCTCTCCAGTCCTCCCTTTTGCGTCAGGTCTGGCCAGCTTTTCCCTGATACAGTGGCTGCTCTGCTCTTCCATGTTGTCACGTTTTGCTCCCACATCATCCACTTGGAGAAAGTGGACTTTTCTAACTTTTAAAGAAGTCTCGTATCACAGCAACCCCAGAGAAGGGTGGCTGCATGAGGGCGGCTGCCTGCCCATGGGCAGCGTGTTCGTCCGTTACCACATTCTTAGCTCAGAGAGGATCCACAGGAAACTGCCTCGTACATTCTTTGCACTGGATTCCATTACTGCCAAGAATGCGTCAGGGTGGACCCAAAGCTGTTATCTTGCCTTGCCACACATGGAGGTCATGTTTCTCCACCAAGGAGCAGAGAGCAAGGAATCATCATCAAGAATTGGGCTGCAGTGCCAACATTTAGGTTTTCTGAAATGGAGTAAAAGATCACAATCCAACAGAGTGGGGAGACTGCCAAAACATTCCCGGTGTTTGCCTCGCGGTCACACCCGTATTAACAGATTGCATGTGTGCTAAGATGCCTCAGTCGTGTTACTTCGTGTGACCCCACGGATGTAGCCCGCCGGGCTCCTCTGTCCATGGGATTCTCCAGGCAAGGAGTGGGTTGCCACATCCCTCCCAGGGGTCTTATGGTTGATAATTAAACAACTGTAGAGATTTAAGAATTACAGGCAGTACGAGCTGAAAGGTGTTGCCTCTGGGAGGGCAGACGCGCTGCTCAGCTGCGTCATAGTCACTCAATCGTGTCCGGCTCTTTGAGACCCTGGACTGTAGCCCGCTAAGCTCCTCTGTCCATGGGATTCTCCAGGCAAGAATCCTGGGGTGGGTTGCCATCCTCGCCAGGGGATCTTCCCAACCCAGGTCTCCCACGCTGCAGGCAGATTCTTAACCATCTAATGCTCTATTATTAGACTTTTACAGCTAATATTATGTGTATATATATATAATATATATTATGCAGCTAATATTCTGACTGAATGCCAGATTCGTTGTGCCCACAAATAACAAAGTAATGCCCAGTGTGGGTAGGGATGTGTGGCAGAAATTGGCACAACCTTTCCCACAGGATAACTGGCCCCATTATTCCACCTTCAGGAAAAAAAGATGAAGATTAGCCTAAAAGGTTGTCTACTTCAAGATTTATAAAATAAAAACTCTACATATCTAACAGTGATTGTATAATTTGGTATTGATGAATCCACATGATGAAACTACATAACCACTGAAAATTATATTTGCCAAGTAAATGTTTTAAATGGTAAAAGGTTTTTCTAAAAAGCGTATAAAATTTTCTTTACAGAATGATCTAAACTTTGCTTAGAAAGAGAATAAAAATGCTTGAAGGTAAGAATGTGAATGATTTTAATTGTTAAAATATTTTCCTGTATTTGCCACAAGGAAAACATTTATAAAAGAAACAGTCAAACAGCAGGGAGAATCAATGGGTCCAGCAAGAGACTGACGAAGAACTCTGCAGTGACAATGGCCCCGTGTCTAGAACCGTCCTGAGAGGGCCTTGCCTGGGCCAGGACTCCCCGTCTTCCCGTCGTGGGTGCTGCTGTGTAGGCAAGCACCGCCTCCCAGGCACGTCCACACCCCAGCCTAAACAACTCAACAGCTTCGTACTGATCAGTCCTCCACAGGTTCGCCTAAGTACTTCAATGTTGTTTTGTTAAAACCATCCTGACAGTAAGTAGTGCTATTCTCCTTTTTCAGAAGAGGAAATAGAACCGTGGAGGTCAAGGCCTCAGTGGCAGACATGTGATTTAAACCCAGGTTGGCCTGATCCCAAAATATGAACCCAGCTCTTATACAGAGAGCTGGCCCCACCAAGGAACGGCCACTGAGACATCTCAAAAACACACCAGAGCAACTCCCCTCCCGTCTTTTTAAGATAGATATAAAAACTGTCTCGGACGCAGTAGGAAATCTCAATTTTAACCATTACAAAAAAATTTAACAAAATACTCATGAATTATGCTAGAGTAAAAGAACGCAAGTAACCAGCCTTCCTGTTCAGAAACTATTTTAAGAGGTGCAGTTACAAAGTGAAATGGTTTCTCATTCGTTTTAACCGAAGAAGGAAAAAATTCAGAACTTGAACTCAGAAGACTGATGAGGACGCTGAGACCAGGGTTCTCCAGAACAGTGCCCGCCTGCCCCCTCAGCTGTTGTCCAGCAGCTTTAGCAAGCCCAGGAAGCAGCACCAACTCTGCCATTCCAGATGCTTCACCTGTATTAGGTCATGGTCATAGTTTAAAAACATCTCAGTGCCATCTCAGTATTCATCTGCCAGTGACGACTTAAGCCACAGTAAATATGATTTAATGCTTCCATTACTTTTCAAATAAATCATTAGGTTGGTAGGTACAAGCACACTGGATTAAACTGGAAATCTCTCAAGCAACAGAACAAAACCAACGTGAAGAAAATAAAGCATTCAAGTCAGGTGGGGGAAAAAACCACATAATCTGTACAGAATCAGATTCTGGTCTCACTGCACTAGACAATCCCCACATCCTTTGTAAAAACTGCGCCGCCTCATGTTGATAGTCTGATTCTTTAGCCTCGGCCACGGAACCCTGGATTCGGTCCAAGGGAGAGCCGGGCTGGCAGACTTTGCCAAGATGGATGCCATGGTTCAAAAAGTTCCAAGGAGCCTCTGATCTGCAAGGAAGCCACTGGACCAGGAGCAAACACCCACACCACCTAACGCAGCCCCAGCAGGCTTGTGAAGCCAGGCCGGGCATTTCTTCCCAACTCAGGAAACCATCTCCCACAGTTCCTGTTGCCACCCAGGAACTGGGCTAACTGAAAGTTCTCACACACAAGCCGCAAACCTGCAGTGATGGTTCCCTTTCCCTTATTAAAAAAAGACTAGGTAATCTGAATTTGAGTTGTTTAGAAATTAGGATTTTATGGAGTCCAGGAGAGGAAAAACTTAAAAGAAATTCTTCATTATAAAAATATCAGCACCAAAAACCTGTCCTTAAGATGTTCTTAGATCCATATTTTAGGGCTTTTTCTTTTTATTGCTCATTACAGATTTAAAACTATGAAATGTGCATTTCTTGGCACGTTACACAAGTGATTTCTTTGCTTATTCACATTTCCAGTAAAAGCTTAAGGAAACGCACAAAAACACAAAGGACAGGAGAAATACGAATGGCAACAGCCTCGAGACAAAAGGACTCAGTAACAGAAAAAACGTCTCCACAGTCAGTGTCCGTCAAAACAGTGCAAATGCTCGATCAATGTCATACACTAAGCTAGTAGTAATACTTGTCTTTGTAGCTGCAAACTGAAAAAGTCACTCACTTATATGATCACACAAACTAATTTGCTCAAGGTTCAGCTTAAAACAACATTTAATAGACAAGTTCAAAAAGAACACGTTTTGTTTTAATGCAGCTGTGCTCAGATCTACATGATGTCCTCAGAAACCATTCTGGACGAAGCCAATTCAAAAAAGGCAGTTCAAAGCAGCGTCACACTAGCCGCCTGAAGGTATCCCTGGAGATACTGGAGCGCTTCCGCGTTGAGGCTGGTGCTCACCATGGAGGGGACCTACAGACGGGAAACAGATGACAGATCTGAAACGTGGACCCACAGGAATTACTGTTTTACTATTCAGTGTGATAGTGGTATTATGGTTGCTTAAGTCCCTTTGGCTACTGATGCCTAGCGAAGTACTCGTGGTGAAACACATGATGCCTGAGGCTTGCTCTCAAATTACTTAGTGAAGGTCTCTAAGAAATATGAGTATTTATTACACTTTCTAAGTCATGTTCTAAATTTTCCACAATAAAACAATCAAAAATATAGATTTTCTGACAAAATTTGTAAGACTGTTTCTGGCTAATGCAATATAAAGCCATTATTTGATTTACTCTACAGTCCATTATTTCTGAATATGCTGCACTTAAAAACATTAATACCTCCATTTTAAAAATGGAAGGATTATTCCACTCTGGGAAATAAATACATTTCTAGTCAAGGATTTTATCCTCCACTTTGTCTTTACTCCAAAGTCATTTGCACATCATCATAAAGGAAACACAGAGCCCATCACTTAGAGAGACCTGACTGCAAGTGCCTGCAACTGTGCTGGAAGGAAGACAGGCGCCCGAGCGGCTGCCCTCAGCGCTGCCCCACGGTGGCCTGTGAACCAAGCAGAGCGATTCAGAGGAGGTTAGGGTTCTCCGAGGTGACAAAGACACGCACCCTTCCTGGACAGGCAGTGGACAACTTGTGCAGTGACTGTGCCAGGTGGATTTTGGGGTTGTTCACCATCTGACCGACAGGGTCGTGCTCCTTTTTCCCAGCAAATGCCAGCTGTGAGAAGGCAGTCTGGTATCCTGGGGTATCTTCTATATCAATAAAATGTTCTTCATCAGGAATGGTATCATCCTCGGGTAACTCGAATAGGCCAATCAGAGACTGTAATAAAGGAGTCCTGGATTGGAAGATGACAAGATTTAAGTAACCTTTTGGAAGATTTAAATTATTAATAAAGGAGCAATGTCCTCAGAGACACAAAACTATAGACTCGTGGTCTCAGGAGGAGGAAGGGATCCTTGAGATTAAGATGGACACCAGTGATTTTGTCTAACTGGAAAGCGTTCTTCAATTCTTTGGGCCACAGCATGCCAATGTGTTCTGCCCAGAACTCTCAGTGCTGGCTGTGTGACCCAGGCTAGTTAGAAGGCCATGTGTGTGAAGTCAAATTGAGAATCCTTGGTTTTAAGTTAGAAGAAATAAGCTTCAAGTTGTCAGATCATTTGATGGAAGAGGCTGCCTGAATGAAACCGTAAGGGAGAGGCAAGAGGTCAAGAAAAGCTAGGTCATCAGGGAGCCAGACATCAAGCACGCATGTAAGATCTTCTGCCTAATCAGTTTCTCCTTTTAAAGACTTAAGCCAGTTTAATGGAGTGACTGTGTAAAAAGCCTTAGAGATCATCTGGACCAGGGACTTTCAGCAGTCTCTCTAAGGGGTCCATGAATTCCCCCACAATCTTCCCTGGTGGTCTAGTCGGTAAAACTCTGCTTTCACCGCAGGGGGCACAATTTTGATCGCTGGTTGGGGGAACTAGGATCTTACATGCTGCTAAGCATGGCCGAAAGAAATAAAAATAAATTAATCAGGAAACAAAATCTTTTTAGGCCCAGAAGAATCCATAAGTCATGTCCTGGATTTGATGGTAGCTACAGAGGCGGCTGAGGTCAAAACCCAATTCTCTTGGCCCCCAAGAGAATAAGCTTGGTTAATTTTGTCCTCACAGGGGAAGGAGACTGATTTCCCCAAATTTCAGAACGGAGTACTTACCACAGTTTGGTGTACTCTGTGTCCATCATTGGGGGACATTCTGTTAGTAATTTGGTTATCCCAACAGCACAAATCTTTTTCTCTACATTTCCAGATACTTTCTGAATTTCAGGAATAATGATTTTTTCCAAAACCATTCCAAACATTCTGTTAATCAAAGCAAAATAAATTCACTCAATATTTAATTACAGTAGTCTAACTTATTTACACTCAGTGACTCCTTAGGAATATAATAAAATACAAAGAAAGGCTGCTAATTTTGGTCAACAGAAAGGAAGAGACCTAAAACAATCAAACCACTCCTCTGACCAACTGCCACCACGCTTTGTGAACCCTGCACAGGAAGGTCAAGGGGACTCTCTAGGGCCATTTTTTGGTCTTGCATATTTTTTTAATTACTCAAGAAATCTTTAAAAAACTAAGAGTACAGGTAAGAAGAAGAGAATCACTACCACCTCACCATCCAGCAATAACCAGTTTTAACATTTTTGGATTATAAACTTTCCAACTTTCTATGCTTACATACCTCTAAGTATGTGAATGTTAAAGGCTGTCTTTTAAAAAAATGATTTGGCTAATGAATATTGTTGCAAACATCCTGGAATTAAAGTTTTCTATAATTCTGCATGGTATAAAATTCTTAAGTTTATACTTCTGTTATTAAGAATTTATCTTATTAAATTCTTTGAAGTGGAAATGGTAAATATCAAGGCAAGTGGACATTCTGATCTCTGGACAAGTGTGTATTTTTTGCTCTGTGGGAAGACCATGCTAATTTAGGTGTCACGAGCACTGAGTCAAACTGCTCCTTTCTTCATGACTTCCTATAGCTAGAAAACATATTTTCTGGTACTTCTTAGGTTAATTCATTTTTCACATTTCAATCAATCAGGAATTATTTCTGATTTACTACAGATATCTATAAAGTTTTTCTCCAAGAAGTTATTCTCTATCATTACTTTACTGCCTTCCTTCACTAGTAAATGAGTAATACTGCTTAACTGTATTCTTACTGCATATATACTAAGTCAAGAGCAAAATTTCACTGATCCAAACTATTCGCACTTGAAAAACCACTGTTGGCCTTAACAGAGGGAGTCTCCTAGAGACACGCCAGACATCTAACAACATAGAGCCCTGGCTGTAAAGAATACGGTGGGGAGGGGCAGGGACCTTTAGGAATCAGAAAGATGTTTGCAGGTATTTTCTTCTTTATAGCCCACCGTACCCCCCGCAAGAATATTTTGGAAACCGTAAAGACACTATCACTGCATCGAGAACTATACAGTCATCCATAAAACAGAGACTGAGAGGTCAGATGTTTCGTTTTTAAAAACAGGATGATAAGTAATGAAGCAGACTTACTTTGGTTGGATAGCATCAAACATTTCCTGCAGTGCTAGCGCCCCGTATTTTATACAGTACAGATTAATGAAGACTAAGAAACCTGTCGAAAGGAGATGCAGAGTATCAACACAGAGGACTGCATTAAATGAGCAATTTAGTCAAAGTCTGCCAAATAGTTTGGCATCAATCCTGGCCTTTTAATACAACTTAACATTAGTCGCTCAGTCATGTCTGACTCTGCGACCTCATGGACTGTAGCCCACCAGGCTCCTCTGTCCATGGATTTCCCCAGCAAGAATACTGCTGTGGGTTGCCATTTCTTTCTTTAGGGGATCTTCCTTATCCAGGGATTGAACCCACACCTCCTGCATTTGCAGGTGGATTCTTGACCATCTGAGCCACCAGGGACAAAAGGTTTACATATGGTCTCTCTCTGATTTATATTTCTTTATGATTTTTCTATTAAAAATATTTTGATGTTTAAACTTACAAACTAACCTTTGGAGCATAGTATATTGAAAATGACTTAGTTTAGAGAATAGAAGCATCTTAAAAATATTTTATATATAAAATTTATAAATGATTAAAAAGTTTCTGTAGGAAAACTCAAATGACTTTACTTACTCTTGATAAACTTTGTTGTTTTGGAATTCTGAAGTCTTTGGAATAGAAGAATGAAGATTTGCTTTCTGTACTGGTCAACTGACTCACTAAAGAATTGAAGAAAAAAGCAACAAAATAAATCCAGCATTTTTCTAAGTCCCAAACAGAATCCTCAGTTAAATGTACAATGAAGCTGTATTCATACTCACGGGGGCATGTGCTCTATTATACTATTTAGAAGATAAAAACCTTGGTGGTCGTTGGCTTTGGACGCAATCAGCTTCTGGAAGACACCTAGTAACCCAGGCTACAACAAATTAGATTAAGTAATAACTAGTTAAAGAGGCAAGGATTAATTATTCTGAAAGTAAAACAGGTGATCTATTTTGGAAAAGAGTGCATGCTGTAATTATCTAAAGAGCATTTTCTCCATCTGTCTTCTGAAGTATACTACTACTAAATCGCTTCAGTCATGTCCGACTCTGTGTGACCCCACAGACAGCAGCCCACCAGGCTCCCCCTTCCCTGGGATTCTCCAGGCANTGCTGTAATTATCTAAAGAGCATTTTCTCCATCTGTCTTCTGAAGTATACTACTACTAAATCGCTTCAGTCATGTCCGACTCTGTGTGACCCCACAGACAGCAGCCCACCAGGCTCCCCCTTCCCTGGGATTCTCCAGGCAAGAACACTGGAGTGGGTTGCCATTTCTTTCTGAAGTATAGAGGGGGGGAAAAAATCCCAAATAATAAGCCTGCAATGTTAAGTTTCTACCAGAGATAAATAACTAAAGGATACCAGTAGAATGTATGTTAACATTTTCTACTAATCAATTCCCTTTATAGTATGTTCATTTAAAAAAAATTTTTTTAAATTAAAAATAATCTGCCATCTCTAGTTTCTTAGTTTATCTTAAAAATTAGTTATATCAAAATAAATCTGACTCACAATTTTGTCAGCTGCAGCACTTGCTATTGTATTTGAACCTCGTTCTAAGAATGCCTGGAGAAGCCTCACTAGAGCAGGAATATTTCCTGTTCTTTCCCAAAGCACGGGCTGAAGGAGATGAGGAAATAAGGCCATGTAGGATGACGGGATGTCATTTTTGTGTGTTTCCAGAAGCAAAGACATCACTTGAAAGACATACGGAATAAATTCTGTTGACAGAAGTAAAAACAGAGCTTTCAGCTTCAGAATTAATGGCTCTGACACAAAAGATACATATCTCTTAGGCAGATTGCATTTTATAATCACTTGAACAATTTTTAATCAACCAGAAAGAAAATAACTCTCTTTACTTACCTTGCACATCATTTTGTAAAATTTCAGTGAACACCAGAAACAAAGCCTCCTCAAAATTCACAACAGCAGCAGGGTTGGACTTGCAAGTTATCCTTATGGATAAACATATTGTCTCAAACATATAGTGATTAAAGTGAGGTTTGCTTGGGTTCTGAAATTTAAAAAAAAAAAAAAGAAAAAGCTTATGTCTAATAATCTAATTCACTACCTAAAACACATTTAACCTTACTGAAAACACTATTAAGGAAAAAAAAAAAACCAATTATACGAAAAAGCCTAGATGTTCAAATTTCATAGTGACTTGAAAATTCAGAAAGTGAAATAGTAATATTAATGCCAGTTTGGACTTTATTTTAAATGGGCAAATGTCTACTTATGAAAAATACTTCAGAGGCACCGGAAGGTGACTGCACGAACCTCAGCTCCCAGTGTTTATAAGGAGCTTTTTCACGCCTGAGTGCTCCCCCAGAGCCGTCACTGTAACAGTGATGGAGGAGACAGACAGGGACGTGTGTGGCCTCAAGCCAATCTTAACTTCTGCAGGCCTCAGTATGCCTACACCTGCAGTAGCAATCCTTCAGACCAGCGGCTTTCAATTTTCTTTTTCAACCAAAATCCTTTGAAGGGCGCCATATAAAGTTGATGAGCTGAAGATGAGCGTGTAGCACAGGGCCAGGTCAAAGTGGAGAGACCTTACTTCTCTTTTCTTTCAATTCCGCAAAACCCAAGTAGGCCCTAGAGGCTTACCCGGGATTCAGTGGAAAAATGATCACTATTCTCAAAGTCTCCCTAATACTTCCTAGGACTTCATCTCCTTTTAATAGAATAATTAACAATAACATATGAATTTTATTGGCTTTAAACCAATTTTTCTTTTCTAAAACTTGGTATTAATATTTAAATATGGATCAAAATATCTGTAAAACTTTTCATCAAAGGAGTGAACTTTATTTTTGGGGAAATGAGTCAGAAAGAAGAGACACAAAAGGACATTAATCTGAATAGCCTCTTTTGTGTCCATGTGGGGCAAAGCCTACTTCTTCCATCTAAGATTATTTCAGATTGTTTGTACTTTTTCAATTCTCTTCAATGAACACGTTACTTTTTAAAGTGAGAATAAAACGTTTTAAAGTTTCTGAGCTTACACTTGAAGGTGACTGCTGCCATGTCTCCAATCTATGTCACACCCCACACTTTCAGAACCATATATTAACTGCTGGTCAGGAAGAATTCATAGATCTTTCCCTGTCCGACTGATTGCCAAGGAGTTCTGAGGCTCAAATAGTTTGAAGCATTTTGGTTAAAAAGCAACCGCACTTTCAAAACTGGCTCTGTTACCTTACTAACAGCTAAAAGCTTCTGTGTGAGCTGAGTGATGAGAGTAGGGATGTAGGGGATTATGGCTTCCTGTAGGAGGGAAAAACTTCTCATGATAGCTGTAAAATACAAGAAAGCAGAAACAAACAGTTTAGTTAAACCTCAGAATAACACTTGTTAGGGGAGAAAATAAGTCTTCTGATTCATAAAATAAAATATTAAGACTCTGAAACAACCCTCAGATAGCTCTCTACATTTAAAAATAATCTAAAATTTCCCTTCCTTTTAAAATCAGGCAACACTATTTATTTATTTATTTATGTTATCTCCAGAAGGCTTAAGGGAAAGAAAGAAAGAATGAAGTGACTAAAGAGGCAGGTAAAGCGGAGGTGAGTGAAGCAGGAG
The DNA here is from genome assembly GCA_006410675.1 of Oreotragus oreotragus. NCBI lineage: Eukaryota > Metazoa > Chordata > Mammalia > Artiodactyla > Bovidae > Oreotragus > Oreotragus oreotragus. The sequence goes on along the minus strand of SJYX01009539.1, from coordinate 241,373 downwards.
ATGGACACAGGGAGCAGCAGGGGAAGGGAGTTTCCTCCATCAGCAACCAGAAGCATGGAGTTTTGCCTAGAGTCTACTGGAAATATCACAGCCCAACACAAGCTGAAACATAAGGCCACCTGCCCATCTTCCCACAAAAGAGAGACTAGGAGCCTGAGAAAAATCCAGAAATACACATCAAGTGATAGAGGGCCAATGCTGTGAAATTAACTGTTCATTAAGCAGCGGAGATGAATACAGTATTAGGCTGAAACTATACGATGGCTGTTCCCACACAGATGGAGCAGGCGCTCACTAAGCAGAGCATCTGTGATGCGCTGGGCGCACAGGGCAGAAAGTTATCCTCCTTCCTCCTAAACTTTGCTGTGATGCCAAAAGCTCACCCTCCAAATAGCTAAGCGCTCCCTATCCTTCAGCTCAGCTTAGACACCACTTGCTGGAAAGCCGAGGTTACAGGATGGGTCAGCGTCCCTCCACTGGGCTGCCACAGAATCCCTGCGTTCACTCATGCAACAGTCTTTACTGGGCACACCCTAGGAAGACAGCAACGAAGACCACGGACCAGTCGGCTGCCTCAAAAACTGGACATTAAACAACAGTAGTTACACATCACTGTAGGGAGAAATACAGTGCCGAAAACACAAATACACCTAGACACACTCTTACAAACAGAAACACATGCCCACCCACCTAAGGGTTCTGACTGGCCAAGCCAGAGGCACTGGGAACAGTTTCTCTGACAAGCATTTCTTGCTGTTGCTCAATTGCTTCAGTCCTGACTCTGTGCAACTCTAGGGGACAGCAGCCCACCAGGCTCCTCTGTCCACGGGATTTCCTGGGCAAGAATCCTGGAGTGGGTTGCCATTTCCTTCTCCAAAGCATTTCCTGTGTGTCATATAAACTGTGCTGGACCCTTGGAATGTCCCAGAACTGATGCCTACAGCTAGCTCCTGCTTCCTCGGCAGTGGTGTTTATGAAGGCAGATCTGTGTGGGGTCCATCAGACACACCCAGGTTTCACACACAGACCTAGCAGAGCATGCTGTCAATAAACGTAGTCCCAGCTCATCTCTGCCCTCGAGAATGTCAGTCAAGGAAAAGAAAAAAGGAGCTTGATACCTTTTCTTTAATAAGAGGAGCGCTGTATCAAGTTAGGGTAAAACTTTCTCCGCAAACACTGTTAACAGTATTTTTCATTTAGAAATATCTAAACCTATCAAATTCTCAATATAACCTGAACTACAACTCAGTGTTGACCACCCCTGCAGTCTACGAAATTAGACACTTAAGAGTCTGTATACCAGGGAAATGGCCTACCTTTCATAATATATTCATTTTCTGAAGAGCCAGGAAGTGTGAGAGCTTTGAAAAGGTTTGTTAGCAGAATCTCAACAAACGGTGCGATTTCTGCAGCTGTAAAGCTATAGATGAAAAAACAGCTTTCAGTCACCACCAACTCTTGAGTGTCACTCTGGAATACCTTGGCAACTACTAAATCACACTTCTTGGCATAAAGCGAGCCATCTCCCACCACAGACAATTGGTACACAGCTTAGGAAAAGATTTCTTTTACATATGCTCACGTTAAGTTCCTAAGAAGGCAAACCCAACATTGTCTAAACTGCTGAGGTCATAACTGGTTTACACCCATCAACGTTGAGAACGAAACTTGGACTCTCAATCATCTAGCGGTCCAGGAGGTGGAGCAAGTTCAGAACTCTTTTCTGCATAAATTCTGAGCCTGAAGACAGTACTGCCTTAACTCACCTCAGAGGATAACCTTTTGACCCTTAACTAGCCACTGAGTGTGTCTGGGCTTCAAGTCTCTGATGAAGAAAAGAACACAGAATGCTTTCCATCTCCGTTTTCAAGAATAACACTGCTGAAGAAAGGCCTGAAAGGCACGCAGACCACCCAACCCCTGAAGAGGCCTCAAGAGCCACTACCTTGAGCCCCAGAGAATTACTTTCACTCAGCTGTCTCTTGTCTCAGCGCTAAGTAAGATGACAAGAACAGCCACGTCAAAGGGCTACTACCCAGTATTCCCTTAACCAAGGCCTACTTCTGAGATGCCTTCCGAATAACCATTTTAATTTTAATCTCATAGACATTATGGACATTTTAACTTACCACGTTCCTCTCTTTGCCTTGGCTGCTAGAGGATTCCACATAAAATTCCTGACTTTCTTTACTATACAGGATCCTCTGACAAACCTCTCTTTATTAACCTCACACCCCAGTTATTTTCCTTTGCTCCAATCTCCTCCACTTAACTTTACTGTCATAACATAGCTACTCTGGCATGCAGTCTCACATCCTTTCGGAATGAGACACAGTATAAATGAGTGAAATAGTCACATTTATTTTTCTAACTTCTAATGAAATTATGACTACACTGAGCCATCTCTAATCAGTACTGATGGTCTACAGCCCAAGATGAAAAAATATACACATCAAATACTTACAGAATGGCGCTGTTAGGCCCTCTCATAGTAAACAGTCTCTCAAGAGCATGTGCTGCGTAAGTATGAACAACAATGCTTTCAGCCTGAAGATGACTGATTAAGAGGGGAATAGAGACTAACAGATGCTCTTTTGGTACCTGAAAAACACAACAACACACGCCATAACTCACTGACCATCTCTGAGTAAAAGCCAACCGGAAGAGAATGCTTTGCTGGCTCTAAAAAGTTAGAACCTAATTTTGGAGATCAGTTAGAATCTGATTCTAATTTCCAGCAACTATTATAATGGAGATGATATGATACGGGTGAGAAACCAAAACTTCTTCCTCTACGCAATGGTTCAACTCACATTTACTTTTCCAACCAACTCTCTAGCTCTGAGCATGAAACTATGACCTTAGGGTAGAAAAAAAATCATGGAGAAGCAGACTGATTTAACTCCTCTTAGGAACTATACTTCCCACTAGGAAGTTTCTTAGAAAAATCACTCAAGCTCTTTGTGCCTCACTTTCTCCTTTTTAAAAAACAAAGTGGAGAGGGGAGCAATAAACATAAGCATACTACTCTTCACTAAAAACTTGTAAAACTTGAGAATATCTAAGATCCCACAAGCCATGTGGTGCGGCCAAAAAAGAAAAAAACGGAGAAAAACAGTGTTCAGCATACTCTCTTCTGTGTAGGAGAGTGGGAAATATATAAACACATATAGGACAATTTTAGGTTATATTTTCAAAATTAAGTAATGGAAACATAAACCAAAATTCAGTAAAAAAATGGTTATCTTCAGGAAGAGAGAAGGAACAGGGAGGAAAGCTAGACCTTTTTGAATGTACCCCGCCTGACTCTGGAGGCATGGACAGTAACCTTTCTCAGGCCTTCCACCAAAAAACAAAACCCCACAAAGTAGGAATCTAATTATTTATCAAGTTAGTGGCAAAAATGCAGAATAATTTCAAGTTGTTTTAAACAGTTATTTCCTGACTATCCATCCAATAGGATAATATGCTAAGGATATAAGATACACAAAGAAATCACATGGCACGCAGCAATATTACTTTGGTGATAATATTGGTTTTACTTATTTCCCAGCTCTCTTCATGAAAAAGCCTAGAATCAGTTTCCCCAGCATCTAGATTATCGTCTCTAAGTAACATTTCCCACCTTTAAGGGTAGCAAACTCAGGTCTGGGACAGGAAATATACAAGATGAACCTGAAATATTGTCATATATGAAAGAAAAGAAGCTGCTAAAAAGTTACTAAATTTATGTCAAGAAGACACAGGAAGGGATATATGTATACCTATGGGTGATTTATGTTGATGTACAGCAGAAACCAACACAATACTATAAAGCAATTATCTTCCAGTTAAAAAAAAAAAAAGAAGAAACGAAACCCTACAGAATGGGGCTCCCACTGGCCAAAGATGGCACTAGAGGGTCAAACATAAAGTCCATCTGTCTTCTGGAGGTCGGTAAGGCACCAAACTCATTACTCTGAACTTACAAAGGGAAAAAACATGGAGAAGGAAATGGCAGCCCACTCCAGCATCCTTGCCTGGAAAATCTCATGGACAGAGGAGCCTGGTGAGCTGCAGTCCATGGGGTGGTAAAGAGTAAGCGCCACAGAGTGACTAGAGAAAACAAAGATCAGCAACTGTGTGTGACTTGCCTTTAGGCTCCTACCGGCTTGGCTGGAATTTAAGGTAAGAAAGTGGGATAACACTGAGCAGGCGCAAACTGTTCCTAGGGTTTTCTAAATAGATTTGGTAGTCTTTGTTACTTAAAAAAAAGGGGGGGGGGACACACAAACATGTATCCCGTTTTCCCCATTCAAATGGTAATTAATTAATCTATGAGGCAGTACTGTTAGTTGTGCAAAAGAATAAACATATAAAAAACCACACAAGTATACATTTAAAAATGGTGAATTCTATATTAAGATTACCTCTATCTCAAAAAATGCGATCATCACTCTTAACCTCACATTAGAAATACAGGGAACAGAGAAACAAGAGGTAAATTATACCACTGAGGATGCAATCAGCCAAAGGTAGAATGAGAAACTCTACAAGATAAACGACTGGTTTCTCCACAAAAAAAAAGGGGGAGGAGGCGTAGGAAAGGGGAAGAAGGACCCCTCTGTTGTAAACTAAGGGACATGAGACATATCAACCGTAAGCAATGTGTAAACAGTATTTTTGAGAAACGGAGAAAAATTAATCACGGCCTAGTATCCTAAGTTCTTAAGGAGATATTAATTTTGTTAGAGGTAGATATGAAATATGACTTCACAGTAGAAGGGAAGAGAAGCTGGTATACAATAAAGCTCTTAAGAGAGTAAGCGGCACGTAGCATATAAATGAAAAGCTACTTACTTGATTTCTAAAAATCATAATGTATTTGATGCCATCAGCTTTAAGAACAGGAAACTCATTTACTATTGAAAGAAATAAAAAGTCACAGTTATATAACTGTTACTCTCAAATCAGTCACAATATTATCAGATTTTAAAAACATTGTTCTGGTAAGCAAATGTCAAGTAATTAAAGCTTAATTATATAGTGATCTACCACACAACTATTAATTCTGGTAAGTTTATGAATAATTCTATTTTTTTCACCTTTACCTTTAATTTTCACTACAAAGGAACACATGTTACTTGTATAATTCAACAAAAATTATTTGGGCCACGGGAAATAATGACAGTGTCTCTTCCCAGAACCGAAGCTACTCTGAATCAGGAGCAGCCCTCTGCAGATGAGCTTACACCAGCAGCACGAAGCACGCTGACGAGCGAAAGGGACCGGATATCAGGTGGTTACCAGAGCTCGTGAAGTGGCAGTGATGAAGGAGTCCTCTATGTTACGCCCGCCGCACAGCGACTGTAAGTCTCTACAACTTCACATCTGTCTGTCTGTCTTGATTAACATACTTTCACAAACATATGAAAGTATCCTGAGCATCTATTAGTCTCAAGTGTTTTAAACTTCCTTCCATTTTTATGAGTTCATTTTTTCTTAAGTTTTATTTTATTTCTGGCCATGTTGTGAGCTCTTGATTCCCTGACCAGGTACTTGAGCATATATTAGTCTCAAGTGTTTTAAACTTCCTTCCATTTTTATGAGTTCATTTTTTCTTAAGTTTTATTTCTGGCCATGTTGTGAGCTCTTGATTCCCTGACCAGGTACTGAACCCAGAACCTCAGCACTGAAGCACAGAGCACCAACCACCTGACCGCCGGGGAATCCCCAAGAGTTCTTTTTTTTTTAAATGAGAAGGAAAACAAAAACCAAAGTATGATTTCTAGTGTAAAATTATTAGGATAACAAAGCTGAGTGACAATTCAGTCTCACTTGTTCCTGTTTTTCCTTCTATATAAGCAACATTGTCTTTAGGGAAAGTTAGTTTCACCTGGGCAAGATCGAAGGCAACTGTTTGAAGTTTTATCCAACAGAAGTAACTGCAAGGATAGGAGCCACTGTTTTCATGAATGATACAGAGCCACGACGCATTCATTTGGTAGTTTAAAATAACAGTGCATATAAGAATTACAGGTACACTGTAACTTGTATTAAAAACATTTCACAAAACTCACCATTAGCTGATTTTAAATCAGGGAGAATGTGATTCACAAAGAATTCAGTCAGGTTTACAAGCTCATTTGCTTGTGTAATCCCATGCTAAAAAACAAATTCATAACAGCAACATGAACTACCTGTATAAATCTACCACAATGGAAATTTTGGCAGCTTTAGAAAACCAGGTTAAATATGGAGATAAATACTTCAAAACATAAACTGCTTACATATAAAATAAGACTGGTTTAACAGATAATAAAGAAACTTCCCTAAATTAAAGAACAGCTAAATTTAAGCTTAGCAAGTCTCCTATACTGAGTCTCACCTAAAGAAACAAGTGTACCATCTATACTTTGGTCTATGAGAAACATGTAAGTAATACATCAATATAAAGTCATTTCTGGAGACTATGAATTCTAATCAGAACATCTAGCAGAGTAGGCTACATAACCAGAAATATATCCCTTCTTTTTGACTTCTGTGCTAAAGGACAACTATGTTTTGGAAACAAAAATATACTGAAAAGAGTCACCTTCTGTGTTTGGGCTTTCGATGCCAAAGATGTCACCAGGTAAATGGCTGCGTCTTTGTGTTTCCAGTTGACAGACGGATTTTTGGCATATTCCTGCAGCATGGAATTAACATAACCAGAGAAGATTCCTGTCACGGGTCCCTCAAAAAACTTGCATAATCCTCGAACTAGATCACAAGCAGCCCTGCGTCTAGTATCAATATCTACAAAATCAAAGGGAAATACGTCATGGGAGAAAGAAGCAACCACCAACCAACTGGTCAAGTTTTTAAGAAAACAAATTGCCATCTAAGAGTTATAAGCAACAAAAAACAATGAAAAAAATTCTCTCCCCACAAACAAAAAGTGATAATGAAACTAAAAGATCACAGTATGATAAATACTAGTTAAGTATATAAAAAAAGAGAAGACAAATGATTCAACATCTGATACTTTGATATAGCTCATATAAGGGCTGCTTTTTACCACGCTCAAGTTAAAGAAGGAAAACAGTTCTCCAGAAAAAGAGACAGCTGAAATGACACTTACCCTGACTCCCTTACTTCCCCGTATCTATCAAAAAAAGAGCGACTTTAACACTGGTTCCTAAGAGACCAACAGATAAAAGTCAACATACCAGATCCTTCCAGATCTCTTCTTATGTACTCCTCAGAATTATCTTCAAAGGCTTCTTCATCAGCAGCTGCAAAAGCAAGATGACATTCAGATCACCTCTTACAAGACATGGCAAGTCATTCTAGCTTTACAGTTGGGTGTGCAGAAGAGCATGTGGAACCACCGTGTTTTACAGCAAAGTGTTCTTTCCCAACCAATGATTATTTCACATATTCTTATTAATTGTTCTTACAGCAGTAAATGCTACCCTGAAAGCTTAGGTAACAGGTAATTTACACAACTGTGAGACAGGCTCACTGTTTTAATGTAGGCATCCACAGAACCGCACTTTATCACCAACTTTCACAAGTGCTGGAGATCAATACAGGGAGGCCAGCTTTTTATTCTGACAAGTAAAGACATTAAACAACCGCCTAAGCACTACCATCACCATTATTTCAGAAAAGTCACTTCAACACCGAAACAAGTAGGCCAGTATCAGATAAAAATCTGTCCTTTAAATATGGTTTTATGAAAAGGAAAGGAAATAGAACCCCATGTTACACTTTTATTTCCTCATTCTGTTCCAGATTGAATGATCTAATGACTGAAGACATTCTGTACATACAGACTCTTAGGACTATTTTAACCTTAAAGCACGAACTAGGCAGGCTTCAATTCTGTATTTAAAAGTTATCAATCACTTCTAGTCTCAAGTCAGCTCTTCAGAAATAGCTTTTGCCTTGGTTAAATACTAAATCCAATAAAACGTTGACTGAATTTGCTACAAAAAGCAACACAGAGAAGACTTCTTAAATTCTTAAATTTACACTAACATATTCTTTTTAAAAATGAGCTTTTAGGGGGTGGGAGGAGGGAGGGGGGTTCATGTTTGGGAGTTCGTGTACACCCGTGGCGGATTCATGTCAATGTATGCCAAAACCAGTAGAGTACTGTAAAGTAAAATAAAATTTAAATTTAAAAAAAAATGAGCTTTTAATTAATCTCCTGAAAAAGCTTTCCACAATTACCTCTAAATTCCATGTTAGGCACAATAACCTTTTCACAGATACTTGTCAGCGTGTTCTGGTCCTCAAAGAGATTCTTATAGTGAGGTCTCTCACAAACTGAAGCCAGAAACTGAATTGCATTACTTACCAACTGGAATAAAACACAAAAATAAACATATTTAAGAGCAAACTGAACCATTTACTTCATGAGGGAGGGAAGGGATGCCTTAATTATTTGTCTCCACCATCATCTTACCAAGTCATATTTAACCTCTTGACCTGTTGTAACTAGTAAATTCCAGATGGCTGTGACAAAACGAGGCAGGTACCGCTGAAACTCTTCATCGTATTTTTGTGCATAAAGTGCAGCATTATCACAAATCTGGGATTTTAAGAGCTCCAGTAAGCCTGCTTCCTCTTCATCCTCACATAAGAGAAAACAGAAAACTCAAACATACAACTTCAATGCTACCATAAACATGGAGAGTAGCCAAACTCTTCAAAAATTATAAATTCAAAGTACTGTAAACACATCTATGCCACTGCAAATTTGTTCACCTGGTCTTTCAAGTAAACAAAATACGAAAATGCTTCTTATTTATTCATCAATGAGAAGAGTTATCAAAAGTTTTCAAGTTAAATAAAGCCCTTTCTTCTGGTTGCTGAATTACAAAATATTTATGTATTAAACTGAAAATAATATATTCCTTAAAAAAATCTGAGTAATAAACATCAATAATATCACACTTCCATCTCTAACGTAGTCTTGCTATCTCTCAAGAGGTTCTCATTTTCAAATATGTTAAAATGTGTTCTCTTCCCCCGTAAGTTAATACTATAACATTCTCACAAATAACAGTTTGCTCCTCTCTCCAGGGGATTTCCCAAACAAGAGTACTGGAATGGGTTTTCATTTCCTACTCCAGGGGATCTTCCTGACCCTGGGATCAAACCCAGGTCTCCTACATTGGCAGGCAGATTCTTTACTACTGTGCCACCTGAAAGTGAAGGTGCTCAGTCGTGTCCGACTCTTTGCGACTCCATGGACTGTAGCCTACCAGTCTCCTCAGTCCATGGAATTTTCCAGGCAAGAATACTGGAGTGGGTTTCCCATTTCCTTCTCCAGGGGATCTCCTCGACCCAGGGATCAAACTTGGGTCTCCCGCATTGCAGGCAGACGCTTTACCATCTGAGCCACCAGGGAAGCCCTATAAAACGTTGGAGAAGGGAATGGCCACCCACCCAGCATTCTGGCCTGCAGAATCCCACGGACAGAGGAGCCAGGTGGGCTATAGTCCACGGGGTCGCAAAGAGTCAGACGTGACTGAGTGACTAACACTTTCACGTTTACTGTAAAATGTTAAACAACCACCTAAAGCAGGGGTCAATCTGCTGCCTAATTTCTGAAGTACAGTTTTATTAAAACCCAGCTACACTCATTCTTTGTTTTCATTTATATAACTTATAGTATTGCCCATGGCCGCTTTCAACTACAACTGCAGAGCTGAGCACATAGTGCCCAAGTCCAAAACACCTGGACCTTTACAGGAAAAGTCTGCCAGCCCCACTCACAACCATGACAGTGACTAACAGAATAATCCTTAAGATATATAGCAGCAATCCACAAATACTTTTTGAGCTATATTATGTGCCAAAGAACTCAAACTGAGAAGAGATAAAAAGTACAGCTCCTCAAAGCATAAATATCAGGGACGCCACACAGCTAAACGGGCAAACAACTCCCTTAAGAACCCTACGTGAGAAACTTCCTTTAGACTTAAGTGTAAAGACAAGCTTGTTTTCTGAGGGAGTGGTTTCTCCCTAGTGGGCTGAAGGAATTATTTTTTAGGAACCCTTTTCTTGGTTGCATCCTCTGCAAATCTCAGGTAAAACGTGCTGTATACCCACAGTAATATTCTCCCTCTGTATACCACTCCCCAAACAGATTTGCATCACCAATTGTAACTTTCATCTGGTGTTGAAGTATTCTAACGATATCACCTTTTACATTTTTTGTTTCTTGAGAAAGAGGTAAATCATAAATATAATAATAAACAAGCAAATGAGTTAACACAGAAGAAGCGTTATTATGTTGAAAAGCACTTATTACAAAAACCCGGATCAGAAACTTAAACATATTACAAACTTTCATGTACCCTTTTTCCCACATTGTAGATGACTTTTTCAAGAGGCTGTTATTACAAAGGTTTAAGTTTTCTTAGTATCTTCAATGACAAGTGATTTTCTATTTCATAAAATGCTGATAATGTGAATATTCTTGAAGACTTATTTTCAATAAGGTAATAAAATAGCCTTACCTATAAATCATGACTTCAGTCAGTATTACAAGAAGAGTAATTCTGCATATTATAAATAATCAAATGTGGGACACCCCATATAATCAAGTTTTACTTGCATTCTTAAATTTTTATCTATTAGCAATGCAAGAGTAAATAAATTATAAGGAACCACAATGCTAAATGTTCTCAAATAACTTACAGTTTTCTGAAGATTAATTAACTATCCACCCTCGAATATTCTCAGAGGTACTCAAATAATTCTTTTAACATTTAAAAATACTGAGATACAATTGACATTTAATATTGTATTTCAAATAACTCTTAGTTAAAAAAAGCCTACTTAGGAAATAAATAGTACTTACATCAGTTTGTAGAAGCTTATTATCTAATGTTAAGAGGGTATGAAAATTGTTCATCCAAGTTTCCATATTATCTTCAAAAAATTCAGGGAGATCCTAAAGAATAAATGGTGACTTGAGACTTTGGGTTGAAATAATCATTATATTTCAATAAGTTTTCCCCACGATGGCAAATGTTTTCCATGTGCCTATAGACTCCAGTTCACATTTCTCAGCTGTATCAACCAATATCTGGTTTGGCAAGAGTTCACTGCTCCAGCTGGGTCTTGCAGCTGAGTAAACCATTCTGACTGTCTCCGTAAGCTTTCAATCACAAATGATGCCCCGTTTCCTGTCCCAATGTAAATCTACTTATTCCTTTAAGGTCGAACTGGACATGGAACAACAGACTGGTTCCAAATAGGAAAAGGAGTACGTCAAGGCTGTATATTGTCACCCGGCTTATTTAACTTATATGCAGAGTACATCATCATGAGAAACGCTGGACTGGAAGAAACACAAGCTGGAATCAAGACTGCCGGGAGAAATATCAATAACCTCAGATATACAGATGATACCACCCTTACGGCAGAAAGTGAAGAGGAACTAAAAAGCCTCCTGATGAAAAGTGAAAGAGGAGAGGGGAAAAGTTGACTTAAAGCTCAACATTCAGAAAACAAAGATCATGGCTTCCGGTTCCATCACTTCATGGGAAATAGATGGGGAAACAGTGTCAGACTTTATTTTGGGGGGCTCCAAAATCACTGCAGATGGTGACTGCAGCCATGAAAGTAAAAGACACTTACTCCTTGGAAGAAAAGTTATGACCAACCTAGATAGTATATTCAAAAGCGGAGACATTACTTTGCCAACTAAGGTCCGTCTAGTCAAGGCTATGGTTTTTCCAGTAGTCATATATGGATGTGAGAGCTGGACTGTGAAGAAAGCTGAGCACCGAAGAATTGATGCTTTTGAACTGTGGTGTTGGAGAAGACTCTTGAGAGTCCCTTGGACTGCAAGGAGATCCAACCAGTCCATTCTGAGGAGGTCAGCCTCAGGATTTCTTTGGAAGGAATGATGCTAAAGCTGAAATTTCAGTACTTTGGCCACCTCATGTGAAGAGCTGACTCACTGGAAAAGACTTTGATGCGGGGAGGGATTGGGGGCAGGAGGAGAAGGGGATGACCAAGGATGAGATGGCTGGATGGCATCACTGACTTGATGAATGTGAATCTGAGTGAACTCCGGGAGTTGGTGATGGACAGGGAGGCCTGGTGTGCTGCGATTCATGGGGTCGCAAAGAGTCGGACACGACTGAGCAACTGAACTGAACTGAAGGATAAAGACTTTCCTTGTGCTTACCAATACATTTCTTTTCCTTTCTGAATTACTGCAATTTTGATTTAAGATGACCACCAAGTCAGGCTTACTGGCTGATACAGTTACTGATTTCCTATGGCACAGAACTGCCCTCTTAATGAGGAATAATCCCCCAAGGGTAAAGATTATGCCTCCTTCCTACTTAGGCTTCCATGACTAACAAATTATTAAGCACCTCATTCTACCTGACTTCTAGGAAGTAGAATTCAAAGGTGTTAAAAAAAAACAACAAAAAACAACCCCGTGATATCCATTAAGAATTTTTCAAATTGCTGTCCAGCTGGACACGGATGAAGGTATGCCACTTTGGGCTATTCGTCTCTTATTCATTCTATCTATTCTTTTAGGAATGCTGTCCCTACCACTGTGAGGGAGTACTGTTGGGAGGATGAAGCCTGGTACTGGCTCTGGCTAAAGTCAACGAAAAAGCCACATCCTTCTTCTTAAATCTCAATACAGGAATCTGTACCAGTAAGACTTCCTTCTTGTCCTGAAGCCCCAACTCTTATTTAAAGTAATGACTCAAGAACAGAAACGATGATTGGAGCCACTACCTTACCAGCAACAGAGTGACCAGGCATTTCCTATTGTAAGATTGTAGCTGTGTTTCCTGTGAGACACAGAGGCTCCGGTTCTTACACTTTCCCAAGCCTGCTTCTTCACTGTTTTGTCTCCCAGATAAGCTTCCATTAAAAGCTATAAGCTTTTTTGGTATGACCTAGCCAGAGGCCTGTAATCAAAACATGGTTCCCCCAGCGTCAATACCCACTTAAATGAACAAGAGGAAGGCCTGGGAATGTGCTGTGTCTTCTATAAAATAGAATACAGGATGACACCCAACAGTCATTTAGGATGTGGGGTTTCCCTAACTTACCAGACTAAGAGAATGCTACTTTTCTCTATGATACATCCACCCAATAGCATGTCTAGGAACTACTATAAAATAGAATACAATTTGTAGATAAAAAGTGGGGGGAATCAGAAAACAAAACAACTAGTACTTATTTTTGCGCGGGGGTGAAATCAGTGCTAGCAAAGAAGTCTTTATCAGTGAAAAACTTTACAATGACATCAAAGAATAAGAACCAAAACCAAGAAATAAAACAAAACTTACCTGAAAGTTTAAACTGTAGAACAATTTTGAGATTAGGATCAGGGAAGAAAACAGAATCCTCAGAGCAGAGGCATCATTTGCATGGGTGCTGCAGAGTTCAATAGTGGCCTTGGAAAAGAATTTAGGAAGATGGCTTTAGTGTATCGTAAACCTTAGTGAAAAAGCCTTGTACTATGCTGAACCTTTTGGCCAACTCAATATTCATATATCTTCTTCAAAATTTGGCTTTTAAATAGTAGTGTGCACTCATTTAAGATATTTTTAAACTGTCCATAATAACACTACTGCAAAGTCCAATGTTAATATTTTAGACTAGATCCTTCTATTCTCCTCTGTGTATATGTGTAACTATTAAATGTTAAGACTATTAAATGTCTTCATTATGTGTTCATTAAATAATTTCCTGCAACCAGGCCTTTAGGTTGTTTGCAACTATTTGTTATTCTAACTGCAATAAACAAGTTTATCTACAAATCTTTGTGCACACACTTCTAGTTTTCTGAGTTTGAGATTCTAGAACTATATTACCAATGCAGAATGGTATGCCGTGAATAAGGGTTTTGGAAGCCAGACAGATCTAGATACAACCCAGACTCTTGCTCACAATGAGCATGACTCTGAGTTATTTCAGTGCCCGCATCTCCTTATCTGTAATTATGCATACCTATCTAATATATATCAAATGAGAAAATATACATAAAAGGTCTTGGTAATTTGTGCACATCTATTATGTAAAACACACACAACAAATGTTAACTATATCCTGGAGTCAGGAAATACGAATATTATGGTTTTCTCACTGAAGTGTCAAACTCCAGAAAGCTAGTACCATTTATAATCCAACAGGGAGGACATGAGTGTTCACTTCAGTGCACTCTAGCTAAAAGACCGCCCCTCCCCCACCAGTTCTACCTGTCCCTGGCTAATACTTTTCACATAACTGAAAAGAAATAAAAAATCTCTGCCAATCCAACAGGTGAAAAAAATGATCACATCTGTCCAATTTTATTTTTGAAAGTAAGAATGTACTATCAGTAAGATACTCTAACCATGAAAAATTCTGTGCATACTCTATAATTCAGAAGTTGTAACAATCACACAACCTTTCCTTTTTGAAAACAGGAAATGAGTAGCTTTTCTTGAGTTAGAAAAACTGTTGAGGCATGGTTCTTTATATTGTTTGTGAAACCAAACTCTCCTCTTTCCTTATCGGGGGAACAAAAAGGTTGACATTACTTCTTCAATCTTAAAGGATTCTCAGAAAGAAGAACATGTTTAGGGAAGTTGCTTATGTACTATACGATGGTGTATATAAATTCCATAAACAGTAAAATCAAAATATAGACCTATTCCTTTAGAGATACACAAATACTTGAGTGAAATACTATGATGACTGGGATTTGCTTTTAACTATTCATACAAAATCAAAAAGATAAAACAAAGTAAAAAGAAACAAAATGCTAGTAACTTGTTAAACTTGTGCAGTCAATACACAGGAATTCATTATACCATCTTCTCTATTTAGATACAGGTTTGAAAATTTTCAAAAGAAATGTTGCCCTAAACCATGACCTATCAAATAAGCTTTCAAAGCAATCTCTTAAAATTTATACAAATATTGGAGTGCTTTAAAATGTTAAGTAACTAAAAAATACCACCAAAATGTTATTGTATACCTTAAATAGATTCGTCAAAGGCAAAGCAAAGGCATCCAGAACAAGTTTAATTTCAGTCCATAACTCGTTTGACTTAAATTCATGGCGATACCTAAAAAATCAATGTAAAATAGGTAAATTCACAAATTTTTGTTAACTGACTTTAGGTCTCTGAGGCTAGATTAGACAAAAATCTACTGCTAGACAGCTTTCTGAAATAAAAAGGGAATTCAAGCACAGTTTATCAAGACCAGGTATTTTGCAAGTAATAAGGCAATATGAAATAAAAATCCTACACTTAATAAGAAATAAACATGATAAACAGTTGAGAGGCTTATGTTCTTATTCCAGAATTATCATAAAAGAATGACAGTCACAAAAATACACAAGGAAAAACACCTGAAGAAAGTATTTTTAAAATATCAATTTACATATCAATACCTTTTAAATAAAGAATGTGCTGTACGAAGGACTCCGTTAATAACATGGAAATCTCCACTCTGAAAGCGATTCACCATTTCGGTCAACAAGTCAGGCCATTTCTGAGGGAAATCTTCTCTGCCAATAATGCTAATTGCATCACTTAACTGGAGGCAGGAAAGAGTCTAATTAGATGAAACCTCTACCAACAGGCCCCCTACCGGGCAGGGCCTCACGTACCTGCTTCTGAATCTGCTCGGGGCTGCTAAGCATCAAGTGCACGATGCTGGCTTTAATGGCTGCTCTGTCGGCCTCACAAATTTTATTTGGTTCATCTTCAACCTAAGAGCAAAACGTTAATGAGCAAGTAACATAAATTCATATCCATGACTGTATGCATCTGTAGATAAAACAGAACCATTTCTCATTTCCTGGTTTCCTAAGAAAAACAGAGAAAACAGGGCCTTTCTTCTCTATGAATGGGTCACAGACTCCTTTAATAATCAGCTTCTCTGACTCTCTGATGTCAGTTGAGAATCTCAGTTCTATATGATAATTAATCAAAATGTGGTTAAAATCTTTGTAGATATATGCTACTTAGCCCATATTCATCCTCAATTTGACCATTACCTTAAGTTAAAAAAAGGTCTTGTCAGTGAAAACTTCTTGACTGTTACCAGTTCAAATGCAACCAGGACTACATCACCCGAAGAGATTCTGAGTCTCACTAGTTTTATAAATCAAGACAGAGGGGGCCTGAACATCTACAAGTAGATGCGTGGATTTTTTAACATTCTAAAATTCACCAACTCATTTCTTCACCACATGTGAACACGTAACTACAAAAGTTTAAGAACAGTATTTACTATTTTTAAATTCTTCTATGGAATGAAGAAAAGAGTCTCAGTGAATAAGCAGATGTCAAGTTGATTTTTTAGAAAACCTGACCATTTCTGTAAACTTTGAAGTGAAGTGAAGTCGCTCAGTCGTGTCCGACTCTTTGCGACCCCATGGACTGTAGCCTACTAGGCTCTTCTGTCCATGGGATTTTCCAGGCAATAGTCCTGGAGTGGATTGCCATTTCCTTCTCTGTAAACTTTAATACCTTCTAAATGTGATTACTATTATTACTAAAACATTCCCTTTTTCTTTATCCTAACCCAGGGTTACCTCAGCCGTGCCATTACTGACATTTTGGGTCAGATAAATCTTGGTTGTGGGGGTCTCCAGTATCCTTGGCTTCTTCCCACGAGTTGTCAGAAACACCCCCCACCCCCCGTGACAACCAAAAAAATCTCTAAATATCCCCAGATGGGCAAAACCACCCCCAATTTTAGAACCTCTGTCAAAAGCTAAGGTAGGGAAAATAGCCGTTTCTGTTTCTCAATGTATAATTTTATACTGATCATTAAACTTATAGCACAATAAGATTCACCTTGAGTAGTGGTAGTTTAGTCGATAAGTCATGGCTGACTCTTTGTGACCCCATGGACTGTAGCTGGCCAGGCTCCTGCCCATGGGATTTCCCAGGCAAGAATACTGCAGTGGGCTGCCATTTCCTTCCCCAGGGGATCTTTCTGATCCAGGGGATCGAACCCACATCTCCTGCTCAGCAGGCAGATTCTTTACCACTGAGCCACTTGGAAAGCCCCCATTAAACTTGCAGCATATTAAGATTCACCTTGTAATTAGAAAATATTTCCATATCCAAGACATAGGACAAATCCCATATCAAAAACTTCAAATGCATTATACAGATTATATATATATATTTAAAATGTGGTTTTTCCAGCTTTATGTAATTTTTCCTTGTCCACAATAGAAACTGCTTCAATTATTCATTTAGACTGTGTAACTTTCCACATAATGTCTCTTCAGCAGAGAGCTAAAGTTAAATTTCAACCATGGGACTTCCCTCTCAGTCCAGTAGTTAAGACTCCGTGCTCCCAATACAGGAGGTTTGATCCCTAAGATCCCACATGCTACAGGGCGCGACCAAACAAAAAAACAAACCAAAACAACAACAACAGAACACAAACCGGAGGTTAAGCTAAGTCTCACTCTCTCGAGCTGACTTAATCAATATGAATTTAAATAAAACAGGAACTTTCTGTGAACAAAGACAGTTTTAAAAATATCTTTCTTCCCAAATGGCATACTCCTTTACCTACTGCATTATCAAGGACCTCCAACAAAATACTGCAAAGGAGTGGCGAGAGGGGACATCCTTGTTTTGCACCTGATCTTAGTGGGAAGGTTTCAAGTTTTTCACCATTATGTATATTAGTTATTGCTTTTTCATAGTCTTTATCATGCCATGAAAGACCCCTCTATTTCAAATTTACTGAGTTTTTAACCACGAATAGATGTTGGACTTTGACATGTGCTTTTTCTGCACCTACTGAAATAATAATATGACTTACCTTTTCTCAGTCTATAGGTTTTTGAATGCTGAAACAGCCATGCGTATTTGGGATTAATCTCGCTTAGTTATGGTATTTTTATACTTTTTGTATGTTTTGGGGTTTGACTTTAATATTTGGTAAGGAGGGTCCTGTTTTTTATCTTTAATCTGTGTCTGAATCACTCAGGAACACTGCACATATAAATCTTTTAAACATGCAGGGTCTTAAACTAGGTACTCACAAAATACTTACAATTCTCCAATTTCTTTTAATATAGTTCTTGAATGTTACAGAGGCACACACTTTAATAACATTATCCTGGGACGTCTCTAGTAATGTTAACAGCAACAATGGGTAGTTCTGATTTCCTTCTACAGATTCAAGAAACTTCTCAGCTGGAAAACAATCCCCATGTTAGAAGATATGTTATTAAAACCAAATCTTAAGACTGTATATATATGTGAACTATGTATATTTCTGACTGAAGCATCAACAAGTGGAAAGATTAGGATTGTACATGATGTTACATTAAATTTATATAGTATCTCAGTTTTCAGATCACTTTACCATCCATTAACTCACCATTAACTCATCTCACAAACCTATGAAGTGGCCTGATCAGATGATCACTTCATGTGAAGGAGAATCTGCTTTTCAGAGATTAAGTGACCTTAGGGCAAAAAAGTCATATGCCCTGTCTTGTTCGAGAAGGATTATTATTAGTACTATTAGTAATGGTAGTAACATTTCTTTTATAGGACTATGACTAAGATTAAATTTGTTGATTCATTTAAATATATATTATCATTAATCATGTGGGTCTGATGTTTGACTCACATATGTTAAGTTGTCACTACTACTCAGGGAAGTAGGTAGTATTCCCCTCACTTTAAGGACAAGGCCACTGAGGTTAAGTAAGCTTGTCAAAGATCACACAGCTAGCGGATTTCATCACTGAAAAACTTTTAGTCCAGTCCTTATTCTAGCCTACGAGCCCTCAGTTTTCTTTTCAAACTAAACATTTCTAATATCAGCAATAACCTTATACAAAGATTTTACTCATATATTTTAAACTCATACAGTTAGGGACAATAAATCTCCTGGGTTTACAGATCAGACGATGACAATTTATAGCACTTCCAATTTTTCCTATCTTAAGCTTCCTGAGGCAGCATCCAGTCCAAGGTTTCAATATTTACGAATTGAGTCCCAAGAGTTTAACTTCCACCCTCAAATCCTCCCTGCTTTGTGTCTACCATGTGTTTCTTGAAAGATAAAGAATGCTGAACTGAAAAAGAATTTTCAGGAGGGGACACACTATGGTTTTATAGAAAGCTTTGGTCGCTTCAATATTTGGTTGGTCAATATTTCATATCCAGCAATCCCTGTGAAATGTATGGTTGGAACTCTTATCAGAAACATCAGTTTATTCCTACATTTTATCCTAGATTCATAAAACAACAGCACCTCCACCTTACAAAGACACAGTTATTAAAAATAATTTTCATTAAACAGTGTTGGCAGAGGATTTCTGGGGAAGTCTAAGACTAGAACCATTAATTTCCTTTTATCCAAGAACAAATTACTTCTTTAAGCACTAACAGGAAAATCACAATTTTCCCTCACAATCACAGAGGCCTTTCTAGACTAAGATGGATGCATTAACATATAAATAATAAACAAATAATTCTATTTACTATATATAATATACAACACACATTCATCTGGGTCTTCATGGAGTGCTTCCAAAATCCTCTTTATGAGAATGCACATCAGTAAATTCTGAGGATGCAGATTAAGAGCATTTCTAGTTAATATGGCTTACAACAAGGATCATCAGCTTACTCCCCACAAGACACACGTGGCCCCCAGAAGTTGTGTTTGTTTGGTTTACGTGTTATTTCAAAAGTTTCTGACGTTATTACTAGGCTCTTCTGTCCATGGGATTTTCCAGGCAATAGTCCTGGAGTGGATTGCCATTTCCTTCTCTGTAAACTTTAATACCTTCTAAATGTGATTACTATTATTACTAAAACATTCCCTTTTTCTTTATCCTAACCCAGGGTTACCTCAGCCGTGCCATTACTGACATTTTGGGTCAGATAAATCTTGGTTGTGGGGGTCTCCAGTATCCTTGGCTTCTTCCCACGAGTTGTCAGAAACACCCCCCACCCCCCGTGACAACCAAAAAAATCTCTAAATATCCCCAGATGGGCAAAACCACCCCCAATTTTAGAACCTCTGTCAAAAGCTAAGGTAGGGAAAATAGCCGTTTCTGTTTCTCAATGTATAATTTTATACTGATCATTAAACTTATAGCACAATAAGATTCACCTTGAGTAGTGGTAGTTTAGTCGATAAGTCATGGCTGACTCTTTGTGACCCCATGGACTGTAGCTGGCCAGGCTCCTGCCCATGGGATTTCCCAGGCAAGAATACTGCAGTGGGCTGCCATTTCCTTCCCCAGGGGATCTTTCTGATCCAGGGGATCGAACCCACATCTCCTGCTCAGCAGGCAGATTCTTTACCACTGAGCCACTTGGAAAGCCCCCATTAAACTTGCAGCATATTAAGATTCACCTTGTAATTAGAAAATATTTCCATATCCAAGACATAGGACAAATCCCATATCAAAAACTTCAAATGCATTATACAGATTATATATATATATTTAAAATGTGGTTTTTCCAGCTTTATGTAATTTTTCCTTGTCCACAATAGAAACTGCTTCAATTATTCATTTAGACTGTGTAACTTTCCACATAATGTCTCTTCAGCAGAGAGCTAAAGTTAAATTTCAACCATGGGACTTCCCTCTCAGTCCAGTAGTTAAGACTCCGTGCTCCCAATACAGGAGGTTTGATCCCTAAGATCCCACATGCTACAGGGCGCGACCAAACAAAAAAACAAACCAAAACAACAACAACAGAACACAAACCGGAGGTTAAGCTAAGTCTCACTCTCTCGAGCTGACTTAATCAATATGAATTTAAATAAAACAGGAACTTTCTGTGAACAAAGACAGTTTTAAAAATATCTTTCTTCCCAAATGGCATACTCCTTTACCTACTGCATTATCAAGGACCTCCAACAAAATACTGCAAAGGAGTGGCGAGAGGGGACATCCTTGTTTTGCACCTGATCTTAGTGGGAAGGTTTCAAGTTTTTCACCATTATGTATATTAGTTATTGCTTTTTCATAGTCTTTATCATGCCATGAAAGACCCCTCTATTTCAAATTTACTGAGTTTTTAACCACGAATAGATGTTGGACTTTGACATGTGCTTTTTCTGCACCTACTGAAATAATAATATGACTTACCTTTTCTCAGTCTATAGGTTTTTGAATGCTGAAACAGCCATGCGTATTTGGGATTAATCTCGCTTAGTTATGGTATTTTTATACTTTTTGTATGTTTTGGGGTTTGACTTTAATATTTGGTAAGGAGGGTCCTGTTTTTTATCTTTAATCTGTGTCTGAATCACTCAGGAACACTGCACATATAAATCTTTTAAACATGCAGGGTCTTAAACTAGGTACTCACAAAATACTTACAATTCTCCAATTTCTTTTAATATAGTTCTTGAATGTTACAGAGGCACACACTTTAATAACATTATCCTGGGACGTCTCTAGTAATGTTAACAGCAACAATGGGTAGTTCTGATTTCCTTCTACAGATTCAAGAAACTTCTCAGCTGGAAAACAATCCCCATGTTAGAAGATATGTTATTAAAACCAAATCTTAAGACTGTATATATATGTGAACTATGTATATTTCTGACTGAAGCATCAACAAGTGGAAAGATTAGGATTGTACATGATGTTACATTAAATTTATATAGTATCTCAGTTTTCAGATCACTTTACCATCCATTAACTCACCATTAACTCATCTCACAAACCTATGAAGTGGCCTGATCAGATGATCACTTCATGTGAAGGAGAATCTGCTTTTCAGAGATTAAGTGACCTTAGGGCAAAAAAGTCATATGCCCTGTCTTGTTCGAGAAGGATTATTATTAGTACTATTAGTAATGGTAGTAACATTTCTTTTATAGGACTATGACTAAGATTAAATTTGTTGATTCATTTAAATATATATTATCATTAATCATGTGGGTCTGATGTTTGACTCACATATGTTAAGTTGTCACTACTACTCAGGGAAGTAGGTAGTATTCCCCTCACTTTAAGGACAAGGCCACTGAGGTTAAGTAAGCTTGTCAAAGATCACACAGCTAGCGGATTTCATCACTGAAAAACTTTTAGTCCAGTCCTTATTCTAGCCTACGAGCCCTCAGTTTTCTTTTCAAACTAAACATTTCTAATATCAGCAATAACCTTATACAAAGATTTTACTCATATATTTTAAACTCATACAGTTAGGGACAATAAATCTCCTGGGTTTACAGATCAGACGATGACAATTTATAGCACTTCCAATTTTTCCTATCTTAAGCTTCCTGAGGCAGCATCCAGTCCAAGGTTTCAATATTTACGAATTGAGTCCCAAGAGTTTAACTTCCACCCTCAAATCCTCCCTGCTTTGTGTCTACCATGTGTTTCTTGAAAGATAAAGAATGCTGAACTGAAAAAGAATTTTCAGGAGGGGACACACTATGGTTTTATAGAAAGCTTTGGTCGCTTCAATATTTGGTTGGTCAATATTTCATATCCAGCAATCCCTGTGAAATGTATGGTTGGAACTCTTATCAGAAACATCAGTTTATTCCTACATTTTATCCTAGATTCATAAAACAACAGCACCTCCACCTTACAAAGACACAGTTATTAAAAATAATTTTCATTAAATAGTGTTGGCAGAGGATTTCTGGGGAAGTCTAAGACTAGAACCATTAATTTCCTTTTATCCAAGAACAAATTACTTCTTTAAGCACTAACAGGAAAATCACAATTTTCCCTCACAATCACAGAGGCCTTTCTAGACTAAGATGGATGCATTAACATATAAATAATAAACAAATAATTCTATTTACTATATATAATATACAACACACATTCATCTGGGTCTTCATGGAGTGCTTCCAAAATCCTCTTTATGAGAATGCACATCAGTAAATTCTGAGGATGCAGATTAAGAGCATTTCTAGTTAATATGGCTTACAACAAGGATCATCAGCTTACTCCCCACAAGACACACGTGGCCCCCAGAAGTTGTGTTTGTTTGGTTTACGTGTTATTTCAAAAGTTTCTGACGTTAATCACTGTCATTTAAAAATGAGAATGCTTCATATAAGTATCCTTATTTTTCAAGCAAAGCTGGAAATCTGATCTTGCAAGACTGGTTTGAATCCCCCCGAGTTAGATGGTTCCAAATATTAATTATATCTGCCCCTAACCAAGGCAGTTAACCCCGCAGCCTGCCCTCTCCGCACCCCCGCCCCCACCCCTGCTTTTACCTTCATGTGCAACTCCTACAGTCATTCAAGTTTGCAATTTTAAGCCTACACTAAATCGCTAATGACAATTGGTCAAATCTGGGAGGAGGAAAAGGGGAGGAACCCTAGGTCTTAAAATATTAATTAAAAAAACCCTAGTTTCATTCACTTAATCACTTTTAAGGTAGTTAACTCTTAGCTCTATGCTCTGATTATTGTATCTCTAAAACAGGAAGGTGTAGGGATTTTCAGGAAGGTCAACAAACAAAGCATTCTAAACTTACTAGTCCTTTTTATCCCCAAAGGGATAGAAGTTATTTTACTCAAGAAACAAAAACACAACAAAGAAGGAAAAAACCCATTGCCATATGTTATAAATGAAAAATAAACTACACCTAAGAATTCAAGTGTTAATCTCTTTTTAAAAATTTACAAACAGATTGCACAAAGGTTTCTCTCACCTGTCCTTTAAGAATAAATCAACCACAAGAGAGTATTTATTCACTTTACCTGGACGCCTGATGGCAGGATCAGGATCGAGAGTCTTCTTTAAATATTCTGTTAGTGTTTGCAAATTTGCATCACTAAGCTCCATTGCCATTGAGCCTAAAATAAAAATGAGGTTTGGGTAATTGAGCACATAAGGACACAGGGATGTACATAAGAGAATCATTTTACGTCACGGATGTCCCCCTCTCTGAAAGTCATCTACTTGATATGCTCTGGGTATTGCCTATAAGCTTTATTCTTAGCCAGGACAAGGTTCCAGAAGATGGGCTTTTTTGAATCAGTGATGAGACGATTTTGAGAAACATTAAAAAAAAAATCACAAACTAAAGGTTAAAAATATGAATTATTAGATTTTTTTTTACAAACCCACAATAAAAAATAAAATTTTTAAGCAGTAAAATAAGGATCCCATTGATTTCTGAGATTAAAGAAACTAGAGTAAATTCTTTTGTGTACAACATGCAGCCATAGGTATTGACAACAAACTACATACTGAGATTGTGCACCTGGGAAGATAATTTTGGGGTTCATAAGATGACAGCTGCAGTTGTAATTAAAAAGCAACTTTCCACACAAAAGCTAAGTCAAAGCAAAAATAAACAAGTGGAATGACATCAAACTAAAAACATCTGCGCAGCAAAGCAAACCATCAACAAAATGAAAAGGCAACATACTAAATACGAGAAAATATTCGCAAATCGTTATCTGATAAAGAATTAATATCCAAAACATTAAAAAAAAAAAAAAAANTAAATTAAAAAATATTTGCCCTCACTGGAACTTTGAATATAATATTTGCTATTAAAGATATAATTAATATCTAAATAGGAGTTAGCAGCAGCAGCAGGAGTTAAAATACAGAATTTATTAAAAAAAAAAAAAAAACTCATACAACTCAGGAAAAAAGAGTCCAACTGAAAAATGGGCAGAGGAACTGAATAGACCTTTTTCCAAAGAAAATATGAAAAGGTGCTCAAAATCACTAAACACAAGGGAATGCAAATCAAAACCACAATGAGATTATCACCCCACACCTGTTAGAATGACTATAATAAAAAAGACAAGAAATAACAAGCATTTGGCGAGGATGGGGAGAAAAGGAAACCCTGGTACCCTGTTGGTGGGAATGTGCAGCCACTATGAAAGCAAGTATGGAGGTTCCTCAAAAAATTAAAAACAGAATCACCACAGGCTCCAGCTATTCCACTTCTAGGTATTTATCTGCAGGATCTGTACTCCCGTTGACTGCTGTTCACTGCAGCATTAGTAACACCAGTCAACACATGGAAGCAGCCTAAGCGTCCATCGATGGATAATGCAACGCAGAATACATACAGAATGGAATATTATCCAGCGACACACAAAAAGGGAAATCCCTGCCATTTGTGACAACATGGATGGATCCTAAGAGCAGTATACTAAGTGAAATAAAAGATACATAAATACCACAGACTAGAGATCTCTTCAAGAAAATTAGAGATACCAAGGGACCATTTCATCCAAAGACGGGCCTAATAAAAGAAATGGTATGGACCTAACAGAAGCAGAAGGTATTAAGAAGAGGTGACAAGAATACACAAAAGAAGTGTACAGA
Organism: Oreotragus oreotragus; assembly: GCA_006410675.1. Lineage (NCBI taxonomy): Eukaryota > Metazoa > Chordata > Mammalia > Artiodactyla > Bovidae > Oreotragus > Oreotragus oreotragus. The sequence goes on along the minus strand of SJYX01009539.1, from coordinate 216,076 downwards.
AAGAGATCTTCATGACCCAGATAATCACGATGGTGTGATCACTCACCTAGACCCAGACATCCTGGAGGGGCCTTAGGAAACAAAAATACTACAAGCAAAACTAGTGGAGGTGATGGAATTCCAGTGGAGCTGTTTCAAATCCTAAAAGATGATGCTGTGAAAGTGCTGCACTCAATATGCCAGCAAATTTGGAAAATTCAGCAGTGGCCACAGGACTGGAAAAGGTCAATTTTCATTCCAATCCCAAAGAAAGGCAATGCCAAAGAATGTTCAAACTACCACACAATTGTACTCATCTCACATGCTAGAAAAATAATGTTCAACATTCTCCAAGCCAGGCTTCAACAGTATATGAACCATCAACTTCCAGATGTTCAAGCTGGATTTAGAAAAGGCAGAGGGACCAGAGATCAAATTGCCAGCATCTGCTGGATCATCGAAAAAGTCAGGGAGTTCCAAAAAAATATCTACTTCTGCTTTATTGACTATGCCAAAGCCTCTGATTGTGTGGACCACAACAAACTCTGGAAAATTCTTAAAGAGATGGGAATAGCAGACCACCTGACCTGCCTCTTGAGAAATCTGTATGCAGGTCAAGAAGCAAAGGTTAGAACTGGACATGGAACAACAGACTGGTTCCACATTAGGAAAGGAGTATGTCAAGGCTGTATTATTGTCACCTTGCTTATTTAACTTATATGCAGAATACATCATGCAAAATGCTGGGCTGGATGAAGCACACACTAAAATCAAGATTGCCAGGAGAATATCAATAACCTCCAACACGCAGATGACACCACCTGTATGGTAGAAAGCAAAGAAGAACTAAAGGACCTCTTAATGAAAGTGAAAGAGGAGAGTGAAAAAACTGGCTTAAAACATAACATTCAGAAAACTAAGATCATGGCATCTGGTCCATCCCTTCATGGCAAACAGATGGTGAAACAGTGGAAACAGTGACAAAATTTCTTTTTTGGGCTCCTAAATCACTGCAGCTATGAAATTAAAAGACGCTTGCTCCTTGGAAGAAAAGCTATGACCAACCTAGACAGCATATTTTTTTTTTTTTTTTTAATGTTAGCCTTCTCTCTCACACTCTCCACTTCACCCTCTCTGTTCCAGCCATACTGGCCTTTGCTTCCTACAAAGCACCAGGTTTGTTACTCCATAAGAGCCTTTGCTCTAACCACACTCTCTAATGGTAATCCCACGTCCTCACTTTTTGCCTGGCTTCAGTTTGTTAGTCAGATTTGGCAATATTCCAGCCCATCCGTATAGATATGCTGACACTTATTGTCATATCGTTTAGTTTAAATATTTGTAATACACACATCACAACCTATTTTTAGAAATTTATTTAGTATTAACAACCTATCAGTGCCCCCCCCAAATGGTGTGCAAATTCTATGAAAACAAACACCCATATGGTCATTGCTATAAGCCCAGTGCTTACTGGCTACATAGCTACATAACAGGTAATGAATAGATGTTTGTTGAATAAAAGGATGAATAAACAAAAGAATAAATATTCTTCCTGACAACATGTCCTAAGCCAGCACATTTTACCTTCTACTGACCATGTGAAATAGTGGTCTTTGCTTCACCAATCCCACTATCCCACTATCCTCCACTGTGGCTTTTACAACTCCAAGTTCAGGTTGATCTTAGGAATCCTATCAGGCTACTCCAGCCAGGTCTCTTGTGTCCTTCTCTTCTTCAAAGAGTTCATGTTATAGAAAAATAATTCAATTCATCTCCAATGATAAGGACTCCAAATACCATGCTCTCACTCTAAGTAATTCACTAAGGAGGTAACATGAAACCCAGAGCGGAAGTTATAGCTTTGGCTCTGGAATGTTCTCCTCTGTCTAAAGCCCTACTTTAGATCATTGTAAAAGGAGAGGACTCAGTTATTGGGGATCCTATACATTGCACCCTATAAGAGAAGAAACCAAAGAGCCACATATTCTATCATCTAGATAATCCAAGAGCTTAACCTAAATTAATTCAAATCTAGAGGCAAAGACTATCTTCCATATTGATCAAGCTGCTCTGAATTCTTGGTGGATTCACATAACCAAGGAGCAATTCAATGGGAATTGTCATAGGAATAGAGTACCTATGATAGGTCACCTGAATCAAGCCCTGGATGAAATAGCATTTGAACAAGCCCTTCTAAGCAGGAGTAAGCTGAAGAGACAGCTATGATTCATGCTGCAATAAAGAGTTAATTCCTTTGGCAATAAATATGAAATTTATTGCAATTTCATTGGCTTATCAAGTATTGCATAACATTAATATAGATGACCTTTGAGTAAAGTCTTTCAGGAAACAAACTAGACTGAACTTAAATGCATCCACATTTCTTATTGTATTTAGATATGATGGTATTAATTTGTAAGTGACTATATCTATGTCAAAGAGCTGTCTCTTATACACATCTAGATTATTTTTGTAATATCTATTTCTTAATAAAGACATAGTGAGTGACAAAATATGCTTTAGCTATAAAACGATATATGGAATGAGTAAATTAAAAAATATTTGCCCTCACTGGAACTTTGAATATAATATTTGCTATTAAAGATATAATTAATATCTAAATAGGAGTTAGCAGCAGCAGCAGGAGTTAAAATACAGAATTTATTAAAAAAAAAAAAAAAACTCATACAACTCAGGAAAAAAGAGTCCAACTGAAAAATGGGCAGAGGAACTGAATAGACCTTTTTCCAAAGAAAATATGAAAAGGTGCTCAAAATCACTAAACACAAGGGAATGCAAATCAAAACCACAATGAGATTATCACCCCACACCTGTTAGAATGACTATAATAAAAAAGACAAGAAATAACAAGCATTTGGCGAGGATGGGGAGAAAAGGAAACCCTGGTACCCTGTTGGTGGGAATGTGCAGCCACTATGAAAGCAAGTATGGAGGTTCCTCAAAAAATTAAAAACAGAATCACCACAGGCTCCAGCTATTCCACTTCTAGGTATTTATCTGCAGGATCTGTACTCCCGTTGACTGCTGTTCACTGCAGCATTAGTAACACCAGTCAACACATGGAAGCAGCCTAAGCGTCCATCGATGGATAATGCAACGCAGAATACATACAGAATGGAATATTATCCAGCGACACACAAAAAGGGAAATCCCTGCCATTTGTGACAACATGGATGGATCCTAAGAGCAGTATACTAAGTGAAATAAAAGATACATAAATACCACAGACTAGAGATCTCTTCAAGAAAATTAGAGATACCAAGGGACCATTTCATCCAAAGACGGGCCTAATAAAAGAAATGGTATGGACCTAACAGAAGCAGAAGGTATTAAGAAGAGGTGACAAGAATACACAAAAGAAGTGTACAGAAAGAGATCTTCATGACCCAGATAATCACGATGGTGTGATCACTCACCTAGACCCAGACATCCTGGAGGGGCCTTAGGAAACAAAAATACTACAAGCAAAACTAGTGGAGGTGATGGAATTCCAGTGGAGCTGTTTCAAATCCTAAAAGATGATGCTGTGAAAGTGCTGCACTCAATATGCCAGCAAATTTGGAAAATTCAGCAGTGGCCACAGGACTGGAAAAGGTCAATTTTCATTCCAATCCCAAAGAAAGGCAATGCCAAAGAATGTTCAAACTACCACACAATTGTACTCATCTCACATGCTAGAAAAATAATGTTCAACATTCTCCAAGCCAGGCTTCAACAGTATATGAACCATCAACTTCCAGATGTTCAAGCTGGATTTAGAAAAGGCAGAGGGACCAGAGATCAAATTGCCAGCATCTGCTGGATCATCGAAAAAGTCAGGGAGTTCCAAAAAAATATCTACTTCTGCTTTATTGACTATGCCAAAGCCTCTGATTGTGTGGACCACAACAAACTCTGGAAAATTCTTAAAGAGATGGGAATAGCAGACCACCTGACCTGCCTCTTGAGAAATCTGTATGCAGGTCAAGAAGCAAAGGTTAGAACTGGACATGGAACAACAGACTGGTTCCACATTAGGAAAGGAGTATGTCAAGGCTGTATTATTGTCACCTTGCTTATTTAACTTATATGCAGAATACATCATGCAAAATGCTGGGCTGGATGAAGCACACACTAAAATCAAGATTGCCAGGAGAATATCAATAACCTCCAACACGCAGATGACACCACCCGTATGGTAGAAAGCAAAGAAGAACTAAAGGACCTCTTAATGAAAGTGAAAGAGGAGAGTGAAAAAACTGGCTTAAAACATAACATTCAGAAAACTAAGATCATGGCATCTGGTCCATCCCTTCATGGCAAACAGATGGTGAAACAGTGGAAACAGTGACAAAATTTCTTTTTTGGGCTCCTAAATCACTGCAGCTATGAAATTAAAAGACGCTTGCTCCTTGGAAGAAAAGCTATGACCAACCTAGACAGCATATTAAAAAGCAGAGACAACCAACAAAGGTCTGTTGAGTCAAAGCTATGGTTTTTCCAGTGGTCAGGTATGGATGTGAGAGTTGGACTATTAAGAAAGCTGAGCACTGAAGAATTGATGCTTTTGAACTGTGGTGTTGGAGAAGACTCTTGAGAGTCCCTTGGACTTTAAGGAGATCCAACCAGTCCATCCTAAAGGAAATCAGTCCTGAATATCCACTGGAAGGACTGATGGTGAAGCTGAAACTCCAATACTTTGGTCACCTGATGCGAAGAACTGACTCACTGGAAAAGACCCTGATGCTAGCAAAGATTGAAGGCAGGAGAAGGGGACGGCAGAGGATGAGATGGTTGGATGGCATCACTGACGCGACAGACATGAGTCTGAGTAAGTTCCGGGAGTTAGTGATGGACAGGGAAGCCTGGCATGCTACAGTCCATGGGGTCACAAAGAGTTGGACAGGACTGAGTGACTGAACTGAAATACCACATGATCATGTTTCTATGTGGAATCTTAAAAACAAAAATTCATAGATAAAAAGAGCAGATTAGGGAACTTCCTCAGTGGTTCAATGACTAAGACTCTGCCTATCAATGCAGCAGGCATGGCTTCTATCTGTCCCACATACTGTGGTGTGTGGCAGAACAACAAAAAAACAGATTGGTGGGGGCACGGCAAAACAACAACAGATTGGTTAAAACAGACTGGTGGTTGACTGCGTGGCAGGGGCAAATGGATGAAGGTGGGTAGAAAGGTACAAACCTCCAGTTACGAAATAAATATATAAACCATGAGGATGCAATGTCCAACACAGAGACTCCAGTTAACAGTAGCGTGCTGTATATTTGAAAGTTACGAGGACAGTAAATTCTAAAAGTTCAGAACACAAAAGACATATAAATTGGTAATTATGTGTGATGACAGATGTTAACTAGGTTTATTGTGATCATTTCACAATATATACACCATTATGTTGTGCACCTGAAATTAACAATGTTACATCTTAATTGTATCTCAATAAAAAGCAACTTTTCAAATAAAGCTTAAAACTAAATATAAGTCACAGAATATGCTATGACTGACCAAAAAACACACATCTAATATATTACAAATGATTAATAGGCTTTATAAAGGGCTACAGCTAATGCTGAGGTTGTGAAGAGTACTCCTTCACAGCCAGAAACCACAGCCTTCTAAGGAGACCAATCTTTGAAGCTCTATGTATTCTCCTCAGCATACTCGTTTTTACCACAGGGGAAGCCAGCATGCTGGCTGATTTGGTAGACTCCACCATGTATATATATTCACTTTCTTTGATCCAGGGCAAACCATTCTATGGGTATGAAATTCCACTCAACCACACACACAATTTACTGAGAAGCAACTCTTCCTGTTTTTTACACCAAAGGTTTGGAAAATGCTATGCATCATCAGTTCAGTTCAGTTGCTTAATCATGTCCGACTCTTTGTGATCCCATGAATCGCAGCACGCCAGGCCTCCCTGTTCATCACAATCTCTCGGAGTTCACTCAGACTCACGTCCATCGAGTCAGTGATGCCATCCAGCCATCTCATCCTCGGTCGTCCCCTTCTCCTCCTGTCCCCAATCCCTCCCAGCATCAGAGTCTTTTCCAATGAGTCAACTCTTCGCATGAGGTGGCCAAAGTACTGGAGTTTCTGCTTTAGCATCATTCCCTCCAAAGAAATCCCAGGGCTGATCTCCTTCAGAATGGACTGGTTGAATCTCCTTGCAGTCCAAGGGACTCTCAAGAGTCTTCTCCAACACCACAGTTCAAAAGCATCAATTCTGCGGCACTCAGCCTTCTTCACAGTCCAACTTTCACATTCATACATGACCACAGGAAAAACCACAGCCTTGACTAGACGGGCCTTGAGTCGGCAAAGTAATGTCTCCGCTTTTGAATATACTATCTAGGTTGGTTGTAACTTTTCTTCCAAGGAGTAAGCGTCTTCTAATTTCATGGCTGCAGTCACCATCTGCAGTGATTTTGGAGCCCCAAAAAATAAAGTCTGACACTGTTTCCAGTTTCCCCATCTATTTCCCATGAAGTGATCGGACTGGATGCCATGATCTTCGTTTTCTGCATGTTGAGCTTTAAGCCAACTTTTTCGCTTTCCTCCTTCACTTTCATCAAGAGGTTTTTTAGCTATGCATCATATTCACCCTCTTTTGGAGATGTACTTTAAAAGCTTCAAGAACCCAGAGCCTGGCCACAGAACCATGTTATTATGGAACACAGGCCAGAAAGCAGTGATTTAATCAATTTATTTCCCATTCTTTTTTCTGTGTTGAAATGCTGAATCTGTTATGAAAAGCTGTTGCCAAGGAAAACTGTTTACATCAGTATATATGAGATTAAAAAAAAAAGTCTTTGCTACATGCAAATTATTCTACCTTTTGAGATTTACACAAGGCAGCATGTGCATTTAGGGGATTACAGAGGTTAACTGAACCTATTTTGTTGAGTTTAAATTTTAAATACACTCCTTAATAAATTTGCATTTTACTAACTTTCTTCATGACAGAGTACCATGCAAGCTGGCACCTGTCAACCTTATCTCTGACCTTCTTGCTGTCCAGCCGCCAAAGCCTTCTTTCTGTTCCTCAAACCAGAGAGTTCTCCCTGACTGTAATAACCCTTCCTTCTAATTTGACATCAGGCATCATCCAGCCCACTGTCAATTCCTCAAAAAAGCCTTCTACAACCATCATCTACCTCATCCCTGTTGCACTGTTCACAGCACTTACTCTCATCTGAGATATCTTTGACTTGCCATCTCTTATTTGTAAGCTCCCTGGGACATAGACTTTTTAGGTCTTGCTCACCTCTGTAGCCCAGGACCTTTAACACTGCTTGGCACACAGTATTCACTAAGCATTTGCCGCATGAACTAATGGATAAGCTAATATGTCAGTCAACCGGCCAAAACATGGATCCAGTCTGGACTGGAGACTATTCTCTGAGCATCAGTTATTAGCAAGCATGACATAATGTAGGAATTCAGTTTATCTGTCAGATAGTGACCAACATATTGACACAATTAGTTTCTGTTCATTCAAAAATGCTTCAGAGAAGATGGGAGCTTGAACTTTATCCTGTATTATTGTTCATATTTGCCAGTGCTTATTTCGGGGGCTAGGACTTACTGTCTCCTCCACCTAGACAGCTCTGCCCCTGGAAAGCTTTGTAGTTCACTCCCTGCTTCATTCAGGTCTCTTTTCAAATGTCACTTCTGTTTTGAGCTGCTGTCCTGGACCATCCTATCTAAAACAGCATCCAGCTCAGTCACTCTCCATTCTCTGGTTCTGCTTTTCCAATTTTATCAGGCCTATAAACCACATTCTTGTTTACTATGATTCTCCCTCCATTAGACTGTCGGCAACATGGGAGCAAGGACTTTGTGTTTGTTCACTGCAATCTCCCTCGATTCTTAAAACAGTGAAGAGCACCTACTGTGTTATTTGTGTCCTATTTTCAAAAGCTACATACGCTTTATTGATCTTTTTCCCATCAAAAAGCACTATCATGCTTCACATTTATTTAGTCAAATGACTGTGAGACAGAAGGGCTGGAGCCAACAACTCTAAAGCACAAGACAGTGACCCCCACGAAAGGGCGAAGCTGAAGGGCCAGGTTAAAAAAAGTATATGGGGGGAAACTCGTGTGTGTGTGTGTGTGTGTGTGTGTGGTGGAGGAATATACACATGTGTGCTAAAACTCTGTGTGTGTGTGTGGTGGTGGTGCTGGAGGAATATACACATGCGTGCTACAACCCCCAAAAGTTAAAATACTATATAAATCTTATATTTTTAATGTTAAGGGACTAAATGTTTGTCCAAAAATCCCTTTTCTGTCTCCTCAGTGACAGTGTCTATAAACCCAAATTGTAAGCTTAGCCCTGATTTGCGAAAATATGACACATCAGTTAATTTTAGAGAATACTCCACAGGTATTCCACAATACTCCACAATACATCAGCAAGATCAAGGTCTAGTTATCTTTATTTGCCAGAGGTGGAGGTATACTGACATTCTGAAATATGTGCAATATATAAATGTAAAAAGCATTATTGACTTTAAAGACAAACCAGAAATGAAAAGATTCACTCTTTTGCCTTTAAATGAAGGCTGATACTTTACTTCTCCACTGAGTTATTTTTGGAAATCTCTACCAAAAAATACATGAAAAATATGTACCACAATCGACTTCCCTGGTGGCTCAGCTGGTAAAAGAATCTGCCGGCAATGTAGGAGACTGGGGTTCGATCCCTGGGTTGAGAAGATCTCCTGAAGAAGGGAACAGCTGCCCACTCCAGTACTCTGGCCTGGAGAATTCCATGGACTCTAGTCCACGGGGTCACAAAGAGGTGGACACAGATGAGTTACTTCCTTTATGTATCACAATAAATCAATTATGTCAGACTTTTTGTTAAAAGACTGGCTGGACCTAAAGTCTAGCCTCTTCTCAGAGTTCCTCAAATACAGATAAAAGACATTTGGAATGAAAGCTTTGCTTTCCAAGGCCACCACACAGACATCTGTGACATAAGTTGACCCAAGATGTATGCCTTTTCCTTAAGATATTTCCTCTGCATTAGAGAACCACTCCAGAGGCCTTACATCTGGAGGAAGGGAGAGAGATCCAATAAATGAAAACCATCTGGCACACACACATTAAGAACACAGTGTAGCACCTCAGTCCACCCTGCTTTCTAATCACAGAAACATACCACTGAGATGCGGAGCCAAACTTTTTACACTGTCTACAAAGCCCGATGTGATCTGACCTCTAGATACCTGTCCTTCACATACTACTCTGTGAAAGCTCGATTTTCCTTGAACCTTTTGTACTTTCTATTCTCTGCCTGGAATGTTCTGTTCCCTCATCTTTCCATAGCTGGTCTCAGCTCAAATGCCACCTCCTCAGAAAAGTCGCCTTCATCTGTCACTTGTCTGGAATTATTTAAGTCATTTATTTGTAATCTTCTCTTTCCCCCACTAGAATATAGGTTCCCCAAGGGAAGGAACTCTGTCCATTCTGTTTGAGACAAAAAAAGGTAAATTTCACTGTATTTAAAGAGATTAAGTGGATTAAAGAAGTTATTTATCAAGTTATTAAATGAATAAAGGAACAAATTAATACCAAAGGTAGAGCACTGCCCCCAAACCTATCTGATATTGTACAGAAAATGGTTCTCCTCTATCCTAGCTCCAAACCAGCAAAAATCAAAGTAAACAGAGGGGAATAAAGAAATCCCCTGCACTGGTGTAAAGAAATGAAAGATACAGGGTCTAAGAAGTAAGAGGCTGGGTAGATCCAGTCACACGAATTATGTGAAAAATGGAGACACACAAAAAAGGGCCAAAATCTTCACTAGGGTGGTCCAAGCGGAGGAGAAAAAGAGCACTGGTGAAGCCGCTCAGTCGTGTCCGACTCTTTGTGATCCCATGGACTGTAGTCTACCAGGTTTTTCTGTCCATGGGATTTTCCAGGCAAGAGTACTGGAGTGGGTTGCCATTTCCTTCTCCAGGGGATCTGCCTGACCCAGGGATCGAACCCAGGTCTCCTGCATTGCAGGCAGAGGCTTTACCCTCTGAGCNGAAGGAAATGGCAACCCACTCCAGTACTCTTGCCTGGAGAATCCCATGGAGGGAGGAGCCTGGTAGGCTATAGTCCATGGGGTCGCAAAGGGTCGGACAAGACTGAGCGACTTCACTTCACTTCACTTTGATGTCAGGGCTTGAGTCAGGCATCTAGTGGGTCTTATACAACTATCGAAGGAACTGTCCAAAGTCATGGCCAAAGCATCTCCGATAGAAGAGAACTTTTCTGCCCCTCGTGGAGCTTGTTTTAAAGAGAGGAAAGGGATAAACAAGATCTTTTCAGATTTGATAAGTGCTGTGAGAAGATTGAAAGACAGTGATACGGCAGGCAGTGACGTAGATTGTCAAGGGGATGGCCAGAGGAGGCCTCTAAACAAGTGACCTGAAGTTCCACAAGAAGACAGCTGTGGATTCGCCTGCAGAGCTTTCCAGGAAGAGGGGATACTAACAGCAAAGGCTCTGAGACAGGACCCGGATACACTGGGGCTTAAAAAATAAAGTGGAGCATGGCAGGAGAAGGAGTTAGATCTTCAGGGCCAGATGATGTAGGCCTATACTGCATGGAACGTACTTACACTAAAAAAAAAACCACAACCAGTGTCTATCTGAAATTCACATAGAACCAGGCGTCCAATATTTTATTTGGTGGCCCAGCTGCTGCTAAGTCACTTCAGTCGTGTCTGACTCTGTGCGACCCCATAGACAACAGCCCACCAGACTCTCCCGTCTCCAGGATTCTCCAGGCAAGAACACTGGAGTGGGTTGCCATTTCCTTCTCCAATGCGTGAAAGTGAAAAGTGAAAGTGAAGTCGCTCAGTCGTGTCTGACCTTCAGCGATACCATGACCTGAAACCTTAGGCTCCTCCATCCATAGGATTCTCCAGGCAAGAGTACTGGAGTGAGGTGCCATTGCCTTCTCCCATTTGGTGGCCCTAGCTCCATTATATTTTCTTCACAGCATTTATCACTCCTTGCAATTAATTCTCTTTTTTCAATTGTCCCCCACTGCATACCTAAGGACTCTGTTCAAACAAGGGCATTCTCTTATTTACATCTGTATCCCAGCATCTAACACAAGGCAATATTCAATAAATATTTGCTGAATGTTGAATTAAATGCGGTATATAAATAGGTGAAGTCCATTGCGAAAGGTGTACGTTATTAGAACACTGGTGGAAAAGATGTGTTTCTACCATTGCAGCAGTAGTACAAGCAATCATCTTGGTCATATTAGTCTGCTTTTCTGGATATTTTCCTCTAGTACGGGTGAGAGCAACCCTGATGACTTAACAATTTTTCATCCCTGAACGCCAATCAGGAAGGAAGCTGGCTAGTATCTTGTGTCTGTCTAGCATGATTACCAGGTTTTGTAGGAAGCCCCTCACTTCCCAGGTGGCACTGATAGTAAAGAACCTGCCTGCCAATGCTGGAGACTCAGGTTCAATCCCTGGGTCAGGAAGATCACCTGGAGAAGGGCATGGCAATCCACTCCAATATTCTTCCTGGAGAATCCCATGGTAAGAGGAGCCTCATGGGCTATAGTCACAAAGAGTCGGTCACAACTGAGGTGACTTAGCAAGCACATATGAAGCCCACAGGCTGTGCCCCTTTTGTCATGTCTGTGGAAGTGTCTCCAGCGGGGCCATCTCCCCTTGCCCTTAGCAGCCCGAGGAACCATGCAGGTGAGGGCCATGGAAAGGCTTTTCTCCCTCTCTACTCTCTGTGGGGCCCGGGTGACCCATGAAAAGTCCCTGGGAATTCCCATCCTGCTTGCTCACCACATGCACACACTCTTAGGTTTTCTACAACTGCTGCTGTGTTGAAAACCAAAGAAAACAATTCAGCCGTTTTCAGGAGCAAGAAGCCAGTACGCATGTAGTCTTCTTTCTTTCCAAATCCTGATAAAATAGTATATACATTATATATATACTGTATGGGAAGACTTTCTGAAAGTGGAAGACACTTACATTGGATTTGGATTCAGAAAGACATGGACACATCTGACTGTGCTTGGAAAACAAGGCTAAGTTTGGTTTTGTCTCACTTTTAAAAGTCCAGCTGAGATCCAGAAGAGTGTTGATATCTAAAGTTAAGACAGGCCTGATTGCTTCTTACCTTTTATTTTATTGATTATATTTTTAATGTTGGCGTCTTTTTTCTTTTGGTGTGCTGCATGGCATGTGGGATCTTAGTTCCCCCACCAGGGACTGCACCTGTGCCCTCTGCAGTGGAAGAGGGGAGTCAACCACTGTGCCACCAGGGAAGTCTCTCTCACTTTTTTTTAAGGAAGGCAACTTTCTTTCTTGGACACACGGTGGAATATTCACATGGTACAAATAGCCTTTGGTCTTTCACTAATTAGGACATTGTTGTTTAGTCGCTAAGTCATGTCCAACTTTTGCGACCCCATGGACTGCAGTCCTCCAGGCTCCTCTGTCCATGGGATTTTCCTGACAAGAATACTGGAGTGCATTGCCATTTCCTTCTCCAGGGGAGCTTCCTGACCCAGAGATGGAATCCGCATATCCTGTACTACAGGTGGATTCTTTACCACTGAGGCACCAGGGAAGCCCAGGTAGGACATTCAGTTCAGTTCAGTTACTCAGTTGTGTCTGACTCTTTTTGACCCCATGGACTGCAGCACGCCAGGATTCCCTGCCCATCACCAACTCCCGGAGTTTACTCAAACCTATGTCCATTGAGTCGGTGATGCCATCCAACCATCTCATCCTCTGTGATCCCCTTCTCCTTTTGACTTCAATCTTTCTCAGCATCAGAGTCTTTTCCAATGAGTCAGTTCTTCACATCAGGTGGCCAAAGTATTGGAGTTTCAGCTTCAGCATCAGTTCTTCCAATGAACACCCAGGACTGATCTGCTGTAGGATGGACTGGTTGGATCTCCTTGCAGTCCAAGCGACTCTCAGTCTTCTCCAACACCACAGTTCAAAAGCATCAGTTCTTTGGCACTCAGCTTTCTTTATAGTCCAACTCTCCCATCCATACATGGCTGCTGGAAGAATCATAGCTTTGACTAGATGGACCTTTGTTGGTAAAGTAATGTCTCTGCTTTTTAATATGCTCTCTAGGTTGGTCATAACTTTTCTTCCAAGGAGCAAGCGTCTTTTAATTTCATGGCTGCAGTCACCATCTGCAGTGATTTTGGAGCTCAAAAAATAAAGTCTGACACTGTTTTCCCATCTATTTGCCTTGAAGTGATGGACCAGATGCCATGATCTTCATTTTCTGAATGTTGAGTTTTAAGTCAACTTTTTCATTCTCTTCTTTTCACTTTCATCAAGAGGCCCTTTAGTTCTTTGCTTTCTGCCATAAGGGTGGTGTCATCTGCATATCTGAGGTTATTGATATTTCTCTTGGCAATCATGATTCCAGCTTGTGATTCCTCCAGCCCAGCATTTCTCATGATATACTCTGCATATAAGTTAAATAAGAAGGGTGACAACATACAGCCTTGATGCACTCCTTCCCCTGTTTGGAACCCGTCTATTGTTCCATGTCCAGTTCTAACTGTTGCTTCCTGATCTGCACACAGATTTCTCAAGAAGCAGGTCAGGTGGTCTGATATTCCCATTTCTTTAAGAATTTTCCAGAGTTTGTTGTGGTCCACACAATCAAAGGCTTTGGCATAGTCAATAAAGCAGAAGTAGATGTTTCTCTGGAACTCTCTTGCTTTTTCGATGATCCAACGGATATTGGCAATTTGATTTCTGATTCCTCTGCCTTGTCTAAATGCAGCTTGAACATCTGGAAGCTCATGATTCATGTACTATTGAAGCCCAGCTTGGAGAATTTTGAGCATTACTTTATTAGCGAGTAAGATGAGTGTAATTTTGCAGTAGTTTGAGTATTCTCTGGCATTGCCTTTCTTTGGAATGAAAACTGAACTTTTCCAGTCCTGTGGCTACGGTAGGACATTAGCTGTAGGTAATTTATTGAATATTTAATTTCTTTATGTTCTTGTTTTTAAAATACTCTTTATTAATGTTCTCTGAGAGGCATGAGTCTCCCATCATGATTCTGACTTTGTCATTGTTAAGTGGCACTTCAGTCAGCTTCTGACTTATATTTTGAAGCTATTAGGGCAATAAAGTGTTCCTGCTGTTTCTTCTTGATGATGTCTATCATCTTATAATGTGAAATATTCCTCTTTGGCCCTTTCAAAGCTTTCCTCTTCCAATTCAATCTTGTGTGATACCAATACAGTTGGACCTGCTTTCTTTCTGTAACAATTTCCTGGGTCTTCTCCTCCCTGTTTTATTGAGGTATAATGGACATCCTTTTCAGCATCTCTTTATTGCCAGAATTCTTTCATCCTTTTGTATATCACACTAGTTAACGTGAACTTGAGCCAGACTACCCAGGTTAAGACCCCAATGCCATCTGTGTAACACTGGGTAAGTTACTTATAACTTGGTGGTCTAATCTCTAAAATAGGGGTAATAATATGATTCATATTGAGGTATAATGGACATCCTTTTCAGCATCTCTTTATTGCCAGAATTCTTTCATCCTTTTGTATATCACACTAGTTAACGTGAACTTGAGCCAGACTACCCAGGTTAAGACCCCAATGCCATCTGTGTAACACTGGGTAAGTTACTTATAACTTGGTGGTCTAATCTCTAAAATAGGGGTAATAATATGATTCTTCCTCTTAGGGTGGTTGTAAAGATAAAGAATGATATGTATGAAGAAATGATAAGTATGAAAAAATGATGTGTGAGGCCCATGAAAAAGCAACTGGGAAACAGAACCCGACAGTGTTAGCTGTTATGACCATTTCTTATGACCAGTTGAAGTGTATTTTTTGTTTCAAATATCATACCACATCCTTTGGCGTGCTGCAGTCCATGGGGTCATGAAGAGTCCAACATGGCTTGACAACTGAACAACAACAACCACATCCCTTATATGTGGCATCTAAGAAGAAATGATACAAATGAGAAAGAGACTCACAGACTTAGAAAATGGATTTATGGTTGCTGGGGGCAGGGAAGGGATATTAATAGTTAGGGAGTTTGGGAAGGTCATGTACCCACTGCCATATTCAAAATGGATACCATCAACAAGGACCTATTGTATAGCACAGGGAACTCGACTAGATGGGATGTGGCAGCTTGGATGGGTGGGGGTTTGGGGAGAATGGATACATACACATGCATGGCTGAGTCCCTTCACTGTTCACCCGAAACTATCACAACATTGTTAATCGGCTACACTCCAATCAAAATAAAAAGTTTAAAGTTTGGGAAAAAAAAAAAAGGTTTTTTGATGTGGATCATTTTTAAAGTATTTATTGAATTTATTACAATAGCGCTTCTGTTTTATGTGTTTTTTTGACCGAGAGGCATGTGGGATCTTATCCCTGACCAGGGATTGAACCTGCGTCCCCTGCGTTGGAAGGTGAAGTCTTAACCACTGGATTCCAGGGAGGTCCTGGGAGAGTATTTGTGATGCCCTCCCATTGTCCCAGCCCTCGGCTTTTCTCAGGTGGTGCTGCTTTAGACCTGGGCAAGCCTTTGGACCCTTCCCTTGGCCCCTGTATTTCAGAGGGCTCCACGCTGGCCCTCCTCCAACCACTCCCTGTCCACGGACCAAGTCGGGGAGCTTCTGTGCTCACCCAGAACCTGTGCCATCCCCTTTCAGACCATGTTCCAGTCGCCCAGCACCCTGGAAGTCCCTACCCGTGGGCCCTGAGTCCTTTTCCAAGATCTGTAGAAATCTCTTGCCTGGGTCAGTTCTGAGAGCAAATGTACAGCCAATGGGAGCGCCCCAAAGCTGGAAGTGTGACAGAGGCAAACGAGTTCGCAGTGGGGTTTGGACGGAGCTGAGTATCCACACGCGTTCAAAGTCGTGCGGTGCGGCCTGTGGCTTGCGGTGGAGACGGGGTGCAGGACAAAGGCCAGTTCTCCCCGTGCCACTGTGTTCTGGCGTGGAACGCTGGGGAGCCTAAAATGCAGCTTTTGAACCGAGACTTGCAGGTATTATAAAAGTATTTATCGAGGAAGCAGGTTCAGTTCAGTTCATTTGCTCAGTCGTGTCCAACTCTTTGCAACCCCATGGAATGCAGCACGCCAGGCCTCCCTGCCCATCACCAACTCCCAGAGCCTGCTCAAACTCATGTGCATCGAGTCGGTGATGCCATCCAACCATCTCATCCTCTCTCGTCCCCTTCTCCTCCTGCCTTCAATCTTTCCCAGCATCAAGAAAGGAGGTTAGGATGAGTTTTATGTTAAAGCTCATAGCTTGGTATTTGACTTTGAAATATTTAGACTCACTGCATNGTGATGCCATCCAACCATCTCATCCTCTCTCGTCCCCTTCTCCTCCTGCCTTCAATCTTTCCCAGCATCAAGAAAGGAGGTTAGGATGAGTTTTATGTTAAAGCTCATAGCTTGGTATTTGACTTTGAAATATTTAGACTCACTGCATGTGTGTAGTCAAAGCTATGGTTTTTCCAGTAGTCATGTATAGATGTGAGAGCTGGATCATAAAGAAGGCTAAGTGCCCAAGAATTGATGCTTTTGAACTGTAGTGCTGGAGAAGACTCTGAGAATCCCTTGGACAGCAAGAAGATAAAATCAGTCAATCCTAAAGGAAATCAACCCCGAATATTGATTGGAAGGACTGATGCTAAAGCTGAAGGTCCAATACTTTGGCCACCTGGTGTGAAGAGCCGACTCACTGGTAAAGAAGAAGACCCTGATGCTGGGAAAGATTGAGGGCAATAGGGGACTACAGAGGATGAGATGGTTGGATGGCATCACCGACTCGATAGACATGAGTTTGAGTAAACTCCAGGAGATAGTGAAGACAGGGAAGCCTGGCTGCAGTCCATGCGGTTGCAGAGTCGGACAGGACAGCGCCAACTGCAGGAGCCCATGGTGGTTGTACTTCTGCCCCAGAGCCACCAGATGTCAGTAGAGGGCTATGCGCGCCCTCTGGAGCCAGTGCCCCAGGGAGCGATATTCATTCAGCTGCTCTCCAGCCCTGGGCTGGGAAGATCCCCTGGAGAAGGGAAAGGCTACCCACTCCAGCACTCTGGCTTGGAGAATTCCATGGATTGTATAGTTCATGGGGTCGCAAAGAGCTGGACACGACTGAGCAACTTTCACNAGCGATATTCATTCAGCTGCTCTCCAGCCCTGGGCTGGGAAGATCCCCTGGAGAAGGGAAAGGCTACCCACTCCAGCACTCTGGCTTGGAGAATTCCATGGATTGTATAGTTCATGGGGTCGCAAAGAGCTGGACACGACTGAGCAACTTTCACTTCACTTTCCAACGCATTAAATAACCCTTCCCTTGTGTGAGATCCCTGCTCAGGGAAGGCCTGAAGGGAACATCCAAGCTGCAGGTGGAGGGAAATCTCTGCTTTGCAGTGTGGCCAAAAAATAAAAAATAAAAGAAGGCCGGGGGTGGGATGCAGTGGAGGTGAGAGATGCAGACAGGGGCTAGGTGGCCAAACGGGAGGTGAGGTTCGTTCTTTGTTTTTTTTTCAAGAAGTTAGCTTTCGAGTTGGAATCCAGGAGGAGGAACTAACCATGAAGCAGTCCAGAGAAAACACATCCAGGAAGAGAAATAGCAGGAGCAAGGGCTCGGAGGAGCAAGGGCTCGGAGGCAGGAGCAGGTGTGGAACTCTAAAGAAGTCACGAACTTGTGCCTTAAAAAAACACTTAAGTATAGAGGTGTCCTTGGTGGCTCAGCAGGCAAAGACTCTGCCTGCAGTGTGGGAGACCTGGGTTCTATCCCTCGGTTGGGAAGATCCCCTGGAGAAGGGAAAGGCTACCCATTCCGGTATTCTGGCCTGGAGAATTCCATGGGCTGTATAATCCATGGAGTCGCAGAGTCGGACACGACTGAGCGACTCTCACTTTCACTTTCACAGCTGATTTACAACGTAGTGTTAGTTTCAGGTGTACAGCAAAGTGATTTATGTATATATATATAGATTCTTTTCCATTATAAGCGATTACAAGATACTGAATATAGTTCCCTGTGCTATACAGTAGGTCCTTGTTGTTTTATGTTTTATATACAGTAGTGTGTATCTGTTAATCCCAAACTCCTGAATTATCCCTTCTTCCCCTTTCCTTTCCCTTTTGATAACTCTAAGTTTATTACTTCTCTTAGTATGATAATCTCTAGGCTCATCCATGTTGCTGCAAATGTCATTCTATCATTCTTTTTAATGGCTGAGTAATATTCCTGTGTGTGTGTGTGTGTGTGTATACCACACCTTTACTCAGCTTCCCCAGTGGCTCAGTAGTAAAAGAATCCACCTGCAGGAGACACTCAGGAGACCCAGGTTCAATCCCTGGGTTGGAAGGAACTGGAGAAGGAAATGGCAACCTGCTCCAGTATTCTTGCTTGGGAAATCTCGTGGACAGAGGAGCCTGATGGGCTACAGTCCATGGGGTTTGAGAGAGTCAGACACGACTGAGCAACTAAACAAACACACCCCACCTCCTTTATCCGTTCAACTGCTGATAGACACTTAGGTTGCTTCCATGTCTTGGGTCTTATAGACCATGCTGCTATGATCATTGAGGTGCATGTATCTTTTTTGAATGAGAATTTTTGTCTTTTCTGGATATATGCCCAGGAGTGGGACTGCTGGATCGTGTGTAATTCTGTCTTTAGTTTTTTAAAGGAACCTCCATACTGTTCTCCACACCCTCTCCAGCATTTATGAACTGGTGACTTTTAAAGGTGTGTATTAAAGTGGAAACATGAAGGCACAAACCACGAGGGCTTACTGCCCCAGCCTTGGCATCTGCTCGCTTCCTCTCATGTTTTCTCTGCTAGTCGCTATTTCTTGACTTCTGAATGTCTGTGCTAGTCAGGAAAGGGTCTGAAGGTACAATCCTACAAAGGCAGTGTAACAGATCTGATAACAATGGTTTCCAACTCAGGTGTTTGTAATACCCAAGCAGTTCAACTTACAAACAGGATCCTTGGAAAATAAGCTCCTGAGAGACCAGGACTGTGTTCTGTTAGATGCCCTGCTGGGCTTCCCACCTCATCCCCCAAAATGGGCACAGTGGGTAGTGTGTGTGTGTTCTGGACAGAGTCTGGGCCAGAGTCCCAGCTCCGCCGCGTTCCTGCTCTGCGATCCGGCCTCACTGGCCCTCCGTGTCCTCCTCTAACGCTGCTACCCTCTAAGGGCAGAAAGTTCACAACAAATCCTTCTGAACAAAAAGTTCTTCCTTCCAGCTTCCATGATCTGACCACTGGCCTCTCCTACACAGCTTGTTTTTTTCTCAGAAACCCATGGACTCTGGAGAAGGGAATCAATATGCCATTATTTAAGCCCAAATTTACTCAAGCTAAGAAGTTTATTAGAACACAGGAGTATTTCCTGGACATAACTCAAGATAAATTATTTAAGCAAATCTGAATTAGGTTAGAGGAAGCTATAGAAGAGTCATGTAAAGATTAGGAGTCTCTGGGAAAGATGAAAATTGACTATTACATAAAATTATCCTCAAAAGCTCAATCTTCAGTTGAATACCAGATAAGGTTGGCTTGTGTCTGGAAAGAGGCATTAAAAAAAGTACTAAAATCATTTTTTCCAGAATCCTTACAGAGTCCTCATCCCTTCTCCTCTTGCTGTTGGTATGCAACTGCATACTAAGCTGGACGTTCCTAAGATGTGACACAAATCACTAACCCAAGGACAATTTAGATTTCTTTTCATTTTCTTGGGCTCCAAAATCACTGCAGATAGTGATTACAGCCACAAAATTAAAAGATGCCTGCTCCTTGGAAGAAAAGCTATGACCAACCTAGAGAGTATATTAACAAGCAGAGACATCACTTTGCTGGCAAAGGTCCGCATAGTCAAAGCTATGGTTTTTCCAGTAGTCATGTACCGATATGAGTTGCCCCATAAAGAAGACTGAGCACCGAAGAATTGATGCTTTTAAACTGTGGTCCTGGAGAAGACTCTTTAGAATCCATTGGACAGCAAGGAGATCAAACCAGTTAACCTTAAAGGAAATCAACCCTGAATACTCATTGAAAGGACTGATGCTGAAGCTGAAGCTCCAATACTTTGGCCACCTGACGTGAAGAGCTGTCTAATTGGAAAAGACCCTGATGCTGGGAAAGATTGAAGGCGGAAGAAGGGGATGACAGAGGATGAGATGGTTGNAGATCAAACCAGTTAACCTTAAAGGAAATCAACCCTGAATACTCATTGAAAGGACTGATGCTGAAGCTGAAGCTCCAATACTTTGGCCACCTGACGTGAAGAGCTGTCTAATTGGAAAAGACCCTGATGCTGGGAAAGATTGAAGGCGGAAGAAGGGGATGACAGAGGATGAGATGGTTGGATGGCATCTCCGACTCAACGAACAAGAGTTTGAACAAGCTCTGGCAGATAGGAAAGAAGGACAGGAAGTCTGCCGTATTACAGTCCAAGCTCTGGCAGATAGGAAGGAAGGACAGGAAGGACAGGAAGTCTGGCGTATTACAGTCCATGGGGTCACAAGGAGTCAGACACAACTTAGTGACTGAACAGCAACAAAACCTAGGCAGCAGGCATGTTACACGTTTGCAAAAATTCCAGGGAAGGCAACCACCCTGATCCTCTGAAAAAGGAAATGTACTTTTGCCTAAAATGTACACCAGTCTGTTAGGTTACAAAATGCAGTATAAAGCTAAAATTACCTTTCAAAGTGCTTAAATCAGTAACCTGAAATAAGCCAGTGACCTAAGCACGCCCTCCACTTGGGTGAGCAAGAGAGACTTTAACGGGACAGCCCAAACAAACTGAAAGTATCTGCCGCAGAGGGACTTTCGGGTCCTACAGTGCATCCTGAAGAAGCCCTGTTACTCAGAAGTCACTTTAGTTCAGGGTGTTTAAACCTTGGCACTACTGACACTACAGCCCCCACTCCTGCCCCCAACTTGCGGGTCGGAGTGGGGGGCTGCTTAGCAGCATCTCTGGCCTCTACTCACTAGATGCCAGAAGCACAGCCACCCCTACCCAAAAACGTGACAACCAAACATGTCTGCAGACATTGCCAAGTGTTGGGGACAGAACTGAAAGCCACTGGTTGGCAGCAGGTTGAAAACCAGTGCTCTAGATAAAACTCAGGCAGTATCTGCTCTGGAGAGATAAGACTCTTCAGAAGCCTTTTCCAAAAGAAAAGAAAGTAAAAAGTGAAAGTGAAGTTGCTCAGTCATGTCCGACCCTTTGCGACCCCATGGACTGTAGCCTACGAGGTTCCTCCATCCATGTAATTTTCCAGGCAAGAGTACTGGAGTGGGGTGCCATTTCCTTCTCCAGGGGATCTTCCCAACCCAGGGATAGAACCCGGGTCTCCCTTCTTGCAAGCAGGCGCTTTGACCATCTGAGCCACCAGGGAAAACTCTTCCAAAAGAAAGGGCCGTTCTTTTGTTCTTCCCTGGAAGCACCTGAAATGTGGTACCAGAGAAAAATGTTTTATACCAATGAATTAGTAAAGACCACCATGTGTTAGTCAATTTCAGCAGTGGAATATTTTAATTACAGTCATGATTTACAATGTGAGATATTTCAGAATGGATTCTGGAGGGGAATTCCTTGGCGATCCAGGGGTTAAGACTCTGTGCTTTCACTGCCAGGGCTGGGGGTGGGGTGGGGGGGTGGGTTTTGCCCTGAGGCGAAACCAGAAAAGTAGATTCTGCATTTGGAAGCAGGAAAGGCAAGCTTCCTAGGTTGGCTCCTGGTGTGAACCTTAGGATGGCCTCCCACTCATCCCCAGTTGGCTTCCCTGGGAGTCCTCCTCTGCAATCTTGCCCTCAATGCCAGCAAGAGGAGATTTCTCTCTCCTCTTGGAAACTAAGCCACTGGTCAAACTAATTAATGAGATGAAATAATCTCATGACCTCATAACTGGATATTTTCTTTCATGAGGAGGGGGATGAAAGAGGAATTTTACTTAAAAAAAATTAAAACCCACAATTAATATTCTTCCATTAATAATTATATTAGTTAAATATAAAGGCCCCATTTTACCACCAACTGATACAGTACACACATATATCTGCCACAAGAACAAACCCAAACTTGATGTGCTGTGCTGCGCTTAGTCGTTCAGTCATGTCTGACTCTGCGACCCACCAGGCTCCTCTGTCCATGGGGATTCTCCAGGCAGGAATACCGGAGGGGGCTGCCATGCCCTCCTCCAGGAGGATCTTCCCAACTTAGGGATCCACCCAGGTCTCCCACGCTGCAGGCAGATTCTTTACCAGTTGAGCTACCAGGGAAGCCCCATACATGACCAAGTCTGATATGCATAATGGCTTGATATACATTAATTACTACATTAAAAGCGGTTTTACTTTTTAAAACTTTATTGATTCACCACTTGATTAAAGCATGGGATATTTATTTTAACAGTATTATACATAATATTTTTACATAGAAAACTTTACATAGCATTTCATATTATATAATTCTGCTTATTCTTTCAAAAATGTGTACATCCATTGGGCAAGGAATGCTTTTCATTAAATTACCAATATTAAATGCACTTAATCATCGTGTATAGATTAAACAAAAGTAGCTATTAACTAATTTTTAGGCATTTTTAAGGAGGTAAAACATACATTTGCACATAAAGAAATATTTGATGCAAATATGCAAGATAAAATTTTTTAAAAATCAGAATACTGAGAAAAACTACACTTTTGATGAGTGTCTTTTTTTGAGAGCACAGACTTTCAAGTACAGTCATTCTTTTAAATACTCAGCTTTGGTTTCTTTGTTTCCCAAATTACAAAGCTGCGGATCGCAAACTCCAGGATTTCGCATGAGTCTGAGCTATGCCTACTTTTAACACAAATATTAGAACAGAATTCAGAAAATGCAGTTGAGGACCCAGTTTCTATTTAAACCAATATCCATTCGCATCATAACAACAAACATCTGAATGCGATGGTCATACTTGCATTTATCAGCAGGTTCTGGTAATAACTACTCAGTGTATAGCCATAATCACAAAAGAATGATGAGAAATTTTAGTTTTTTTTTAGTTTTTTTTTTCCATTTTGTACAAAAGTCACCTCTCAGAGGAAATGTTATTTCCAGATATTATTAAACAATTCCCATTATGTATGTTCTTTGGTTGTACGTGAGGAGTGACAGGAAAAAGGTGTATTTGACTAAAGATGCATTATTAGAAATAAAATTTCCCATCCACCGTTTGTTGTTAAGATGCCAAAGCTGGTGATCTCCCTAAAGGACAATGAAGAAAAACAAAATTGCTCAAAGCAGCAGTATTGTAACAAACAGAAGCTTCTCTAGAGACCCAGCACAAATAATCAACACTTAAAGCAACTGAGAAAGAAATAAGGCCTTGGAAACGCGCTGCTCTCCTCCGTAACCTTGAGTGAACGGCCGCTGGCCCAGGGCTGCGGGGTCACCCCTTTCATGGCTGTCTGCGGGGTGGCATGCACCACGTTCACTGTGAGCTGGGATAGATTTATTCACAAAAGAGAATTTAGGCTGAATGGCTCATTACTGGAGGTAAGGGATTTTCATCTGTATGTCACGGTCCACTGACAAGAAAAATAATCACCCTAAATGGTTTGACATCCAGTTTTTAAAAGGTCCATGCTGGTACAATTCAAATGCCTCACTCAGAAAATCAAATCTCTTAAAAAATGCAGCTGAAAAGAAATTCAAACCTGAATGTTTCAGCAAGGAACAAAACGCACTTATACATTTCCTATGCTGTGAGCAGAGGGAGAAATGAAAGAGGAAGCAGGAATACATGGGCAGAGTCTTGCCATCCGATTCAGTGAAGAAAATGTCTCATGAGACCCTCAGAGGGGAAGCGAAGATCTCCACGCAGGGACGTGGCTGGACAGAAAATGTATGAGTGGACCTGCGTGCGCCCCACTTACACCCTCAGTGTGGGCGTTGATGGGGACGGCCGACTTGTCGAGGCTGTGACGAGCCAAAGAGCCGGCGAAGGAGTCTGCGCGTGGCTTCCACGCTGCAGGGTGAGGACATGACGGAGGCCAGGACTAGGACATCATCTGTGCTAACGTTTTCCACTCACAGTAAAAAACACTCTCCCCCTGCCCCTTCCTGTTAAGTGTCAGAGCCCCTCTTCTCTCATGGACGTAAATAACGTAAAAACCTAAACATCTTTTTCTTTGGTAGAGAAACTAAAACACTTTTGGGGGGGGTGGGGAAGTGGAGTACTGCTGGCCAAAACCAAACATTTCTCAAGGCTGGTAGAACACACACAAAAACGTGAGAAACCGGCCTCTCAGTAAACAAAAGCACCAGAAATCTTTATAAAGAAAAACTATCTGCTTTTTCTTTTAGATTAGGTTCCCAACTGACTAACTTCTAAGGCACCAGAGTTGACCTCAACACAACCCAGTTTATAGGACTACAGGCGTAGGTAGCCGTCTGCACGTTTTAATACCTCTGTAACAGTTCTAATGCTGAGGGCTGCTCTTGGCGAGCAGAAGGTGAGGGCAGAGATGAAGCCTGTGTTCTTTCTCACCGACCTGAATCAAGTCAGCTTCCGAACCGACTGCTTGCTGGCCTTGGGCTGTATGCATAGACTGCCCGCTCCACAGCTGCACCACAGCTCTGTTCTATGGCAGCTAAGAGTATTGCACCATCATTAACATCATAAGGACGCCAGAATCTAACCCTTCCAGAGAACTCAGCTCCTTGGCTCTAATTAACGGAAGCACTGAACATCGGCCACCTCTTGCCAAGGTCATGGCCAGCTGCGCTGGCCTCACAATGGCACGGGTCTGCTTGGGTTCAACCGGCAACACGTGGCTGTGGAGGCTCACAGGAGGCCCCTCCTCACGCAGAGTGCCCAGCACCCTCCCCCATCTCTCTCTCTTTTGAGGGCTGGGGACGGTGCCAAGCAGAGATACTAAGTGTCGGTATACTCACTATTCCAAGGTAAAAATAAAAGGTTTACTCAAATATAAATTAACTCTCTTAAATTACTACTTCATTTTTGTTACTACTTCATATATTAGGTGGACAATGTATTCTGGAAATTTTAATACCCCCTCCACAAATACTTCAAGGAAGACTAGCCATCTTCATTCAATTGTTTCCTTTTTCCTATAGATTTTTCCTCCCCCAGTTACTAAAACAGGGAGAGCCAGAAGCACTACATTTGTTTTTTAAACCTTGCAAACTCTTAATTCTAACTTTATTACTAAGCTCTGCTTTCAGTCAAATCCTCAGTAATATCTTTTTTTTTAAAAAATGCTTTAAAAATCACCCAGACATTAACAAAACAGGGGGAAAAAGAACAAAGAACTCTTTTTTCCCTGTACCTTTCCCCAAACTAACATAACTACAGTTGACTCACAACTGACAAAAACACTCAAACTTCTCTAGCACATTCAAACAACAAAAAAACCCAGCGTATTTTAAGTGGCACTTAGCCGTTACAAGAAATTTTATTAATATACTCTCTAGTAATCACGAACCTATACAGCTATGTTCAGTATTTTCAAGGAGAGTGACTTCCTCTGACGGGAGTGAATAGCCAGTTGTGGGACTCTGCATGACAGTGACGGCGAGTGCCAATGACAGGTGACACGCAGTTCGATGGGTAATGAGGAAAGACTGACGGAAATGAGACAGACTCCCCACCTACTGTGTCAACTGGGTACATAGCAGTTTAAAGAAACACCGCAATGTCCGAGTTCCGGGACTCGGATGGAACCATCTTTACCCAGGCCTCTCTAGCTTCAGGATGTCAACTTTCTGTGGTCTGACCCTTCTCGAGATGTGCGAGGCAGGGGCATCATGGGGATAGTTCCACAGAGATACAGTGGTGCCCACAGGGGCCAGGGCTACCAGATTGGCGACAGGCTCCCCGGGACTTGTGATGGCTCTTCTGGAATCCATATCTTATACACAACGCCTATCCTCAAGAAGAACTTCCGCAGAACAGCTCGGAGCTCAGGAATCAGGTCAAACTGCATAATTTCACACAGGTAGGGGTAGTACATGGAAGCATGTGCTTTAAACTTGAGGTGGGAGAGAAGGAGAGAGAGAAAATTAGACGTGGAACTATTTTTCTGACCCTGGTTTTCTGAAAGTATTCATCTCACCCTGGAACTTCTTGCAAATAATATTGGCACTTTTCTCCTCACTGTTGGAAAATAGGTGCAAAAAATTGCCAATTAAAACTTCTTTTAGTTATATTTAATGCCAAACACAAACTGGGAACAGCCTTACTACCAAAGTCAGTTTTCATTTCAGTAAATCAAGATTCCAGTTCTAATCCAGGCTTTCACAATCTCAACCCTCTCTTCCAACAAAGCCACAGTGAAAATCAGGTAGTTGTTTAACAGCAACCTGCCTTTCTCCACTGGGGTTGAGAGAAAAAGCCCAGTAACCTCAGACGCCCATTGTTCATAACGAATCAGCTTCTCACCAGTGCTCCGAGAAAGGTGCTAGGTATGTAACCATCCTTGGGAGAATGGGGAAAGAACTTACTTCAAAGTCTCAGTATAAAGCCAACCCAAACCCAATTCTGGTGAAGACATTACTTGTTTATACCTTTTCGTCGTTTATTTTGAGCGTTTTTGTTAGAAGTAACAATAGGAGGCTTGTCCAGGCTTCCCGATGGCTTTCAGAATTCACCGTGATGAAGTAGGCCAGGGCCTCGGAGCACACACTAGAAGAACCAGTGGAGGGGGTGCATGTCAGACAGAAGAGGAAGGTCACACATTTCACTGGAGTGGGTAAATCCTCCATTTCTTTTTTTTAGACTTTTTATTTTGTATTGGAGTATAAGTGATTAATAATATTGTGGTACTAACAGTTTCAGGTGGACAGCAAAGGGACTCAGCCATACATATACATGTATCCATTCTCCCCCAAAGTCCCCTCCCATCCAGGCTGCTGCGTAACACTGAGCAGAGGTCCCTGTGCTCTACAGCAGGTCCTTGCTGGTTACCCATTTTAAACACAGCAGAGTGTCCATGTCAATCCCCAACTCCCAAATGATCCCTCTGCCCCATCCTCTCCATCGGCAACCACAAAGAGAACTCTGATCTTGCAGTGAGTTTCTAACGAGCACCTGCTCTGGCTGTGCTATCTTGAGCAAATCCCTGAGCTTCCGTTTGCTCAGCTATAAAATGGGAATAAACAACTGTGCCAAACTCGAGGGGCTGCTGCGGGATGAAACTGAACAAGGACATTCAACATGAGGCCAGTGCAGGCTGGGCCGGTGGCGGGGGCTCGGCCAGGCAGGGTTTGCGACACGCCCAGCACGACAGCCTGTTACCCACAGTTAACCATGGACCCCCACTCTCTTCTCACACAACACACCACAGCTAGTTTTTAAAACAGGCTGGGTTAGAAACTTAACACTTATGTACGTCCTCCAGAGAAACTGTATGAGACTACTATGTAGGTAGTTCTCTTTTGGACTTGATGTTAAGTTGAAAGGAGCTGCTGCTGTCCCCTTTAATTAATGAATTCATTTTTCAGTTTATGACTTGTCATATATTCTTTGTAAGATGACTGAAAAGGGCAAAAAAAAAATCACTGAAGAGAAAAAAATTCCCACAACCCCATCACTCTAAGGAATGCATGTGCGTGCTATGTCACTTCAGTCGCGTCCAACTCTCTGCAACCCCAATGACTGTAGCCGGCCAGGCCCCTCTGTCCGTGGGATTCTCCAGGCAAGAACATTGGAGTGGGTTGCCACGCCCTCCTCCAGGGGACCTTCCCCAACCAAGGATGGAGCCTGTGTCTCCTGAATTGCAGGTGGATTCTTTACCGCTGAGTTACCGGGGAAGCCTACTCTAAGGGACACATGACATTTTTCTGGCATATTTTCCTTCCAGCTATTTTTGGTGACCTTTAAAAAGCAATGCTGAAATATTACAAGTATATATGGTTTAACTTCCTGCTTTTTTGTGGTGAAACTTGTGTTATGAGCATGTTTCCACATCAAGGAAAATTTTATTTTTTTAAATTATTTTAATTTTTTGGCCACACTGTGTGGCATACAGGATCTTAGTTCCCTGACCAGGGAGCAAATCTGCACCCTTTGCATCAAAAGTTTGGGGTCTTATCTGTGCTGGACTGCCAGGGAAGTCCCAGAAAATCACTATTATATTTTTCCAGCAAATTATTTTTTAAACACTTCATTTACAAAATTTCATTTATTTTTTGGCTGTGCCATGTGGCTTGTGAGATCTCGGCTCCCTGACCAAGGATTGAACCCAGGCCATGGCAGTGAAAGCCTGCAATCCTAACCACTAGGCCAGCAGGGAATTCCCCCAGACTTCATTTTTAAAGGCTGCCTAATATTCTATCATAGGATATACCAGGATATACTCTGATACACAGCTGAGCTGTTTTAAATTTCTTCTCTCTATATCTGCAATGAACGTTCTGTGTGAGAATCATGATTCCCTAACAGTGGAATTACTGAGTCAAAGAGAGATGGAATTCTTTAAGGCTCTTGAGATACAGGTATACATATATATACACACAGATATATGTAAAATGCCCCATGACTTCTAGAAGAGCAAATGCCTTGTGGTGCAAGAAGAGTATGTGTCTTATCACATGGTTGTCAGCACTCCACGTTAATGTCTTCAAATCTTAAAGGAGTGAAAAGAGGCTCAGACACGGCATCTTGCTCACAGTTGCCCAAGAAACTGGGTGGCAAAGATCTACTTCTCTGCAGAGGGCTCTCTCCATGGCACCCACTGCCTGCCCACTGCTGCATTTCTGCACAAAGTGAGTGCATCCTGGCGCCCACGTGATTCTTGCTTGCTTCTCTTGGGAAGCAGGGATGCTGGGATGCTGGAGCTGACAGTGCTCTAGAGGGGACCTAGCCAGGACTAGGGCCTGATGACTCTGAGCTCAGGGCACTTTCCCCTGCTGAGGTTTCTGTGCTTTAAGAAATGATATATGGAAGAAGCGAGTCCCTGTCCTCTTTAGGGCATTAAGAAAACTGGAATAGAAGAGTCACCCAACAGAAAGAAAAAACAAAAAGGAAAACAGTTTCTCAGCCAGTCAACATAGAGGTATTTTTCTCCTACTCTTTTCAAATCACAGTACTGTTATAAAGCATCTGGTGTATTACAGATAAGAAATCTAATCAGAAATAATTTCTTCTTACCTTAAAAGTCGCTGCTGAATTTCTTCCCAGGAATCCCTGCGGTTCTCATCGACATACATTCGAAACAGGATCCTCAAACAACAGGCCAGGCTGCTGGTTTCTTGCTTTAGAAGATTGGGTTTAGACTTGCCCTTAAAACCTAGGGATCAGATAGTCATGTAAATTGTGCACGCTCCTAGGGTAATGCTGAGAAATCATGTGGGAACCTAAAGTAGTTACTTTAGGAAATATCGAACCATCTCACATTTTAAAAAATAAAATTATTATTTATTTGGCTGCACAGAATCTTAGTTGCAGCATGTGGAACCTAGTTCCCTGACCAGGGATGGAACCCAGGCCCCCTGCATGGGGAGCACGGACTCTTAGCCACTGGACCACCAGGGAAGTCTCAATCTCACATTTTTGACACGGCTCAATCGTGATACTGAACAAAGGCAGCCCTGACGTTGCACCCTCTGTATAGGACATACTTTGCTCCTCAACACACTCTGAACTGTTCTCCATTCAGACTCTGCTCACTGTGGGGGTGAAGCCATTCATTTCATCTTCTCAAGTGTTATGGCTCTTTAAAGTTCTAGCATGTTTCTTGAGTTGCTAGGTTTTTCTTTTCCACAAACCATATATAAGAACACATAAAACACCGCAGAACTGTGGTGTTGGAGAAGACTCTTGAGAGTCCCTTCTGAAGGAGATCAGTCCTGGGATTTCTTTGGAAGGAATGATGCTAAAGCTGAAACTCTAGTACTTTGGCCACCTCATGCGAAGAGTTGACTCACTGGAAAAGACTCTGATGCTGGGAGGGACTGGGGGCAGGAGGAGAAGGGGACGACCGAGGATGAGATGGCTGGATGGCATCACGGACTCGATGGACGTGAGTCTGAGTGGACTCCGAAGAGATGGTGATAGACAGGGAGGCCTGGCGTGCTGCGGTTCATGGGGTCGCAAAGAGTCGGACACGACTAAGCGACTGAACTGAACTGAAGACATAAAACATTGCTTTGTTTCTTAAACAAAGCAATACCAATCAGCCACTGGGATGTGTAAACCACTCTAATAAGCAAAATCTTATTATTGGCAAAGACATAAAACATCTAGAAAGTTTAAACCTAAAAAGAAAAATGACATTTTAAAATTAGGGGCTAAAACAGGCATCTGGGGAAAAAAAATTAATGGTAATAATACAAGAATTATATATAAAGTATCACTTTCATACAAAGTTCACAAAATGAGACTCCTACTGTCTTCACCCCTATACAAACATACGTGTGTGTCTACACACACATACCACTCAGGTCCAGGACTTTGTATTTACATATGGAGGTGGGAGAGAAAAACCCCTAAAAGCCCCAGAAAATGTACCATTGTGTCTGTTTCTCTTAGACTTCCACAGTTTTTATACCATCATATTTAACTTTACAATTTTAATCTAATGTAAAATTTCTTGACTTGCTAGGTTAAACTCTAAACCAGTTTGTTTTTCCATCAAATACTAAGAATCTCCTGTGTGCCAGGCCATATTCCTGGTACTGGGATGAAATTTCCCTTCTTTCTCCCTCAAGCGTGAAAACACCTGTTAAGTTATTCCAGCTGTGTGTACCATACCAGGGACTTTCCAAAGGCTTTAACGGTTTAGGACGGTGACCAGGGCAACCAGCTGTCCCATCTGTGTAGGCTGCCTTACCTGCTCGCCACAGGACAGTCCGCTGCTCATAATTGGAGTTGAAGGCCTTTGAGAATGAATGGGACTCCTGCAAGCAGTCCAGGAGCTTGAAGAGGTGCTGCGAAGACATGTACTTGTACATGCCCTGGTCCTCCGTCTCAATGTGGATATCTGTGTCCAGCGTGTCTTGCTGGAGAGGGGAGGATAACAGAGCTGAGTAAAGAAGACAGACTGGCTCTGGACACGCTGGTATCAAAGCTCTCCAGGGTCCTCCTGTCTATGAGGCACACCGCCTTCCTCAGCAGCCTCGACGCTCTTCCATTCAGACTCTGCCCCCTGGCTGGCGAGAGGACACGCTGCGCTCCTGCACGACAGCAGGCTCTGCGCCCAAAGCTTCAGTCGTGTCAGTACTGCCTTCACTGCATTGACAGGAGTATGTGTTTCTCCAGCTATTACAGATTTCATTACACAACTGCACTGCCCGCTTATTTTATAAAGAAAGTGGAAAACGAGAAAATCAACCTAGTACCTGTGACAGAAGCTGTGAGGCTCAAAGCATAATGAAAGAAATTCTCAGCCAAAGCCCCTCTGGCATCTCATCTCAAGCCTCATCACATGATCAATGAACTTCAGTAGGTTTGACAATTGTGTTTTTAAACATGAAGGGAAAAACCATAAGAACAGGTATGAAATGCTAGATATTTTTATTGAACATGTTGCCTGAAATGTGGGACATAATTAGGGATTTTGTATTTGCTGAGCCCTCAAGGAAAATGGACCACATCCCTCCCTACAAGCTAGAGGTTACAAAAGGGCAGAGTTTGCAATACTCCTGAAATAGATCTATAAATTCAGTGTAATCTCCATCAAAATTCCAGCTGACATCTTTGCAGTGACTGACAAGCTGATCTTAAAATTCACAGGTAAATGTTGTAAGTGACACAGAACAGCCAAAACAGTCTTGGGGGAAAAAAAAGAAGCACAAAGCTGGAAGACTCATACTTCCCTATTTTAAAAAAAACTTATTAAAAAAAAAACTACACTAATCAAGACAGCGTGATACTAGCATAAAGACAGACATAGAGCTAAATGGAACATAACTGAGAATCCAGAAATAAATCCTCAAACTTATAATCAAGAGATTTCTAGCATGGATGTCAGAATAATTCAACGGGGAAAAAACAGTCTTTATATCGAATGGTACTGGGATAACTGAGTATTTACATGCAAAAGAATGAAGGTAGACTCCCTATCTCCCATCATATACAAAAATAAACTAAAAAAAAAAAAAAAGGATCAAAGACCTAAATATAAGAGCTAAAGCTGTAAAATTCTTAAAAGAAAATGTAGGCCTAAATCTCTGTGACCTTGAGTTAGGGTAATGCTTTTAGAAATAACTTTAAAAGTACAAGTAACTAGAGAAAAAACAGTAACATGACTTTTATCAAAATTAAAAACTTTTGTTCTTCAAAGGACACCATCAAGAAATTGAAAAGATAATGCACAAATGGTGCAGATCATATATCCTCATATATCCATGTGCTAAGAGACTGGTATCTAGGAAACACAAAAGCTCTTTCAATGGTAAAAAGATACATAATCCTACAAGAAGGATTTGAATAGGTGTTTCTCCAAATATGAGAATAAATCCACAATGAGCTACTACTTCACACACATGAGGATGCCTATAATAATTTAAATAAAACCAGCAACACAGTGATAACCACTGGTGAGGAGGTGAAGACACTGGAACCTTCACACACTGTTGGTGGGAATGGAAAATAGTCTGGCTGTTTTGGAAAACAGTCTGGCAATTCCTCAAAAAGGCAAACACAAAGCTACCATATGACCCAGCAATTCTACTCCTAGGTTTATACTCAACAGATTTAAAAATGTATGTGCACATTAAAATTTGTACAAAAATGTTCACGACAGGATTATCTGTAACAGCCAGATGGTGGACACAACCCAAATGTCCACCAACTGATGAACAGAAACACAAAACGAGGCCTGGGCACACAATGGGATAGTATTCAGCCCAGGTGAGAAGAACAGCGGAGGAGGGCACACGCCACGGCACGGCGAGCCCGGAAAGCGGTGAGCGGAAGGAGCCAGACCCAAAAGCTCACAAGCTATACGACTAACGTAACATGTAGGATCTGGGTTAGACAAACCCAGAGACAGAAGATAGATCAGCAGTTGCCAAGGGCTGGGGCAAGAAGGGAATGGGGAGTGACACCGATGGTCAGGTGTTCCCTTTTGCAGTGATTAAAGTGTTCTAGAATTAGTGGGGAGGTTTGCATAGTTTTGTGAATATACTAAAACCACTGAACTATATACTTAAATAACATAAACAAAACCCCAAAAAGGACAGCCCTTGTGCTGCATCCACCCCACAGGGATGACTACAGTATTTAACCAACAAGAGGTTTCCATTGTTCAGGGGGGTGGCCTGCTGCACAGCTTCTGAGATCTCAGTTCCCTGACCAGGGATGGAGCCTGCCCCCTCAGGGTGAAAGCGCCAAGTCCTAACCACTGGACCGCCAGGAACATCCCCTGAAATCTTGATTTCTGACCCTGCTTGAAAAACTGGAAGACTGTCACAGCTGCACCCGCCTGGCGGCAACCGGCCCTGGAACAGGGAGGCGGCGGGGCTCAGCGGCCTCCCACTGTGCCCGCCAGCCTGCTGGCCCTGCTCACAGCCTCGCCCAGGCCACGGAGCACTCAGGTCTGCAGCCTGTGGTGGAGGGTTACTGTCCCACTTTTGGACACTGAGTTCTGTTTCCAAGCATACTGTATATATAAAAGGTTGCATATACAAAACAAAAAGGTATACTTTCTGAAGGAAAAACTGGGACCTTTAGCCACGTAACTTTTCCTTCTCAGTTAGTTATGGGTTAACTGTGGATCAATGATAAAGAGCAGTCACTATGATTAATAACACATTTTTTTTGAAGCACCAAGGCGAGGGGTGGAATCTCAGCAGTGGAATGTTGGTAAACTGGCTCTCTGGGAAAGGCTGATTTTTAGTGCTTGGTGATTTCTGTGGGGCAAACACTCCCATTACGGCCAACAGTAAGTGACCAGTACCCTTGTCGCTGAACACAGGGCTGGGGGAGTGAGGGGCTCTCGCGGCCAACCCAAGGTGGCTCCAGCACATCACCGCACCCGGGCAACCTCCCCACCGGCAAGGATGTTCTTCTCCAGGCCCGCCCTCACCTGGGCGGCAACCATGTGCTCTGCGTCCTCCTTCTTGCTCGTCGCAGGGTAGAACACGATGTTGTCAATGGTCTGTATCAATTCCAACTGGACCACACACTTGATGAGGAGGCTGGCAAACAGTTTCTGATCTATATTAGACGATAAAGATTAACCCTAATAATGATTCAGCCAGTACTGAGTTCACTGAGCTCTTCCTGTGTGCCAGCACAGATCTTGATGCTACGGCAAAACAATGAATAAGCTGGACAAAAATCCCTGCCCCTCCATGGCAGAGAAGGACAGTAAACAAGCTATTTAAGCATAAGATACAGGATGTCACACAACGAGGACACAAGGTAGGGATTGGGAGGTGGAAGGGGGTCTGTCAAAGTGGGGCTATGAGCTGGCCAGAAAAGGTTCTCTCTGAAAATGTGCTTTTTGAGCAAACACCTGAAGAGGTGAAGGGGGCCAGTGACGCGGGTCCCTGTTCTCCAGCACATTTCTCTGCTGCCCAAAAGGTCGCTTCTACAGACCGGCTCTGGGCTGTGCTCTGTCCACAAGAGGCTACAGGTTCCTGGTGGTAACTAGCCTTGCCAAAGGGCTAAATCTCAGCCGTGAGGGTCAGGGGAAGGGGTGCAGCTCATATAAATTCTTAGCTCCTGGATCGCTAGATGGAGCAGTCACTGCCCACATTTTCTGCTTCCATATCCTTCAGAATCTTCTCCTGCCTATTTCAGTGGCTAAAATAATTCTTTGTGGAGAATTTTCCCTGCTTAGATTATTGATGTGGTCTCTGCCTATGGACCAGACTCCAACTAATGTCTCATCTTCTTAATTCCTGGGCTCTGGGACAGTCCATGGCTGATCTGACTCCAGTCCAAGTAGAGCTTCCTTTCCAACTTATTGTTAAAAGACCAGAATGCTGAAAGTATTAGATAAACGTTAACAGGGAGTTGGGTCATCTTCAAGCTTTTGAAAATGGCTATGAAATTATACATATAAAAATTCTCCACACAGAATTAGTTT
The DNA here is from genome assembly GCA_006410675.1 of Oreotragus oreotragus. NCBI lineage: Eukaryota > Metazoa > Chordata > Mammalia > Artiodactyla > Bovidae > Oreotragus > Oreotragus oreotragus. The sequence continues at coordinate 180,986 of SJYX01009539.1, read as the reverse complement.
TAAGTGGAAATTGCAACAGATGTACACTTAACTTATACTTGTTCAATGACACCACCACCTTGGACCCAAAATAAAAAGAAAGTAAACAATGCAAGTGTGTAAAGGGTTGCGCCTGCTGCTCTATGCACTGAGCTCATCCCTGAAAAGGAGGTGGAGACGGAAAACTGGGAGAAACAAAGTTCTGTTCCCTGGAGAAACGGCAGGGTCTCAAGTCCCAGGCCATCTCTCAGAATATAAGTATCTTGCTGCACCCAGTGGTTCCACTGAAAGAAATGTCCACTTGTTCCTTTATCTGGGGCTGATGAGGACTCAGCTCATCCTCTGCCTGGACCCTGGAGACACCCTGGCCATGCCACAGACATGGAGGAGCGGCCTGCAGTCTCCAAGGTGGCGCCTCTTGGATGAACTCTGAGGGTGGTTATTTTCTAGCCTTCAAAAGATAATGGTGACCACACAGGGCTTTGTCTAATGCGCTGCCTCAGAAGTTCATCCCAATGTGGACACCTACAGACTGGTGTGCTGAGAAGAGGCTGAAACCACTATGAAGAAAAATATCAACCACAACTTCAAAAAAGACCAGACTAACACCAGAAATGGTTCAATTTCCCAGTCAAAAGTGTCTGAATCTTGGCTCTACCACGTTATTAGCAAGTCATGTCATTTGAGACCTAATTCATTCAAACGTGAAGTGGGACCCCCTCAAACGGTAAGGATAAGAATCACGGGAGACTACACACACACGGGACACACAGTGCCTGTTTCACAGCAACTGGAAAAAGTAATCTGAAACTTATATTCAACAAAGGGATCTCTCACACACAGAGCGCCCTCAGATCAATAAAAAGATCAACAATCAGTACAAAATGAGCCAAGATTACAAACAGATAGCTCACAGAAAACAGAAATGGTCCTGAAACACAGGAAAAACTGCTCGGTTTCACTCATAATTAAAAAACTGCATATTAAGACTACTCAAAAGATACCAAGTATCACCTAGGTGTTTTCAAAGGTCATGTTAACAGGTGTAACCTTAATAGGCAGCAACCTGGAATTATCTACCAAAATTGCTAAGGCACTTCTCTTTTAACCTAGCAATTCTGTTTCTGGGGATTTACTGTACAGATAAACTCACAAATAACACGTGTATTATGTGATTCAATGCAGTGTTGTTTATAACAGAAAAGACTAGGGATAACATAAATATCCACTGGTAGGAACCCAATTAAGCAAATAATACCACAGCTGCAGTGTGGGACAACATACAGTAGCATAAAAGAGTGTGAGAGCACCTCAGGTCCTGATTTTGAATGATCTCTAAGTTACACTAGAGATAAAGAAAAATGAACAGTATTCTGTAACATCTATAAAAGTGGTGGAAGATAACTCATATATAAATACACATTATATGCTTGTGTAGTTGGATATGCATTTGCTTACACATGAGTCTCTAGAAAGGACTATTAGCAACTGGTGACACTGGCTGCCACAGGGGAAGGGAGCTGCAGACTGAGGCCCAGGGGTGGAAGAAAGGCTCATAGCCTCCTTATCTCTCTGCACCTGCCGAATATTTGAATCACGTACATGTGTTACCTATTTAAAATAACAAACAAATAAAAACAAAAACAGTAAGAAAAGAGGTCTTACTTGCATACGGTCTGGCTTTCCAGCCATCGTCGGTCGGGTTAGAGAGTTGGCTCTGACCCCTCTCGGAGGCATTTTTATCAATGCTGCTTAAAGACTGGCGGTCCAGATCCACATCCTGGAAGTTAACCAGAGAGAAACACAACCCTCACTCCTCCATTCACAGTTCAGGACCTGTGCAGAGATGTGCCTGATTTTAACACTGCTGGCCCAACTTGAATGTGTTAAGTATCTTGCTGAGCTTGAAGTACAATGTAGCACTTTTCAGAGGCTGCATGGGAGAGATTATGAATTTCAACAATTTCTTTCTCCCATTAAAATTTCACATCTTCCGATTCCAACTTAGGTGGCATTTCTCTACATACTATGATTTCATGATGAGTGTGACAATTTTTAATGAGATCAAGTTCAAAAATAAATGAGTGTGGTATGAGGTTTTTTTAAAGTTGACAGCAGAAAGTTAAACAGAAAATGTTTCATATTGTGCTTTATTTTTAAATGGCTATATCCCAAGCGCCTTTCAAAATCTAATGCTTTTATAGTTATTTGGAAATAGAAGCTAGCAAGACTAAAGGTTTACCCTGTAAATCACAGTATTTTAAAGGGATACTTGAATTAAAACTTCTTTATGGGACCTTACACAAAAAATAAAAACTATTTCATTGGTGAAGAGAAAAGCATTCTTTTTAAGATTTCTTCTTTTGGATATGGACCATTTTTAAGTCTGTTATTAAATTTGTTATAATATTGCTTTCTGCTCTGGTTCTTTTTCTGGCCATAAGGCATGTGAGATCTTAGTTTTCTGGCCAGGGACTGAGCCTACACCCCCTGCATTGGAAGACAGTCTTAAACCACTGGGCCACCATGGAAGTCCCAGGAAAGTACTCTATGTAAGAGGGCAATAAGTAAGAATAATTACACCAAAACAATATTTACAACAGTGAAAGGCCAGAACTGACATGACAGTTCAACAAGAGAAAATCCATTAAATAAATTGTAATAATGTGCAGCCGGGGAAGAGGCTGTCCTCAAAGACTATTTAAGAATACAGAAAAATGTCCAAAACAGTATTAATACATTGCGTATGAAGTGAGCCCAAACTGCACATGTGGGTTGCATGTGCTCAGTCACAGAAACAAAAGCTAGAAGTGCTTTTAGCTCTTATTGAGTGAAGTGACTTATTTTCTTAATACTTCTACTTTCAAAAGACTACATTAGTGAATATATACAGTGTTAGCTCCTATAGGGCTTCCCCGGTGGCTCAGAGGGTAAAGAATCTGCCTGCAATGCAGAAGACCCAAGTTCCATCGCTGGGTCGGGAAGATCTCCTGGAGAAGGAAATGGCAACCCACTCCAGTATTCTTGCCCGGAAAATTCCATGGACAGAGAAGCCTGGCAGGCTACAGTTCATGAGATCGCAAAGAGCTGGACCCAACTGAGGGACTAACACTTTCACTTTCAGCTCTTATAACCTTCTTTACTCACTTCCCATCAGAAAAGCTTAAACTCCTTAGGCTGCTTAACTTTTTACTATAATATGTGATCAGAGAAAAGACAACTGAAAAAAAAAAATCCTACCAAATGTTTTTCTGCTGGATCGTCCTCCATTCCTACAGGTCTCCATGTCAGCAGACTTTAAGGAATGCAAGAGAAGGAAAATAATCAATGTGAAGGGCACCCTGGAGCTTTAAAACAACTACTGAACATAGAAATAAACAGCAGTAATCACATTAACACTTACACGTGGGGGATGGTTGTTTTGAAGATATCCAGCATACAATTGCACGTTTCGTCCCAGACGTCAGGACTGAATTTCTCTCCGTTGGATATTACTAAGTTTTCTAAGCAATTTGTACCTGATCGAGCCAACTGCTCGTTATCTGCAAAATAAAACATCTATCATTAAACTTCAAATGCTGTTCTGACTCCAGCCTGATCACTGGTGCTGCATATTGTGATGTGGAGAGACAATGCAACTGGTAGGCTAGTAGGCCTCTAATTAATGAAGCATTGCTAAGGATGGTATTAAAGTTTTCAGCGTTTAAGTAGGCTATAAAGAGGTAAAATTATTTTTTAAACTTTATTGTTAGGAATGGAAGAAGGTCAACATTTTGGTACTTGTATGAGAAATGATTTATAAACTGACTTGGAGGAGAAATTTTTTTATGTTCTAATTTAATTAAAAAATACTCATTTTCACCAATTATAAATGTACTCTTCAGCCTTCATGCTTCTATATGTTGAAAAAATTAATCTCTTACTAAAGACTATGTCAAAAAAATAAAGCCTAGCTACACGAAGAGTACCTTGTTTTACACACCACTCCAACTGTGCAAATACATCAGAAAGAAGAACTTCATTCAAAGCTTCATAGAACTGGGTAAACACATCACAAATAGCATAAAGTGCATGATTGCAAGTTGTTGTCATCCACTCGGATTTCTGGAAAAATCAGATTAAAAGATAATGTTTAAAAGCCACCCTCCTTGTGGTGAGATGGGAATTCTCACATATCACTGGCAAAATATTCTGAAACAAAATTTGGCAATAGGGATCAACCGTCTTAAATATGTCCACATTCACTCATGCAGTAACACTACTTCCAGGAATGAACCCTGAAGAAATAAAGATCTGTGGCTGAAGGTTTTTGAATAAAGATGTTTACCACACAGGTATTTATCTACTGTAAACACAGACATAAATTAATGTTTGGTAATGTGGCAGTTAAGTTGGGAACATCCATATGACAGAATTTAAACAGTCATTCTAAGTGATACTTCCGGGAACTCCCTGGAGGTCCAGTGGTTACAACTCTGTGCTTTCACTGCTGGGGCCCAATTCAATCCCTGGTCAGGGAATCGAGATCCTGCAAGCTGTGTGGCACAGCCAAAACAAAAAACAACCCCCTCCCCTCCGCAATGATACATTCAGAAATTTTAGTTATGTTCAATACACCTTACACAAAAATGTAAATATTAAAAATGATGTTGGATAGACAGGTTTTTCCAAAGATATACAAATGGCCAACAGATACACGACAAGGCGCTCAAAATCACTCATCATCAGAGAAATGCAAATCAAAATCACAATGAGATAACACCTCGGGCCTATCAGAATGGCCATCATCAAAAAGACAAGAGATAAGAGATGCCTGAGAGGATGTGAAGAAGAGGGAACCCCTGGGCACTGTCTGGTGCAGCTGCTATGGAAAACAGCATGGAGGTTCCTCAAAAAAGTGAACTACCGTATGATTCACCAGATCCTACTTTGGGGTATACACCTAAAGGAAATGAAAACATGATGCTGAAGAAACGTATGCAACCTCACATTCTCCCAACTGTTCAGAAGTTGGTATGAACCAAACAGGAAGAGGACAGCAGGTTCGGTGCTCAAGGGCCGAGCAGGCGCACAGTGGAGATTTATTTCCCCTCACTCGTCCCCAGATGGGAAGTTCCTCAGCACTACTCGATGACTGGGAGAGGAGGGCCAGGAATTGCGTTTTCCTTTTCAAAACACACCCGACACGGCTCGCTGTGCAAGACTTCTGTGGGCTGTGGATGCTGACGACACAACCCTGGGCACGGACGAGGGCCAGAGCGGCTCTTCTCCCATCTCCCGGGGGTAGTGCTCTCGTCATCACCCACCTCCGACTGTTGCTCGGGGAGTTTCATGTTGTCAAAAATCCTGAACACGATTCTGAACAGGTCCTGCCACCAGTGTTTTTCAAAGGTGTGGCCATAGCTCTTCATGATCTCGAACATGACTGTGAGCCCTCTGGGGGAAACAAAGCCGGGCACAGAGGAGGGGGTGGGTGGGGGAAGAGGGCAGGGGCCG
>SJYX01009539.1:98470-174948 GCA_006410675.1 Oreotragus oreotragus | reverse complement strand
GGGGGAGGCAGGGACTGATACCCAGGCAGGGAGGTGGGGAAGGGGCCCCTGGAGGGGAGCCGGGGCGCGGTTACCTCGTCCGGACATCTAGTTTGCATCTGTTAATGATGCAGGAGAGCTCAAAGAGGATGGGGAACCAGCCTCGGACCCAGACTCTGTCTCCAGGAGCCACATTCATGTCATCACTTGTGTATTCTTGCAGCACCTACAATGAGACCATCCCTCAGAGGCAGACCCAGCAGGTGAACAGAAGGAGCCGAACCAGAACTACAAGAAGATGAACGCCTCTCATTTCCCCTCTTAAAAACTTCAGTTTAGCAAGGGTCTGTTGGGGAATCCTGCAGAGACAGAGACCAGTCTGTCCCAAAGGCACATCCGCGGTTTCTCCCTATGGACCTTTGTGGGTTTTAGAGTAAGGTGAGTGAGGCAGATCACAAGAACCCTGGCGGCAGGAGGTTTTACATTAAGAAAAGCGATAAAGGTCAAATGGTGATAGCAAAACATCCAGGATGATTCAGTATCTCAGACAGTTCCCAAACATTACTACAAAAGGAGAAGGGGGCAGCAGAGGATGAGATGGTTAGATAGCACCAGATTCAATGGACATGAATTTGAGCAAATTCTGGTCGATAGTGGTGGACAGATGAGCCTGGCATGCTTGCAGTCGCAAAGAGTCAGACACAACTTGGCAACTGAACAACTGTAATCGTATTACTTAAAACAGGAGGGGCAGCACTTACTATTGGCTAAGCACTTGCTATGGGCCGGGAGCTGTACAGGTGTTTTACATGAGTTAACAATTCTCACATTCCCTGAAGCAGGTAGAAATAATGCTTCCGCTTTGTGAGTGAGTTAACAGAGGCACTAAGGAATTAAATAAGAGGCCCAAAGCCACGTGTATAGGCAGGTGCTGGTCGTCTTTGCACAGCCCAGATGTGAAGCCCTACTTCCTGCCCTGTGTCTGGGGTCCTCAGCCCTCTGATCCTTAACCACTCTTGAAGAAGCGCGCTCTGTTGCAATGGAGTTTCTGTATCAACTCTGGGTATTCAGCATTAGGCTATTTCTCTCTGTGCTTCACTTACTGCCCTTGTATAACAGGAATATAATTACCCCTCCTATGGGCCTGATGTGAGGGTTAAAGGTATCCACACACAGAACATGCCTAGAATGCTGCCTGACATGTTCTGAGTGCTCTATCAACAGTGGTCTCATCGTCATCTCATCTCATTGAGCTGTTGCCAGGACCAGATGTATCATCTCGGGGCGTGCACTTCTGTGAAGAATGCTTAAAAAGAGATCCATATAGGCCATCAGTTTAGTCCTGCTTGTTTTCACCCAACTGCAGTGTTTTGAGGCTGTCAGCTGAACCACTTTAGGAAAGTGAGATGTAACAGAAAAACCCTCAGCATTTTTGGGAGAAAACAAAAGGTGATCTCTAAATGTGATTTCTTGGCTATATCACAGTGGCATAATGTCATTTCCTAAAAGAGAGGTTTGGTTTCTCTCAAATACAATGTCTAGCTTCTTCAGCTTTGCCAAAATTCACAGCTAAACTATTATCTTCTACAAATACAATCTGTAGGATACTATATAAAAGTTCAGACTAAATAAAATACTTTTATACAAAATAATCAGAAAGGTAAAACCCCTGTTATGGCACTATGTGGAAATAAACATCTAGTTTAGGGCAAGGACACATTTGTAAGAGAGCAGCTGGAAAAGTTCTTTCCCAGGAAAGCAAGGGTCTTTTGTCCACGCATCCTTCCCCACCATGGCTCAAAAAGTGCGAAGAGCAACACTGTACCCGTGGCCTCTCGGAGACGTATTTCCCACAGAAGCGGATGAGCCGGATTGCTTCCATGCTCGTGTCAGGGAAAGCAGCGTTGCAGGCGAACTCCGATAAGCACTTCACAGCATCTTGAAAGGAATCGATGGCTGCAGGGAAATGGTGCTGGAAAATGGTTGCTGGGAAACAAAGCCAAATTTTTAATAAGACCAGCATTTAGAAACGAGGATTAAACACACACACAAACACAGGAGATGATTACTGCAGTGAAAAATCTTAAGGAAGGCATGTCAGTGGTCTCTGGAAGACAGGGTTTCTGATGAAATTATTCAGGAACGAGCGCCCTCAGTACAACTAGGGCTAAACTGCACTGCTTCCTGAGCTCAAGCAACGAGGTAAAGGCCCAAATATTCATTCATTCAACGAACATTTATTGAGTGCCAACCACATGCAAAGTGTTTAAAGCAACTACACTGCAATTGAAATGCAAAGTGTGTAAAGCAACTATACTGCAATATAAATTAATAAAAAATAAAATTATGGATAAGATGGGAAATAAAAACCCCACAAAGTGTGGTTGTGGGCCCCAGGGACAGAGATAAGCAGCTGAATTTCCCGCCTTTGCTCCAACGGGTAAGATGGACAATAATCACCTCGATCAGTGGATACGCAAAACAATCCCAGGTGGGGTGGGTGCTGGGCGAGGGGACAAAAGGCAGCAGAGGCTGGTGGTGGCGGAAGGACTCTGGGAAGTGAGAGGACCGCCAAGAGAGGACCAAGCTTCACCAGGGAGACAAGCTGTCCATTTTAGGATGGAGTCAGTGGAACTGTGAGAGATATACAAACGTGGATGCATGTGGGGTTGGCGCAGAGGGTCTGCCTGACGGAAGCTGAACACCGAGCGAAGCGCTGGCCCCGGTTCTGTGACCCTGAGCACATCCCTTCATTCTCTGGCTGCTGCCGCCCTAAGATCACACCTGGTGCTACCTTGTTGGGACCTTATGAGGACAAAGTGAGACAGGGAAGGTCAGTAAGCCAAAGCTGACAGGCAGTTTAAAATCAACAGTTTTCAAAATCTTACAGATACCACCTAAAAACATGAGTGACAAGAATTTTAAAAAAGTTAAAAGACCTCAAAAAAAATCAAAGCTGACCCAGTGTCTTACAATGTCCACCAACAGCAAGACAGGCAAACAGGCAGGCCTAGGGACTGAGGTCAGTGCAGGGCACAGGGCGCGAGTTCTGGGCCGGACTGCAGGCGGCAGTCTCCCTCCATCACCTCCCGGCGATGTGACCTCAGCCAAGCTCTCCTACCCCACTCTCCTGCATCTGTTTCCTCTTCAGTGAAACAGGGGAAGTACTGGTTTTCTTATCAGTGGGTTCAAACAACCCCAGACCAAAACTATCCCAGAAAAAAAATTTCAGAAATTTCCAAAACACAAAGCTTGAATTTGCCGCATGCTGGCAACTAGATCCATAGCCTTCTTATGTTGTATCATGTATTATGAGTAACCCACATTTGATCTAAAGTATACGGGAGGAGGTGCAATGGTTTTATGCTAGTTCATTTTAGGGACTTGAGCATCCGTGGATTTGGCACCTGAGGAGGGTCTTGGAACCAGTTTCTGACAGATGTGAAGGGATGCCTGTGTAGTCAGTTCTTGTGACTCATGGTACTCATTCTACAAAGCTGCTGTGAGCAATGCACTGGCAAACACTGAACTATCGCTCCTCGGGGAAACAGAGTTAGGTTCCTGTGAGCCTGTGCTCACAATACTTTCACCAACCTATCAACACACAAACTTGCTTTGTGTGCAGTCCTGTCTAAAGACAAGTTCAGTTCAGTTCAGTTGCTCAGTTGTGTCCGACTCTTTGTGACCCCATGAACTGCAGCAAGCCAGGCCTCCCTGTCCATCACCAACTCCCAGAGTTCACCCAAACTCATGTCCATCGAGTCGGTGATGCCATCCAGCCATCTCATCCTCTGTTGTCCCCTACTCCTCCTGCCCCCAACCTCTCCCAAGATCAGAGCCTCTTCCAATGAGTCAACTCTTCGCATGAGGTGGCCAAAGTATTGGAATTTCATCTTTAGCATCATTCCTTCCAAGGAACACCCAGGACTGATCTCCTATACTTAGAATATTTCGTTGGCTCACTGACAATGAACTTGCAGCCAACAGCAAGGCAGCTCACGCCTGAGCGAAGCTAAGACATGTATTTTCTCCATAAAGGACCACACAGACGTCCTGCCCTTAGGAACACTGGCCAGCACATCAGAACTGTGCTATGGGCGCGAGTTCTGGGCCGCACCCAGAACTAATTTAAAAAGACTAATTTAAAAGGTGAAATGTATGGACTAATTTAAAAGGTGAAATCACAAACTAAGACAAAGATGCCGAAAACTCAGTGAGTTTTTGTTTATTTTTTACCACAGAAAGGATACTTGTTTTTTTATCTGGCTGTGCCACTCAGCACGCAGGATCTTAGTTTCCTGACCAGGGTCCAAACCCACAGGCCCCACGCTGGAAGTGCAGACTCTTAACCCCTGGTCTGCCAGGGAAGTCCCCACTTGTTTATTTGCAGTAAAAAAGCTGAACGAAGGCCTTGTTCAGTCTCAGCTGGGAACAGGCACCCTGGGTGACAAGCATTTTGCTGCTGTGTGTGTGTTCATGTCAGCCAACGACCACCAAAGGGCCAGGGATTTTGGTTTTGGGGTTACATATAAATTTTAGCGAGGACATGAACTCACAGACATAGAAACTGTGAATAATGAGGGTCGACTATGCTTCCTTTCACGGTTAAGCACACGTCAAGAGCCCAGCATACCACGTGACACATGAGTACATCACAGTGTAGCTGAAACAAGGAAGCCCCTTTTGGGAGTAAACTAGATGGGAAATAAGTGGTCATCCCCCTAGACTTGCATGTGCGCTGTCAGTCAGGAGGGAACGGAGATACTCACTGACGATGTGGCCCGTGGTCTGGAAGGCCAGCTCCACGATGTTCCCGTCATGATCCGAGGCCGCCTGGTGGAACACGGCGAAGATGTTCTTCCAGCCTGAGCGGATGTTGGCCGCCTGGGAGTTCACCATCTGGGCGATGCAGCGGATCACCATGTCCCGGATGGTTGGAGACCTGAGGAAGGAACGGGCAGCCATGTCATCTGTACTTTGGACTGTGGGAAGATAAATGAATATGGTTCAATCCATAAAAGCAGTACTTAAAAAAAAATTTTTTTTAAAGTATGTAGTAATCCAGATTCATTAAAAAGAAAAAAAATTAGAGACAAAAAGAAAAAAATAATAGGCAGTCATTGGGGCAGTTAGTTGCCTAGTCAGCAGCCATCCTCCCATCTCCTTAATAAGAGAAGTCTGATTTCACCTGGGCAGCCACATGCTTGGTCTTAGGGAACCTGCATAAACACTGTAAGCAATGTGACAATCTTGTCTCATGTGCCAGATTCTCAATTTCCCAGTCTTCCTTGGAGCTAGGGGAGCCATGTGATCTGACCAATTAGATGTAAGAGAGAAATCTATGTGCATGGGAGGGGAGGGGTTTCTGGGAAGGTTCTGCTTTTGCCTTAAAAGGAATACACTTGTGAGGTGCTGCCCTTTTTCCTCTTGTTTAAATCACTCCCACTGTGAACACGGCATGATGTCTGCAACTGAAGCTTCCATTCAGCAATCATGAAACAATAAGCTCAAGGAAGAAAAGTACCCCATTTTAGGTCAAACAGGGACAGGAAGAGCCTGGTTCCTTCGTCACAATCTGGGCTATGGGACCAATGCTGGGACTGTCTGCCTCTGACTTGTTAAGCAAACAGCCCGTAGCCTTGTGGTCGATCTTTCTGGCTCCAAACATTTAGAGTAACATACTCGTAATTATTTCATCCAGAGATGTGGCCTGTGTACACCGTTCCTAAAAGGATCTATCCTCTTAGATTTGGGGGCAGGATATACTTGTGTATGCTAAATACATACACTTGGATGGGAATATACATATGTAACTTAAGACGAATATTTTAAATTATTACAAAACAAAACCTGAAGACAGAAGAAATGGTCCATTTCCTGAAGCAGCTGCAAGGTTCAACATGGTGTTCCTTGGATATTTACAGTAGATTAGAATGTGTGTCTGCTGACATACCTCAGCTGACTGCCCACATAAGAGTGCTGCCCTTACCTTGACACTGGTTTTCAGAGTCGTTGTCACCACTGACTAAACACTTTGGGTTTATTTATCTATCTCACTGGACTATAAACAGGGATTAAAAAATTTTTATTATGGAAAATTTCATTTACATAAAAGAGAAGATGGGGTAATAAACACACATAGACCCATCACTTAGCTGCAATGATCATCAAGTCAGGGCCAAACAAACTAGGAACTTTGGACTGTTTTCTGTCTTGCTGTGCGGTTGGCAGCGAGAATAGCATGTAGCAGACGGCAGGCCTCAAAAATACAGGCCGAGTGAACGAACAGTGACTACTTCAGCGGGACAGCTGTCCTGACCTCTCTCATCACCTCCCTGGGGCATAAAGCCTGGGCCAGTTTCTCCCCCTGTTCAAGGATACTTTGGCAGTGGCCCTTTCTCTGAACTCCGCTGGCACCAGCCCAGGTAAGAATGTATGATTTCTAAGAGCTGCAGTGGTGTGATCTGCCCTCTGTGGAAGGTGAGTAAGAGATCTCAGTGGGATTTACTTAGAGACAATAGGTGTGAATCACAGTCCGCTCATTTTATCTGCTTCCATCAACAAGAGAGGAAAAAAGACCAATTGTGTTGTTATTTCATCACAAAATGCAAGTGAGCTCCACAAGGACAGAGACTTTAATCTGTCTACTACCTGGTATAAGGTACTCAGTTTGTTAGGAGACCTTCTTAGACCCCAGCAGGGGTCTAAGGGTCTTCCAGAATAATGCACGTACCTGTTTTTCTTCATAATATGCTCAAAAGGCCTCAAAAAATCTTTCTGGAAACGGAAGTTGGCTAATTCTCCCTTTTCAAGGAACTTCATGGAGAGTTGTCTTAATGAGTCAACAGCAAAGATAGCCACATCCTCATTGGGGTTACAGCCAACCTAAGCAGGAACAGGAGGAGAGGTGAAACAGACACAGTGGAACAACTGTGGATGTGGGGTTCTGAACCTCACACACAGCCTGCCTTCAAAATAAATGCTCTGGGAAAACAGACCTCAGGAGGAAGAAAAGGCTCTTTCTTGGCTATTACCTGTACAATTTAAAGTTTCACAACAAAATACATTAAACATGCTTTTAAAATATGCTCACTTTGTGTTTCTGAGTCACGTTTTGATAATTCATACACGATTTCAGACCTCTTCATTATTATTATATGTGCTACGATGATCTCTGATGTTACTATTTGCAAAAAGATTACAACTTGCTGAAGGCTCAGGTGATGGTTTACATTTTTTAGCAATAAACTATTTTAAAATTAAGCTATGGACATTTTTTTTATTATTATACACTTAATAGACTACAGTATAGAGTAAGCATAACTTGTTTAAAAGTGTTAAGTCGCTCAGTCATGTCCTACTCTTTGCAACGTCATGGACTGTAGCTCGCCAGGTCCCTGTCCATAGAATTCTCCAGGTGAGAATACTGGAGTGGGTAGCCATTCCTTTCGCCAGGTTATCTTTTCAACCCAGGGACTGAACCCAGGTCTCCTTCATTGCAGGAAGGTTTTTTACCATCTGAGCCACCAACCAAAAAGTTCATATGATTCACTTCACTGTGGTTTTCGCTTTACCGCTTTGGTCTGGAACTGAACCTGCAGTATCTCTGAGGCTGGCCTGTATATCGAATGGATTAAAAAAATAATTAGCTTTGATGACAGTCTGGCTGAGGGTTGCTGATGGTCAAAGGTGCTGTTAACTGTAATATTTTAAAGTGTTCATGTAATGTTGATGTAATTAGAGACTAGTAACAATGTTATTCAGAGAAGGCGATGGCACCCCACTCCAGTACTCTTGCCTGGAAAATCCCATGGATGGAGAAGCCTGGTAGGCTGCAGTCCATGGGGTCGCTGAGGATTGGACAGGACTGAGCGACTTCATTTTCACTTTTCACTTTCATGTACCGGAGAAGGAAATGGCAACCCACTCCAGTGTTCTTGACTGGAGAATCCCAGGGACGTGGGAGCCTGGTGGGCTGCCATCCATGGGGTCGCACAGAGTTGGACACGACTGAAGCGACTTAGCAGCAGCAGCAGCAGCAATATTATTATTCCCTAGCTAAAAATCACTGGCAGCTTCAGGAATACACTCTACGCTTACTGTGCAGCTTTGCGCGCCCCTGGACACACTTGTGCCCTTGTCTAGAAGAGGAGAAACATGGGACTGTCCCAATGACTGCAAGAATCCCGAGAGCTCTAGTCCCCCACCCGCCTGTTCAAACTCACAGGCTTCTCATGTGCTCTGGCTCCCATGGGGAATGGAACATCCTGAGGTGGTGGAAAGAGTGAAGAGCCCCAGACTGAGCAACCGAGCACGCCACAACCTCGCAGTTCAGAGCACTTGAGATGGAATGGGCACATGTAATGAGGCTGACAATGATGAAATGTCTAATTACTGTCTGCCAGCCTAGGTCTCCGGGGAAGGCAATGGCACCCCACCCCAGTACTCTTGCCTGGAAAATCCAATGGACGGAGGAGCCTGGTGGGCTGCAGTCCATGGGGNAGGGCAGGGGCCGGGGGAGGCAGGGACTGATACCCAGGCAGGGAGGTGGGGAAGGGGCCCCTGGAGGGGAGCCGGGGCGCGGTTACCTCGTCCGGACATCTAGTTTGCATCTGTTAATGATGCAGGAGAGCTCAAAGAGGATGGGGAACCAGCCTCGGACCCAGACTCTGTCTCCAGGAGCCACATTCATGTCATCACTTGTGTATTCTTGCAGCACCTACAATGAGACCATCCCTCAGAGGCAGACCCAGCAGGTGAACAGAAGGAGCCGAACCAGAACTACAAGAAGATGAACGCCTCTCATTTCCCCTCTTAAAAACTTCAGTTTAGCAAGGGTCTGTTGGGGAATCCTGCAGAGACAGAGACCAGTCTGTCCCAAAGGCACATCCGCGGTTTCTCCCTATGGACCTTTGTGGGTTTTAGAGTAAGGTGAGTGAGGCAGATCACAAGAACCCTGGCGGCAGGAGGTTTTACATTAAGAAAAGCGATAAAGGTCAAATGGTGATAGCAAAACATCCAGGATGATTCAGTATCTCAGACAGTTCCCAAACATTACTACAAAAGGAGAAGGGGGCAGCAGAGGATGAGATGGTTAGATAGCACCAGATTCAATGGACATGAATTTGAGCAAATTCTGGTCGATAGTGGTGGACAGATGAGCCTGGCATGCTTGCAGTCGCAAAGAGTCAGACACAACTTGGCAACTGAACAACTGTAATCGTATTACTTAAAACAGGAGGGGCAGCACTTACTATTGGCTAAGCACTTGCTATGGGCCGGGAGCTGTACAGGTGTTTTACATGAGTTAACAATTCTCACATTCCCTGAAGCAGGTAGAAATAATGCTTCCGCTTTGTGAGTGAGTTAACAGAGGCACTAAGGAATTAAATAAGAGGCCCAAAGCCACGTGTATAGGCAGGTGCTGGTCGTCTTTGCACAGCCCAGATGTGAAGCCCTACTTCCTGCCCTGTGTCTGGGGTCCTCAGCCCTCTGATCCTTAACCACTCTTGAAGAAGCGCGCTCTGTTGCAATGGAGTTTCTGTATCAACTCTGGGTATTCAGCATTAGGCTATTTCTCTCTGTGCTTCACTTACTGCCCTTGTATAACAGGAATATAATTACCCCTCCTATGGGCCTGATGTGAGGGTTAAAGGTATCCACACACAGAACATGCCTAGAATGCTGCCTGACATGTTCTGAGTGCTCTATCAACAGTGGTCTCATCGTCATCTCATCTCATTGAGCTGTTGCCAGGACCAGATGTATCATCTCGGGGCGTGCACTTCTGTGAAGAATGCTTAAAAAGAGATCCATATAGGCCATCAGTTTAGTCCTGCTTGTTTTCACCCAACTGCAGTGTTTTGAGGCTGTCAGCTGAACCACTTTAGGAAAGTGAGATGTAACAGAAAAACCCTCAGCATTTTTGGGAGAAAACAAAAGGTGATCTCTAAATGTGATTTCTTGGCTATATCACAGTGGCATAATGTCATTTCCTAAAAGAGAGGTTTGGTTTCTCTCAAATACAATGTCTAGCTTCTTCAGCTTTGCCAAAATTCACAGCTAAACTATTATCTTCTACAAATACAATCTGTAGGATACCATATAAAAGTTCAGACTAAATAAAATACTTTTATACAAAATAATCAGAAAGGTAAAACCCCTGTTATGGCACTATGTGGAAATAAACATCTAGTTTAGGGCAAGGACACATTTGTAAGAGAGCAGCTGGAAAAGTTCTTTCCCAGGAAAGCAAGGGTCTTTTGTCCACGCATCCTTCCCCACCATGGCTCAAAAAGTGCGAAGAGCAACACTGTACCCGTGGCCTCTCGGAGACGTATTTCCCACAGAAGCGGATGAGCCGGATTGCTTCCATGCTCGTGTCAGGGAAAGCAGCGTTGCAGGCGAACTCCGATAAGCACTTCACAGCATCTTGAAAGGAATCGATGGCTGCAGGGAAATGGTGCTGGAAAATGGTTGCTGGGAAACAAAGCCAAATTTTTAATAAGACCAGCATTTAGAAACGAGGATTAAACACACACACAAACACAGGAAATGATTACTGCAGTGAAAAATCTTAAGGAAGGCATGTCAGTGGTCTCTGGAAGACAGGGTTTCTGATGAAATTATTCAGGAACGAGCGCCCTCAGTACAACTAGGGCTAAACTGCACTGCTTCCTGAGCTCAAGCAACGAGGTAAAGGCCCAAATATTCATTCATTCAACGAACATTTATTGAGTGCCAACCACATGCAAAGTGTTTAAAGCAACTACACTGCAATTGAAATGCAAAGTGTGTAAAGCAACTATACTGCAATATAAATTAATAAAAAATAAAATTATGGATAAGATGGGAAATAAAAACCCCACAAAGTGTGGTTGTGGGCCCCAGGGACAGAGATAAGCAGCTGAATTTCCCGCCTTTGCTCCAACGGGTAAGATGGACAATAATCACCTCGATCAGTGGATACGCAAAACAATCCCAGGTGGGGTGGGTGCTGGGCGAGGGGACAAAAGGCAGCAGAGGCTGGTGGTGGCGGAAGGACTCTGGGAAGTGAGAGGACCGCCAAGAGAGGACCAAGCTTCACCAGGGAGACAAGCTGTCCATTTTAGGATGGAGTCAGTGGAACTGTGAGAGATATACAAACGTGGATGCATGTGGGGTTGGCGCAGAGGGTCTGCCTGACGGAAGCTGAACACCGAGCGAAGCGCTGGCCCCGGTTCTGTGACCCTGAGCACATCCCTTCATTCTCTGGCTGCTGCCGCCCTAAGATCACACCTGGTGCTACCTTGTTGGGACCTTATGAGGACAAAGTGAGACAGGGAAGGTCAGTAAGCCAAAGCTGACAGGCAGTTTAAAATCAACAGTTTTCAAAATCTTACAGATACCACCTAAAAACATGAGTGACAAGAATTTTAAAAAAGTTAAAAGACCTCAAAAAAAATCAAAGCTGACCCAGTGTCTTACAATGTCCACCAACAGCAAGACAGGCAAACAGGCAGGCCTAGGGACTGAGGTCAGTGCAGGGCACAGGGCGAGAGTTCTGGGCCGGACTGCAGGCGGCAGTCTCCCGGCGATGTGACCTCAGCCAAGCTCTCCTACCCAACTCTCCTGCATCTGTTTCCTCTTCAGTGAAACGGGGGAAGTACTGGTTTTCTTATCAGTGGGTTCAAACAACCCCAGACCAAAACTATCCCAGAAAAAAAATTTCAGAAATTTCCAAAACACAAAGCTTGAATTTGCCGCATGCTGGCAACTAGGTCCATAGCCTTCTTATGTTGTATCATGTATTATGAGTAACCCACATTTGATCTAAAGTATACGGGAGGAGGTGCAATGGTTTTATGCTAGTTCATTTTAGGGACTTGAGCATCCGTGGATTTGGCACCTGAGGAGGGTCTTGGAACCAGTTTCTGACAGATGTGAAGGGATGCCTGTGTAGTCAGTTCTTGTGACTCATGGTACTCATTCTACAAAGCTGCTGTGAGCAATGCACTGGCAAACACTGAACTATCGCTCCTCGGGGAAACAGAGTTAGGTTCCTGTGAGCCTGTGCTCACAATACTTTCACCAACCTATCAACACACAAACTTGCTTTGTGTGCAGTCCTGTCTAAAGACAAGTTCAGTTCAGTTCAGTTGCTCAGTTGTGTCCGACTCTTTGTGACCCCATGAACTGCAGCAAGCCAGGCCTCCCTGTCCATCACCAACTCCCAGAGTTCACCCAAACTCATGTCCATCGAGTCGGTGATGCCATCCAGCCATCTCATCCTCTGTTGTCCCCTACTCCTCCTGCCCCCAACCTCTCCCAAGATCAGAGCCTCTTCCAATGAGTCAACTCTTCGCATGAGGTGGCCAAAGTATTGGAATTTCATCTTTAGCATCATTCCTTCCAAGGAACACCCAGGACTGATCTCCTATACTTAGAATATTTCGTTGGCTCACTGACAATGAACTTGCAGCCAACAGCAAGGCAGCTCACGCCTGAGCGAAGCTAAGACATGTATTTTCTCCATAAAGGACCACACAGACGTCCTGCCCTTAGGAACACTGGCCAGCACATCAGAACTGTGCTATGGGCGCGAGTTCTGGGCCGCACCCAGAACTAATTTAAAAAGACTAATTTAAAAGGTGAAATGTATGGACTAATTTAAAAGGTGAAATCACAAACTAAGACAAAGATGCCGAAAACTCAGTGAGTTTTTGTTTATTTTTTACCACAGAAAGGATACTTGTTTTTTTATCTGGCTGTGCCACTCAGCACGCAGGATCTTAGTTTCCTGACCAGGGTCCAAACCCACAGGCCCCACGCTGGAAGTGCAGACTCTTAACCCCTGGTCTGCCAGGGAAGTCCCCACTTGTTTATTTGCAGTAAAAAAGCTGAACGAAGGCCTTGTTCAGTCTCAGCTGGGAACAGGCACCCTGGGTGACAAGCATTTTGCTGCTGTGTGTGTGTTCATGTCAGCCAACGACCACCAAAGGGCCAGGGATTTTGGTTTTGGGGTTACATATAAATTTTAGCGAGGACATGAACTCACAGACATAGAAACTGTGAATAATGAGGGTCGACTATGCTTCCTTTCACGGTTAAGCACACGTCAAGAGCCCAGCATACCACGTGACACATGAGTACATCACAGTGTAGCTGAAACAAGGAAGCCCCTTTTGGGAGTAAACTAGATGGGAAATAAGTGGTCATCCCCCTAGACTTGCATGTGCGCTGTCAGTCAGGAGGGAACGGAGATACTCACTGACGATGTGGCCCGTGGTCTGGAAGGCCAGCTCCACGATGTTCCCGTCATGATCCGAGGCCGCCTGGTGGAACACGGCGAAGATGTTCTTCCAGCCTGAGCGGATGTTGGCCGCCTGGGAGTTCACCATCTGGGCGATGCAGCGGATCACCATGTCCCGGATGGTTGGAGACCTGAGGAAGGAACGGGCAGCCATGTCATCTGTACTTTGGACTGTGGGAAGATAAATGAATATGGTTCAATCCATAAAAGCAGTACTTAAAAAAAAATTTTTTTTAAAGTATGTAGTAATCCAGATTCATTAAAAAGAAAAAAAATTAGAGACAAAAAGAAAAAAATAATAGGCAGTCATTGGGGCAGTTAGTTGCCTAGTCAGCAGCCATCCTCCCATCTCCTTAATAAGAGAAGTCTGATTTCACCTGGGCAGCCACATGCTTGGTCTTAGGGAACCTGCATAAACACTGTAAGCAATGTGACAATCTTGTCTCATGTGCCAGATTCTCAATTTCCCAGTCTTCCTTGGAGCTAGGGGAGCCATGTGATCTGACCAATTAGATGTAAGAGAGAAATCTATGTGCATGGGAGGGGAGGGGTTTCTGGGAAGGTTCTGCTTTTGCCTTAAAAGGAATACACTTGTGAGGTGCTGCCCTTTTTCCTCTTGTTTAAATCACTCCCACTGTGAACACGGCATGATGTCTGCAACTGAAGCTTCCATTCAGCAATCATGAAACAATAAGCTCAAGGAAGAAAAGTACCCCATTTTAGGTCAAACAGGGACAGGAAGAGCCTGGTTCCTTCGTCACAATCTGGGCTATGGGACCAATGCTGGGACTGTCTGCCTCTGACTTGTTAAGCAAACAGCCCGTAGCCTTGTGGTCGATCTTTCTGGCTCCAAACATTTAGAGTAACATACTCGTAATTATTTCATCCAGAGATGTGGCCTGTGTACACCGTTCCTAAAAGGATCTATCCTCTTAGATTTGGGGGCAGGATATACTTGTGTATGCTAAATACATACACTTGGATGGGAATATACATATGTAACTTAAGACGAATATTTTAAATTATTACAAAACAAAACCTGAAGACAGAAGAAATGGTCCATTTCCTGAAGCAGCTGCAAGGTTCAACATGGTGTTCCTTGGATATTTACAGCAGATTAGAATGTGTGTCTGCTGACATACCTCAGCTGACTGCCCACATAACAGTGCTGCCCTTACCTTGACACTGGTTTTCAGAGTCGTTGTCACCACTGACTAAACACTTTGGGTTTATTTATCTATCTCACTGGACTATAAACAGGGATTAAAAAATTTTTATTATGGAAAATTTCATTTACATAAAAGAGAAGATGGGGTAATAAACACACATAGACCCATCACTTAGCTGCAATGATCATCAAGTCAGGGCCAAACAAACTAGGAACTTTGGACTGTTTTCTGTCTTGCTGTGCGGTTGGCAGCGAGAATAGCATGTAGCAGACGGCAGGCCTCAAAAATACAGGCCGAGTGAACGAACAGTGACTACTTCAGCGGGACAGCTGTCCTGACCTCTCTCATCACCTCCCTGGGGCATAAAGCCTGGGCCAGTTTCTCCCCCTGTTCAAGGATACTTTGGCAGTGGCCCTTTCTCTGAACTCCGCTGGCACCAGCCCAGGTAAGAATGTATGATTTCTAAGAGCTGCAGTGGTGTGATCTGCCCTCTGTGGAAGGTGAGTAAGAGATCTCAGTGGGATTTACTTAGAGACAATAGGTGTGAATCACAGTCCGCTCATTTTATCTGCTTCCATCAACAAGAGAGGAAAAAAGACCAATTGTGTTGTTATTTCATCACAAAATGCAAGTGAGCTCCACAAGGACAGAGACTTTAATCTGTCTACTACCTGGTATAAGGTACTCAGTTTGTTAGGAGACCTTCTTAGACCCCAGCAGGGGTCTAAGGGTCTTCCAGAATAATGCACGTACCTGTTTTTCTTCATAATATGCTCAAAAGGCCTCAAAAAATCTTTCTGGAAACGGAAGTTGGCTAATTCTCCCTTTTCAAGGAACTTCATGGAGAGTTGTCTTAATGAGTCAACAGCAAAGATAGCCACATCCTCATTGGGGTTACAGCCAACCTAAGCAGGAACAGGAGGAGAGGTGAAACAGACACAGTGGAACAACTGTGGATGTGGGGTTCTGAACCTCACACACAGCCTGCCTTCAAAATAAATGCTCTGGGAAAACAGACCTCAGGAGGAAGAAAAGGCTCTTTCTTGGCTATTACCTGTACAATTTAAAGTTTCACAACAAAATACATTAAACATGCTTTTAAAATATGCTCACTTTGTGTTTCTGAGTCACGTTTTGATAATTCATACACGATTTCAGACCTCTTCATTATTATTATATGTGCTACGATGATCTCTGATGTTACTATTTGCAAAAAGATTACAACTTGCTGAAGGCTCAGGTGATGGTTTACATTTTTTAGCAATAAACTATTTTAAAATTAAGCTATGGACATTTTTTTTATTATTATACACTTAATAGACTACAGTATAGAGTAAGCATAACTTGTTTAAAAGTGTTAAGTCGCTCAGTCATGTCCTACTCTTTGCAACGTCATGGACTGTAGCTCGCCAGGTCCCTGTCCATAGAATTCTCCAGGTGAGAATACTGGAGTGGGTAGCCATTCCTTTCGCCAGGTTATCTTTTCAACCCAGGGACTGAACCCAGGTCTCCTTCATTGCAGGAAGGTTTTTTACCATCTGAGCCACCAACCAAAAAGTTCATATGATTCACTTCACTGTGGTTTTCGCTTTACCGCTTTGGTCTGGAACTGAACCTGCAGTATCTCTGAGGCTGGCCTGTATATCGAATGGATTAAAAAAATAATTAGCTTTGATGACAGTCTGGCTGAGGGTTGCTGATGGTCAAAGGTGCTGTTAACTGTAATATTTTAAAGTGTTCATGTAATGTTGATGTAATTAGAGACTAGTAACAATGTTATTCAGAGAAGGCGATGGCACCCCACTCCAGTACTCTTGCCTGGAAAATCCCATGGATGGAGAAGCCTGGTAGGCTGCAGTCCATGGGGTCGCTGAGGATTGGACAGGACTGAGCGACTTCATTTTCACTTTTCACTTTCATGTACCGGAGAAGGAAATGGCAACCCACTCCAGTGTTCTTGACTGGAGAATCCCAGGGACGTGGGAGCCTGGTGGGCTGCCATCCATGGGGTCGCACAGAGTTGGACACGACTGAAGCGACTTAGCAGCAGCAGCAGCAGCAATATTATTATTCCCTAGCTAAAAATCACTGGCAGCTTCAGGAATACACTCTACGCTTACTGTGCAGCTTTGCGCGCCCCTGGACACACTTGTGCCCTTGTCTAGAAGAGGAGAAACATGGGACTGTCCCAATGACTGCAAGAATCCCGAGAGCTCTAGTCCCCCACCCGCCTGTTCAAACTCACAGGCTTCTCATGTGCTCTGGCTCCCATGGGGAATGGAACATCCTGAGGTGGTGGAAAGAGTGAAGAGCCCCAGACTGAGCAACCGAGCACGCCACAACCTCGCAGTTCAGAGCACTTGAGATGGAATGGGCACATGTAATGAGGCTGACAACGATGAAATGTCTAATTACTGTCTGCCAGCCTAGGTCTCCGGGGAAGGCAATGGCACCCCACCCCAGTACTCTTGCCTGGAAAATCCAATGGACGGAGGAGCCTGGTGGGCTGCAGTCCATGGGGTCGCTAACAGTCGGACAGACTGAGCGACTTCACTTTCACTTTTCTCTTTCATGCATTGGAGAAGGAAATGGCAACCCACTCCAGTATTCTTGCCTGGAGAATCCCAGGGATGGGGGAGCCTGGTGGGCTGCCGTCTATGGGGTCACACAGAGTCGGACACGACTGAAGTGACTTAGCAGCAGCAGCAGCAGCAGCAACCTAGGTCTCAGGTGTGTCATAGGCTTGTACAAGAATTCAAGGTGCAGTCATGCTAATGATTCACATTTACTCTCTCAAACAAGCTTCTATCAATGACGTCCACTAGGAATTTATTTACCCAGAATGGTGGGAAAGATGGGTGCTGAGTGGCTTGATCACTTTAGGCGGCAACGGTACCCTTTGCTCAACAACATTTACTCTGGGTCATCTACAGCCTCTTGTGGCTCCCTCCTCACACCTCCAGAGAGGCGGGACACGCTGCAACGCCTGACCCTTTACCATCAGCCATTTTATCACGAGGTCTTCCCAGGTGGCTCAGTGCTAAAGAATCCGTCTGCCGATGCAGGAAATGCAAATTCAAGCCCTGGGTCAGAAATCCCCTGGAGAAGGAAATAGCAAACCACGCCAGTATTCTTGCCCGGGAAATCCCATGGACAGAGGAGCCTGGCAGGGTATAGTCCGTGGGGTCGCAAAAGAACCGGATATGACTTAGTGGCTGAACAATTTTATCACAGAATGCAAGTGAGCTCCATGAGGGCAGGGACCTCATCTGTCTACTACTTGGTACGAGGCACTCAGCTAGTTTGTTAAACAGATGGTGTGCTCAGAAGTGCCTCATGTAGAGGTGGTAAGCAAGCAAAGTAACAAAGACCTCAGATTAGCTGATGGGCCAAGTTAGAAACAAGGCTGCATGTGACTGTGCCTCCTTTCAGTGGGGTCCCACAGCTGCCTGGGACAGCCGACAGTGCCCGACTCTCCCCAGTCTCCCACAGCTGCCTGGGACAGCCAACAGTGCCCGACTCTCCCCAGTCTGCGTCTAGTGACACCATACTGGGAGTTGTCCATCGACCACTGTGCGGTATTTATAACACAGAAGTTGGCAAGCGCTACAAATGATTCACCATCGCTCAACTGTTTGCTCTAAATCCCAATGGCA
This sequence comes from Oreotragus oreotragus, assembly GCA_006410675.1. NCBI lineage: Eukaryota > Metazoa > Chordata > Mammalia > Artiodactyla > Bovidae > Oreotragus > Oreotragus oreotragus. Next base: position 156,853 of record SJYX01009539.1, on the reverse strand, counting down.
GATTACTTCTTGTGATTTTCTTCTATTCAACGTAGAGAGAGCAGTTCTCTTTTGGATAAGCTGTCTTTTATTCACACTATTTCTAAGCATCTGTGTTACAACTCTTTATCTCCAGGCCTGAGAAAATTGTTTTGAAATCATGAAATGTGTTTTGGTGGGAAAAAGTATTATTAAGCTGTTAGTTTTCCCTTAAAAAGCAAATGACATTACAGATACATACATTTATGTACGTAATATATATTTTGATTTCATTTGTTCAGTATACACGTGCATGTGTCTATATGTATACAATGAAACCTCTCGTGGAAAGCAATCTGGTTTTCTCTCTGTAGTTTTCAATTTAGAACACGGAAGTCTCTGGCTTGTTTCTTGATTTAAATAAATGTTAGTTTCCTCAAAAAGATTTCAGACGAGGGGTGGCGATGGAAGCCAGAAAACCAGCAGCAGTGACGCTTATACTGCAACTGTAAAGAACCTAACAATCTCTGGTCATTCAGAGGCGCTTCAGGGTTTCGCAGTGCTTTCAAGCACCAATGTGTTTGTCCAGTGATCGTAATGATTTTTATGGTGTGAGCCTACATCTTAAACATGGGATATTAAAGCATTTTATACACAAATGGATTTGTAACTCATTCTCCATAAGTTCTATCAATATGTAGGTATGCTATCAGCTGTTCCTGACTCCACAGGGAAAGTGAATTTTGGCACCTAAACACTCAATGGTTTGGGTTTTGAATTTAGTCGCCTGTCTTTTCTTTTGGACATCAATAGAGTGGTTGTTGAATCTGAAGAGTTACCTTATTGAAGTGATCTCCAATCACATGCCATATTCGGGACCACTGCAGTCGGATCCGATTCATGTTGTAGTAAGAGATTTCCACGATCTTCTGCAAGCTGAACATGCGGGGGTGGTGGGGGGAAGCCAGCTCGTCCATGGACACGGCACACAGCCAGCGGACAAAGTCAACTACAGGCCAGACCCAACAACACACGCGAGGCTGCGTTAGTAATGGTCAGACAGTTATAACAGGAGGCTCTGCAGTTGTCACAGGCGAGTCAAACACTTACCTATCGCATTTCCATCCAGCCTGGTAGAGCCAGTAAAAATTCTAGGAAGAAAATTCCAGATATAATAAAATTAAATTTGGAAGATGAAGGTTCAATTTAAAACACTCAGAAAAGACAAAAAAGGAAACATTTCAGGTTTGTCACTTCCACGAAAATAAATTATGAGGCATCAGAGGATAGAACTGGTCAACGAGGTGCACTGAGAGCAGAAATGCTTATACTGGGAGGAAGAGAAAAGCAACACCAAAAGGATGGGGGCAAGTCAAAATATGATAGAGTGGAATACGGTATTCCACAGCAGGGGGAATGCAGACTGAGGACCTTTAAAAAGCTGTTCCTCCATAAAAGCAACCAAAAAAACTAACAAAAATTTAGCAAATTTTTCAGATCTGAACTCTGGAAATTACCAAAGGCTTGGGACAATATTTATTCCAGAAAAATGGCTGAATCTTTTAGACAGCATATATTTAGACTATGTTTATTTTAATCCATCCTGCCAATCTCTCTTTAGATTCAAACCCGAATCAGCTGAAAGTAAAAGTGTGAAAAAAAAATCACATGTAAACAGTTAACAAAAAGAAAACAAGAGTAGCCGTACTGATATCAGACAATACAGACTTAAACTGGAGTCATTACTATAGACAAAGAATATTTTACAATGATAAATGATTTAATATGTGAAGAAAACCCAGTAACTGTAGATATATACGTGTTTAACAACAGAGGGGCCTCTCTGGTGGCTCAGTGGTAAAGAATCCTCCTGTAGTGCACGAGACTTGGTTTGATCCCTAGTCCAGAAAGATCTCCTGGAGAAGGAAGTGGCAACTCACTTCAGTATTTCTGTCAGGAGAATTCTATGGGCAGAGGATGCTACAGTCCATGGGGTCTCGAAGAGTTGGACAGGACTTAGCAACTAACAAAAGAGCCCCAAAATCATGGGTAAAAAAGACATACTCGAAAGGGGCAAATAAAACAATTCAAACAATGTCCAGAATCAGCATATCTACACAGGCAAAGTGTACCAGTGGTTACAGGAACTGTAAAAATGTGGGGCTTCTTTATGGGGTGATGAAAAAGCTCGGAAATTAGATGGCTGCACAACTCTGCATATACTAAAAACCACTGACTGTATGTACATTTTAGAAGAGTAAGTCTTAGGATGTATGTATTATGTCTCAATTAAGAAATATAAGCACACAGAAAGGTACTAGACAAGCTACTATTGTCCACTATCTCGCTAAGGCAGAGAAACAGGGAAGAAACGTGCAGTTAATAGTGGAACAAACATTTTGTTCTATCAGCCCAAACCTAAGAGGAAAAAGTGGGGAAAACTCAACAAAAGTGTGTCACAGACAGTATTTCTATTGGAGAGAAGGAGAAAAGCAGCAGGAGCAAGATGATCAAGACAGGCTAAGTTAGTTAAGTTGCTCAGTTGTGTCCGACTCTTTGCAACCCCGTGGACTGTAGCCCACCAGGCTCCTCCGTCCATGGGATTCTCCAGGCAAGAATACTGGAGTGGGGTGCCATTTCCTTCTCCAGGGGATCTTCCTGACCCAGGGATCGAACCCAGGTCTCCCGCATTAGAGGCAGACGCTTTTAAGAGTTTAAAATACTAAGAAAATTGTTCTGACAGCAATACAAATGATGTCATAAATTCTATACTGCTATTATCTGAAATTATTTATATTTAATGTATATGATCGTTCAATGGCAATTTTCAGGAGTTTGTTGACTTTTAAGAAAATTCCTATTTTAAGCCCTAGTGTGGAAATGGCAACCCACTCCAGTGTTCTTGCTTGGCAAATCCCACGGACAGGGGAGCCTGGTGGGCTATAGTCCAGGTGGTTGCAAGAGAGCTGGACACGACTTAGCCACTGAACAGCAACACAATGAGTATCTTCAAATGGGAATATCTCTGTTGCTCTTGGATGTGTAGGTCAACTTTTAAGTAAACAGAAGCAACTGAAAGGCTGTGAGGAGAAAGAAATGGAAATGTCAGCCTGGCTAACTCTCACTTACAGACAGGCGTTAAATCCAATACTCTTTTCGAAATTTTTAAAAAAGTAACTTCTAAACCAAGGAAATTCAAAACATTAGAACAAGCAAAAACTTTAGTTTCTGACATAATTTTGTCACAAAGTTAAAGTTATAATTTTATTTATTTATTGGCAGTGCCGCATGGCCTGTGGGATTTTAGTTCCCCAACTGGGGACTGAACCCAGGCCCTAGGCAGGGAGGGGGTAGAGTCCTAACCACTGGATTGCCAAGGAATTCTCCAACATACGGTTTTTAAAAAGGTTACAACAGTTCACGATCAAAACCCAAGCAAATGGGAAGGTGATTAGCAGCTGCTTTCACTCCTGCTCAGTTTGAGTGATCTGGGGTGAAACACAACAGTCAGACTAGGGATCCTCCACACCCAGCACTATACGGAAGGCGCCAAGGTGCTGGCTGGCCCAGCGTCCCTGGAGAACAAATTCACTACCTGTCCACAGCCACCACCACGCTCTGAGAGCTGGTCTCGCCAACTGACTCCTGGAAGCTGGCCATCTGTCTCTTGTCCACTCCGCCGCTCACCAGATGACCTGAAACACGCACAAAAGCATCAGTGCTTCTGCAACAGTCAAGTCAAGAGAACCAAGTGTCCTGTGACACCAGCGTGCACAGACGAGAGACTGTGAGACTGGTTTGCAAGAGAAAAAAAAAAAAAACCCTCCAATGATGGCAGAATAAAACTCAGGTTCTGGCATTTTTGCATTGAGAACACGTTCCTATACAAGTTCTCTCTCTTCCTTTACCATCCATCTCCCTGTCATAACAGTCTTCTGTATTTTTTATAGTATTAAATGTCTGTGTTTAGAAAAACAAATTCAAGTTGACTGATACTAACTCAGAGCTCCTAGAACGTGTAACGGTTTAAAACTGAAGATCTGAGGCGTTCTGCTTCAGTCATCCTGACGTACAGCCCGAGAAGAAAGTGCTGTTACCCTTCCCCCTTGTTCGGAGTTTGTACTTTTAACCGAACAACGCCAACCAGTGTTCCGTGGGACCTCGGAGTCTGCTCGCTGCATCAAATGGCCTGGGCTTGAAACCCAGCTCTGCTCCTTCCTCCAAATGGCACCCTGTTCATAGCACTTCATCCCCCTGTGCCTCACTTATCTCATTTACAAAATGAGGATAATAGCCCCAATCTCACTGAGTTGTTACAAGGAGTAAATGAATTAAAATACACAAACTGAGTGCTTACAATGTGGCCTGGCATGTCTGCCCTTTTTTTACTGTTATCATTGTATCACTGACAAGAGAGTTTCTCAGTTCAATGTATCACCAGAAATAACCCTACTTTCAGAAGAACTCCTATTAATATAAGCCTCCCAAATGAACAGGGAATACAGGCTGAATTTATTTGAAGTCTGAAGATATGGACACCCACTCCTTGAACACCAGATGGTTTCCTACCCCCCAACATACTTATATGCATAGAAAGAAAAGTGATGCACCCTGCTGATGTCGATAAAATTAGCATTTACTTGACAGTTCAATCACAACTGAGACAGCTGAGACGGTACTTCCACTCCGTTAAGAGGCATCCTGTCAGCTGGCACGCAAGAAACAGGTGATCTACGGTCCTGATGAGACAAGGGCTTCGTGCCTGTTAACTGGTGAATCCGCAGCAGCCGGCTGGGGGCCCTGGCACCTTACCGAGGCCAAGGCCCATGAACTCTTCTCCCGCCAGCGTGTGGCCCTTCAGGCTTCCTTCTCTCTCACGCCCGGAGCCAGACAGGTAGCGCGTCTTCACACCGGTTCCTATCAGCTGAGCCAGCTCCAGCTGGCTGATGCACTTCAAGATCTGAGGAAAGAGGGTGTGAAGAGATGAGTTCCCGCTTCATTGGCCGAAAAGGGCAGTGCCCCCTTAACTCAGTCATTACAGAGTTCTCTGAAACATGCGGCCTTTCAGGAGAGGATAACATCTGAGAGACTCAGGCTGCCTTCCCTACTTCTGGCTAGGCAACTCCCTGAGTGTGGGTCTGGAAGACAGACCTCATTACTTTATTTTTTAAACCATTAAAAAGGGAAAGAGAAAATGAGCAAAAGAAAAACTAGTACAACAGAGAGGTGAGATGGATGTCCATTTATGCAACTTTAAACGAGCGCTCCATAAAGACACAGCGTCTGATCAGGGTGGGGGACTCTTCCCCCTCAGCCACGCCCACCGCCTCCCCACCGTCCCCCTGAGCAACAGCACACTGGTTGTTCCTCGTGCTTGCACGTGTCACTGTCGCTCCTCCCCATGGCTCACCCCTTAGACTCCCGTGTCCCCAGAGACCTCCCTCAGCCAGCTGAGGCCACACACCCTCCCCATCACCGTCCCCTGGCCGTGCAGTTCTGTCTTTTCTCTTAAGTACTTACTTCCCGGCATCATGCCGCATATTTGTTCTCTGTTTGTTGTGCCAACAGGGCATTAACTCTATCTTGCTCACTGCTGAACCCCCAGCACTTGGCAACTATTTTCTGGTTAATGGAATAAATGAGGGCATGCCCTGGCATGGGTGGGCGGTAGGAGAAAAGACAGTCTCCCAGCCCCATGGGCTAGCTCAGGCGCTGGGGAAGCCATACCCGCACACGGCCCTCTCCCACCTGGAGCTTAGCTGAATACAGAGACCGGCTTCAACGTCTACTGCAGCAAAAACTGGCTGCCTGAAACTTGAGGAGGGACGGCACATACGTCTCCAGGTAAACCCTTCTTAGGGAATTTCCTTGGGGACTTCTGACTACGGCTGAGTTTTGCTTTCCATGGTGACCTTATAACCCAGTCCCAGAGTATGGGACTCCATGACACCACGGAGCACTGCTGAGGATTTTCACTTAGAAACTGCCTCCCCCTTGACTAAGACAGGCACTTGAATGAACCACAGGGAGTCCATGTGTTATACTATTAAATTATTACTAGTAAGCTGCTAATGACCTCCCTTTTCCAGCTGGGATATGTCTGTAACACCTGTGGCCAAGGACTTACTGATACCAACCTGATTTCTCAGAGTGTCTGACCATCAAATCAGTGATGGCTTTTTTTTTTTGACTGATTCATTTTCAACATCTCCAGATGCCGCTGTACACTCGGCAACTGGCAGGGGCCCCACATTAACGTATCTCTTAGTTAAAAGAAAAAGAAAGTTCTAGGAGAGAGAGCAGCTATCCACTGATTCCTCAGGAAACAGGAAATAATTTATTAATAAAGCACACTACTCAAAACAACGACAACCTACCCCTCCCATGTTTTCTAATATGGAATACTTCAGAGTGGTGACAAAGAAAGGAACGACGGGGTGAAAAACGACTAAGGTATGTGCCACGATGATGATGGTGAGTAACAGCTAAGAGCTACTAAGCTCTTGTAGTGCTGAGTCACTTCAGGCATGACCGACTCTCTGGACCCTATGGACTGTAGCCCACCAGGCTCCTCTGTCCATGGGCTTCTCCAGTCAAGAATACTGGACTGGGCTGCCATTTCCTTCTCTTCTTGCCAAATTCAGTTCTGATCCATTTTCTACATGTTAATTCCTTTCCTTCTCACAACAACCCTCTGAAGGTTGCACAGAGGAGGAAGATGAGGCTCAAACACTAAGAAACTTGCCATGTCATACAGGCAGAAGAGGCGGACACCCAGACCAGCTGTCTGGCCCTGGGCCCTTGCCCTGAACTGTGTGATTCCTGTGGCGGCAGGGGGCTGCCAGCAACTTCCTTTCCAGGTCATCACAGCCCCACCACTTTCCACACCCGAGCCTCTACTCTACTCAGTTTTCCCTCTAAAACAAAAAGTAATACCTTCAGGCGGTAGAGAAATTAGAAAGTACAACTGAAGGAAAAAGAGGAAATAAATCATCTCCATAATTCTATCACACAGAGGATGCTAACATGCTTGTTTATCTTTACAAGTCTCATTTTCTGTGTATGCCTGGCATGAAGGATGATGCCGCACCATACTTATGTAGTGATTTTTTAATTTAATACATTGGGATCAAAGTATTAAAGACCGTCTTCAGTAGCATCTTTATCGGTTTTTCTCTGAAGTTTCTTTACAGAAAGAGACTTCTCTGTTTCCTTCTCTCCCTCACCCCTCTCCTATTTTTCTTCCAATTTACTTGTTAAAGAACCCGGTCATCTGCTGAGAGTCTGTCGTATCCCACAGTTCGCAGGCTGTGTTCTCATGATGCCACTTACCGTGCTCCTCCACCCCTACGTTTCCTTTAAATAAGCAGTGGAGGCTTGAACTGACTCAGGCTGGAGTTTTAGGCAAAAACATTTCTTAAGAGGTATCGTGTGCGTCCATCAGGGAGCATGTAATGCTGGCTGTCTCTCCCTTCAGAAACATCATCTTTTTTTCTTTTAAATACTTCTTTCTGATATGGACGGTTTTTAAAGTCTTTATTGAATTGTTACAATATTGCTCCTGCTTTATATTTTGTTCTTTGGCCAAGAGGCATGTGGGATCTCGGCTCCCTGCTGCTGCTGCTGCTAAGTCGCTTCAGTCGTGTCTGACTCTGTGCGACCACAGAGACGGCCTCCCACCAGGCTCCCCCATCCCTGGGATTCTCCAGGCAAGAACACTGGAGTGGGTTGCCATCTCCTTCTCCAATGCAGCAAAATAAAAAGTGAAAGTGAAGTCGCTCAGTCGTGCCCGACTCGTAGCAACCCCATGGACCGCACCCCACAAGGCTCCTCCGTCCACGGGATTTTCCAGGCAAGAGTACTGGAGTGGGATGCCAATGCTTTCTCCGAAGAAAAGGCTGTTCTTCATCTATTCTCTCCCTAGAACACTAAAATTTCGATGCATGACCTTTGAAACACCTGTCTGGACACATGGCTAAGTATATCCTTAGAGGAAACTCTTAGAACATGGTTTAGCTAAAAAAAAAAGTTAGCCTGCCGGCAACCTTCTTCATGACTCACGTTAGATGCTGACCTTGTCCTTTTTGCCACATTTGGGAGAGAAACTGGGCTCTGTCCTTCATTTTAAATCCACTCCCTGCAGTAAGAGTTCTCAGGAGGAGCATAAGGACTTGGGGAAAGAGGTGCTGATGTGGGAAGAAAGCGGCTACAACAGAGGTCTGCTCCGCATAGGCACTGGTGATGGTGTCGGGGGCACTTGGTGAGGTGGCACTTCTGAGGCGTTTCCCTCACCGCAGCCCCAGGGAGGCTGACTTTCTGATACATGAGGAACACAGGGAGTAAGACAAAACCCAGAGTTAAAGTGAGGCTTGACTGCAGAGAAACAGAGTCGACCCAAGAGAGATGGACTCTGAACTGAAGGAAAGCTGGGGCTCATCCTCACTGAGAAAAGGCAACCATTGATCGGGCTTTCAGAGACACTCACCTCGTGCCAGGAATTCCCGAGGTAGTTGCCGTCGGTGTGAGCCACGGTGATGAGCGTCTTTATGGTGTCAATGTTCTTCTGCTTCATCTCCGTGATGCTGGAGCTGGCCGTCAGCAGGGAGAAGCGTGCAAGCGCCTGGACATAGGCATCTCGTTCCAGCTGCAAGGGAGGCAGAGAGGGGACGCTGCGACCCCGGCCTGGGTGAGACGGGTCTCGCATGGAAGGGACTGAGCACCGGTCCCTCTGCTGCCTCCCGTGCGCGTGGGGACAGGTTGTACGCACATTAACACACCCGGGCCACACCCGGTATTCCATGCTTCTGTCCTCTCGCTACCCAAATACCTCGTCGCACGTTTGAGGACTAGCTTCTCCTCTGCCACTGACCTCCCTTCTGAGGGAGCGGCGGAGCAATCTGCTGAATGCTAAGGCTGTCAGTTAAATGCTGATTTCTACAACAGCCCTGCAGGTTGGTCTATTATCTCAAGTTTGCAAATGAGGAAATAAAGGGTGACTCAGGGAGGAGGTGGCTAGACCAACGTTAGGCTAGAGAGGCAGCAGGTGAGGTGTGAAACCCAGACTGTCTGCAGTCCAAGCCTGGGATCTTGGTACAAAAGAAAATGTCTATCTGTAAGATACGTGGGAACAGAAGATTGAGTTTCCCACATAGAGGGGTACAGATTCTTAGTGATTTAGGATATGTGAAAATGACAACTTCCTGAGTTCTTAAGAGTTTAGAATTGTATTTTGCTTATTTGCTTGAATTTTTCAAGACCCAAAAGATTTACAAACACATTCATTTTCCACTGAAATACTTATTTCCCCCAGAGAAGACCTGGAAATAAGGGAAATTAAAACAATAAAGCTGGTTTTAAAAGGAAAAACACTATTTCCAGCACCAGGCACCTAGCCAGATGGATAGGAAGGCTGTTTTGTCAAGTCCAACTAAGTAGCTTGGACACCCACCTACCTTCAAAAATGGCTTTTAATCCAAATTGCCAACGCTTCCCCCAGTCAGGCTGTTGCCAGCACAAATCTGTCGTCTTCCTCTCAGTGGGCATGAGAAAGGTGTCTGCTAAGAGGTTTTTAGCTAACTGGAAATATCTGATCATTTGTAAATTTTGCCAGATCCTGAAGCACACAGCCCACCAGTTTCTCTGGAGCTGTGCTAACGTACACCCACCTGCATTCCAAAGATGCAGGCAATCCGGATCGCACACCGGATGCCTTCCAAGCACAGCGAGGCCACCTCAGTGTCGTCACAGTTCTGCAGCCCGATGCTGTAGGCTGCCAAGAGTGGTGTCCACACCAGCTGCCAAGGGAGAAAGGGTTGGAAAACGTCTGGAATCTCAGTGCGGAAGAGCACTTAGAGGCCACACTGTTAGTTACAAGCATAACCAGGATGTCAAGTTCCCGGCTATTCTGATTCATTCATAACACGAAATAAAAATTCCTCCTAAACCAGGGTCAAAGCCATCACTATAACAGCATGCCACTCACTAAAAGCACAGTTCTAAAGGAAGGGTGGCACACACGTGGCCACTGGGCCACCACCACACCCACTGTACTCGTGGCAGCCATCACTAATCCATCAGAGATCCCACTCCCTGCTTAATCTGATCAGGGCTGGAGAACCCTTTACACGGTGCAGCAGGCATCTATTGCCAATCAGAGGTTGGCATGCAAAGTAAAATCTAGAAGCAACTTAAGTTCTATCAACTTAGCTTACTGAAAGCTTCCTAATTCAGATTACTTAAGAGTTTACTTTTCCTCCAACTTTCTTGTGAATTCCCTGAAAATAAAAGCACACAAAAATCTAGAAGTGATCAACAGGATATCAGCAGTTACTTTAAGAGAAAACATGAGTGCTATATATTTAGAACACGTACCTTTTCTAGACATTTAAAAAATAGAGAACTTAGGACATTGTTTTTTTGGTTTTGGCTGCACCAACTGGCAGGTGGGGCCTTAGCTCCCCCACTGGGGACTGAACCCGTGCCCCCTGCAGTGGGAGCCACAGCCACTGGGCCACCAGGGAGCCCCAAGGACACGCCTTTCACTTCCACCTCAGGTCTTCTTACAGGAGAACCCTGAGGCCACTGAGAAGACACAGCAGAATAAAACGGCCTCTTTTGCCTGAATAATTAATTCATTCAATCCCCCCAGCAGCCCTGCAGGACCCATTTCACAGATGATGAACAGAGAGAGGCTGAATAAGCTGATCCAAGTCCCAGAGCAACAAAGTGGCAAAGGCAGGGCTTAAATTAGATGCTCTGACTGTTAAGCCCGTGCTGACGCATCCCCAGCAACGCCACGGGGCTTCCAGGAAGGACTCGCTTCGGTTGCTCGTCGGAAAGAAACACCAGACGTGGCCTTTCCCCTCCCGAATCTCTTCACCATTATAAACTCGCTGGTGAGCTTCTGGCTGATCAACTCTAGAATCAGGTTCAGCTGTGTCTGAACTTCTCCGCACACTCACTTTGAACATTGGCCGGACGTGGTCCAGGTGAGTGGCACTTGTAAACGGGGCTTTGGCATGGCTCACGGCCTCCATCAGAGCTTTGGCTGTCTTCGCCATCTGCTCCATCTCCAAGTTGTACAGTAGCCGTCGCTGCTTTTCACTGGCGACACCTACAAAGAGGTAAGAGAGTAACAGCAGCTAATACTCACCGAGTGCTTGCTATGTGCCGGGCTCTGTTTCAAAAGATGTACAGCAATTAACTCACATATCCTCCTCATGAGGACCACTTCCTGAGTCTGTAACAAGTATTACTGCCATTTCACTGATGGGAAATGAGGCACAGAAACATTAAGTAACTTGCCCAGGGTCACACAGCTAACAAGCAGTAGAGCTGGGACCTGAATTCAGACAGTGTGGCTACAGAGCCTGCGCTCTAAATTGGACAGGCTGCTGCCTCACCAATGAGACTGACAGCTTCGCAGGGGTCTTAAGTAGGAGAATTCCAACCAGGGTTGACACAATCACCACTGGTATTACAGCAAAGTTTTAAGAAACATTTTTTGGGAGTAATTCAGCACTCAGATTATTTTAAATTCCCTCTTGTAACTAACTGCAAATCTAGCAAGAAGTGATACTGTGAGAGTGTCAATGTAATCATAACAACTAATTTAATCACATTTCTTGTTCAGATAGCTAGAAATGCCAATTAAATCTGTCACCAGGGAACTTAATCACGCATTCTGATACACCTGAACATTGGAACTGAGAAATAATTTGCCATTAGACCTTACTCTGCTTAGTAGATTTGGTGGCAATTGTGTGTTCTTTTGTTTCTTTCATCGCAATTTTCTTGCCTTCTATCTCTTCATAGATGCTTGAGAGATATTCTTCAGGTAGATCTTTACTATCGTTGATGCCCCGGTTCATTTTAATATACTGCTCTCTTGTCATTTTATTTTTTACCTGAAATTTTTAAAAAATGAAGAATCCACTTAGGAGACATCCAGTGGCCCAAAGAGTTACTTATTTAGCTACTGTAGTATTTAAGTCATTAAAATATGTTACCTGAGGGCTGTGCAAGTCTGTAGTTAGCATAATAATTGAATATGCTAAGACATATGCAGTGTCAGCACTAGCAAACAGAGTTTGCCTAAAAAACAAAAAAGATTTCGGATGTGAGAACACGGACAGAGACAAGGCTGGATGGCGGCAAGAGGGCTCAGGGAGACACGCTTCCTGCAAAGCAGGCTGACTGCTCCCCAGATGCTTCCATTGCCACTTAATGATAACTAATGATCCAGAGTCTAAAAAAACCTAGTTAAGAAAAAATAAGTAAATAATGAATTAATTAAATTTAAAAAACAAAAAAGACCAGAAGAGATGTGACCCAAAGAAAAGAAACTCACTTTTTTATATGCTACAATGTTTCATATCACTAAAGCAACGCTGCTGCTGCTAAGTCGTTTCAGTCGTGTCCGACTCTGTGCGACCCCGTAGATGGCAGCCCAACAGGCTCCGCCTCTCAAAAGAAGGAGCTCTCAACAGGAAGTCTAGAGGAACTCCAGGGCTCAGCCACCATTCCAAAAGACCCCCAAATGTCTCAGTCCACTCTAGATGAACCTGATTTCCCTGCACTGCCTCGACTGTCACCCCGAGGGTCGACTCACACCAGGGTGGCACATGTGACAGCCCTGTGGCACCTCGAGGGAAAGCCACAGATCCCTGTGTCAACTCGACGGGAAGCCTGACACTGCTGCTACAGCTCGGGAGGAAAGCAGACATGCATGTCTCCACTCGAAATGAGGCCTGACTCCCGCCATCCCTGGGATTCTCCAGGCAAGAATACTGGAGTGGGTTGCCATTTCCTTCTCCAATGCATGAAAGTGAAAAGTCAAAGTGAAGTCGCTCAGTCATGTCCAACTCTTCACGATTCCATGGACTGCAGCCTACCAGGCTCCTCCATCCATGGGATTTTCCAGGCAAAAGTACTGGAGTGGGGTGCCATTGCCTTCTCTACTAGATCTTAATTCTTCCAAAAGATAAAAAGAAATAGTTAATATGAGATGACAGAGAGGCTAATCATCACTACCATGGCAACCATATTACGTTAGTCATTTAGTTGTGTCTGACTCTTTGTGACCCCATGGACAGCCTGCCAGGCTCCTCTGTCCCTGGAATTTTTCAGGCAAGACTACTGGAGAGGGTAACCATTCCTGTCTCCATGGGATCTTCCCCACCCAGGGATCGAACTTGGGTCTCCTACATTGCAGGCAAATCCTTTACCATCTAAGCCATCAGGGAAGCCATAATACAATATATAAATGTATCAAATGTTGTAGACATTAAATTTACACAATGCTCTATGTTTAAAAAAAAAAATAGGAGCTCTTACATGAGATAATCCCTCAGCACAGTGCCTGCTGGTGCAGAGTGAACAGAAACCTCAGTGGCTGGAGACAGATTTAAAAAGATTAAACCAAACCCCCAAGCACAGTAAGACTGATGCTCTGAGGATGGCAAAAACATGGCGGAAGACACTTAGATGCGCTGCTCACCCCTGGTTGCACTCTATGTATCTTGCAGCAAACTTCTCCATTAGCCGATCAATCTTCTGAGCTTCTCCAGGTAGGCGGAAACCTTCTAGAAATGTCCGCAGGGCTGAGACAAACTCCTTTTCACAGAAGTCGAGTTGGTCCACATAGGCATACATCACCTCCTTGTTGAACTTCATGCTTTCTCCCAGAAAATCACCTACTTGGGTCTGAAACATACACACTCACTCACACCTAAAAACTGTCAAATCTGAACACCCAGTGAAAGACACTTCAGTCAAACAGGGGAAGAATAGTGTCCCAGCTCTCAATACCTAGGATGGGCTGGGCTGCTAGAAAAGCTGGGTCACTCCCTAAGCCTGGCCAACCACCAAACCATCCCAGGTTCAGTTGGCCCTGCCATGAAGAAAGGCATTGAAAAATGGAGAAATGATAAGACATACTCAACAGGGAGATGAGCTGCAGATGAGCACCGGAAAGAACAATTTCTGGCAGTCAAGGGACACTTAGCTCCTACAACGTCCCCCCAGATAAACAACCACCTGTCAGGAGGCTGGTTTATTCCCTGTAAATAACTTCTTGCAACACTAGCCAAAGGGATAAACAGGACTATGTAAACAGGAGTGCAGACAATGGCACTGCACTCAGGGGTCGGCCAGTCTCTAGGTGAAAGCCAGTAAGGTCTCAGAGCCACACGGAAGAACCCACAAGTATGTGCCCAGCCCCCCATCTTACAGAATCCAGACGCTCCTCCTGGTGCAGGAATTGGGCAATGTCTTCCACTGATGTTCCCAGCATGCCCTGCTCCTGGAGATACTGGATCCCTCTCTTGGGTTTCTTGTTGAATCTGTTTCAAGAGATGGGACACAGGTTGCTGATTCCAAACTCTGGGGGATGGAAATAGCTGGCATTTGAGGCTATTATAGTAACACCATGAACAAGTCATCCCGTATCAACACGCAAAGTCTCGTGAGTCCTGGTAGCTTTTCTCAATTCCACCTTTAATTTCTGACCTAGATCTAACAGAATCTGCTGGTTGTCACCCCAAATCCATTTTCCTCTTCTCCAACACTAATAAAACCTAGTTGTTTAGCTGGGCACACAACTATCTGGGATTAAAAAAAAAANTGTCGACTCACACCAGGGTGGCACATGTGACAGCCCTGTGGCACCTCGAGGGAAAGCCACAGATCCCTGTGTCAACTCGACGGGAAGCCTGACACTGCTGCTACAGCTCGGGAGGAAAGCAGACATGCATGTCTCCACTCGAGATGAGGCCTGACTCCCGCCATCCCTGGGATTCTCCAGGCAAGAATACTGGAGTGGGTTGCCATTTCCTTCTCCAATGCATGAAAGTGAAAAGTCAAAGTGAAGTCGCTCAGTCATGTCCAACTCTTCACGATTCCATGGACTGCAGCCTACCAGGCTCCTCCATCCATGGGATTTTCCAGGCAAAAGTACTGGAGTGGGGTGCCATTGCCTTCTCTACTAGATCTTAATTCTTCCAAAAGATAAAAAGAAATAGTTAATATGAGATGACAGAGAGGCTAATCATCACTACCATGGCAACCATATTACGTTAGTCATTTAGTTGTGTCTGACTCTTTGTGACCCCATGGACAGCCTGCCAGGCTCCTCTGTCCCTGGAATTTTTCAGGCAAGACTACTGGAGAGGGTAACCATTCCTGTCTCCATGGGATCTTCCCCACCCAGGGATCGAACTTGGGTCTCCTACATTGCAGGCAAATCCTTTACCATCTAAGCCATCAGGGAAGCCATAATACAATATATAAATGTATCAAATGTTGTAGACATTAAATTTACACAATGCTCTATGTTTAAAAAAAAAAATAGGAGCTCTTACATGAGATAATCCCTCAGCACAGTGCCTGCTGGTGCAGAGTGAACAGAAACCTCAGTGGCTGGAGACAGATTTAAAAAGATTAAACCAAACCCCCAAGCACAGTAAGACTGATGCTCTGAGGATGGCAAAAACATGGCGGAAGACACTTAGACGCGCTGCTCACCCCTGGTTGCACTCTATGTATCTTGCAGCAAACTTCTCCATTAGCCGATCAATCTTCTGAGCTTCTCCAGGTAGGCGGAAACCTTCTAGAAATGTCCGCAGGGCTGAGACAAACTCCTTTTCACAGAAGTCGAGTTGGTCCACATAGGCATACATCACCTCCTTGTTGAACTTCATGCTTTCTCCCAGAAAATCACCTACTTGGGTCTGAAACATACACACTCACTCACACCTAAAAACTGTCAGATCTGAACACCCAGTGAAAGACACTTCAGTCAAACAGGGGAAGAATAGTGTCCCAGCTCTCAATACCTAGGATGGGCTGGGCTGCTAGAAAAGCTGGGTCACTCCCTAAGCCTGGCCAACCACCAAACCATCCCAGGTTCAGTTGGCCCTGCCATGAAGAAAGGCATTGAAAAATGGAGAAATGATAAGACATACTCAACAGGGAGATGAGCTGCAGATGAGCACCGGAAAGAACAATTTCTGGCAGTCAAGGGACACTTAGCTCCTACAACGTCCCCCCAGATAAACAACCACCTGTCAGGAGGCTGGTTTATTCCCTGTAAATAACTTCTTGCAACACTAGCCAAAGGGATAAACAGGACTATGTAAACAGGAGTGCAGACAATGGCACTGCACTCAGGGGTCGGCCAGTCTCTAGGTGAAAGCCAGTAAGGTCTCAGAGCCACACGGAAGAACCCACAAGTATGTGCCCAGCCCCCCATCTTACAGAATCCAGACGCTCCTCCTGGTGCAGGAATTGGGCAATGTCTTCCACTGATGTTCCCAGCATGCCCTGCTCCTGGAGATACTGGATCCCTCTCTTGGGTTTCTTGTTGAATCTGTTTCAAGAGATGGGACACAGGTTGCTGATTCCAAACTCTGGGGGATGGAAATAGCTGGCATTTGAGGCTATTATAGTAACACCATGAACAAGTCATCCCGTATCAACACGCAAAGTCTCGTGAGTCCTGGTAGCTTTTCTCAATTCCACCTTTAATTTCTGACCTAGATCTAACAGAATCTGCTGGTTGTCACCCCAAATCCATTTTCCTCTTCTCCAACACTAATAAAACCTAGTTGTTTAGCTGGGCACACAACTATCTGGGATTAAAAAAAAAAAACACATTTCCCTGCCTCCCTTAGACAAAGTATGGCAATTTGATAAACTTCTGGCCGGTGAGAGATTAGAGCTGGTGTGGGTACTTCTACAGCAAAGCTGACTTGGCTGAGGGGGCAGGGGGGATGCATCTTTTGCTTTCTCCCTTTCTTCCCCACAATGCATGTGTGATGACCAGAGCTCCAGCAGTCATCTTAAACCAGAAGGCAACGGTGAAAACGAAAACTGTATTCAGGACAGTGAAGCAGAAAGATAAAAGCAGCCTGGGTTTCTGACATCCGTAAGAACCACTCTAACAGTCCTAGACTCTGGGCTCTGGGACTTCCTTCAATGGCACTTGAGCAATTACTTCTATATTTCCTGTTAAAGGCAGGCAAATATAACCGCTATATAAATTCGACTTGGTATTCACCACGCCATGCACGGCGGACTGACAGAAGCACAGAAGCAAGAACCGTAGCAAGAGCTGTGAAGGAAGGCTACGCGGGGACAGAGGCGACCTTGGGCCTGTCCAGAGAGTGTGGTTACTGGGGGCCCCTTTGGGGAAGAGATGCTTTGTCAAACCTGAAGGTTGAAAAAGACCCAAGAACATCCCAAGCAGAGGGTGCAATGGTGCTAAATGCTTGAGATGTTCAAGGGACTGAAACCCATATAAGATCCAGGAGTACTGGAAAAGACCAGAGAGGGAGGCTGGAGGCTGGATAGGGCTGTGGGGGGCAATGGGAGACCCGGAGTGAGTGCAGGCAGGGGAGGGTAAGACTGATGGGAGTATTTAAAAGATTCCTTTAGCTGCTGTGGGAGAACACATTGGAGGGGTGCAAGGGATGGTGAGAACAGAAATAATCACACTGGGGGTTGGCTAAGAATTCCATTGGGTTTTTCCATCAGATGTTACAGAAAAATGCAAGTGAACTTTTAGGCCAATCCAATAAATGAGTACTGTAACATCAATTTTTAAAATAAACTGAGTTTACAAAATTGACTAACCATTCAAAAGTTGGATAACATGTGAGAATGCATGCATTGCTATGTATAAAAGATGAAAGAAACCATGTTTACTCATGAGTCTATGATGATGATGTGATTATATGGGAGAAGGTCCTTATTTTTCAGCCACGTAGAGCTTAAGTAATGTGATGGCTACAAATTACTTTCAAATGGTTCAGAAAAAAAAAAGTAGATAACACTGATATGGCAAGAATTAATTTTTTTGTATGCTGAAGTTTTTTACAATAGTTACCAATGGCGAGTTCCTCTAGGTAGTAATTTTATGAGTGATTTTAACATTCTTGCTTTATACTTTTCTGCATTTTCTAAACTGGCTAAATTAGGAGGAAAGGAAAAAAAGACCAGGCATCAACCTCACAAAGCTATTAGATTTCTTTCTCATACACTCACAACGCGCACTTAGTGTGACTTGATTGGGCCTGACCATAAGCGCCGGCCCCGGTCGTCTGTAACAGGCGGTTCACCTTCAGGAGTCAAAGCCAGGTTCCCAAGAGACTCAATCAGAGCAACAGCCACACTCACAGCTCGATGCCGTGTTCAATCATCTCCTTCTGTTGCTTGATGACCTCAAACTGCTCCGGATCATCCTGGACAGTTGTCTGAGTCCCTGAGGACACCGTGGACTCCATGGATGTCACACTGCTCCGCCTCGCCAGGTCCCCCATCTCCTGGTCCACGGGCCTCTCCTGACCTGCAACGACATAAAAGCAAAGGAAATCGAATGAGCAGATGGGATGCAGGTGCAGCTGAGCTGAGCTCTGGCTGTGCAGTTCCTTATCCCAGACCTGTAACGATAAGCTTTGTACTATAAGGTTCATGAAAACCTTGCTACACGGTTACTTTACTTAACAACTTGCTTGTGGAAAATAAGCTAATGCTAAAATTCACATGAAAGAATAAAAGTGCAAAAATGCACAAGACAGAGCCTGTCCTATCAGGTATTGGAACTCACTGTAGAATTCTAGGCATTTGAAAAGCATGGGATTGGTGGAGGAACAGACAAATCAATACAACAGAAAATTCAGAAACAGTTATGCACACAGGGGAATGTGATATACCATCAAGGTGGTACTTCCAGTCAGGGAGGGAAAGAAAGACTGTTAAAAAAAAGTTGGGTCTCTGTTTGGAAAAGTGAAGTTAGAGCACAATTCACACTATCTTCAACCCCCCACCCCCCAACCCAAGTTCCAGAGATGGATTAAAAAGCAGAACCTTTAAAATACTTCAGGTATTTCCCAAACTAAGGTACTGCTAATTCTAAGACAACTATGGGCAACCCACTCCGGTACTCTTGCCTGGAAAATCCCATGGACGGAGGAGCCCGGTAGGCTGCAGTCCATGGGGTTGCTAAGAGTCGGACATGACTGAGCGACTTCACTTTACTTTTCACTTTCATGCATTAGAGAAGGAAATGGCAACCCACTCCAGTGTTCTTGCCTGGAGAATCCTAGGGATGGGGGAGCCTGGGGGGCTGCCGTCTATGGGGTCGCACAAAGTCGGCCATGACTGAAGTGACTTAGTGGCAACTTAGCAAGACAACTATATCAGGATAGCTTTTTCCAAAAGTCATGGACAGCCTATTGTGAGCTGCGGTTGGTGGCGGGTGGGAGGTGAGTGTGTGCGCTGAGGGGTCTCTCACCCAGGCTGGTCTGATGGTTGGGATTCACATACAGGTCTTTGCTCCACTCCACCATGCACTTGAGGATGGACACGAGGCACTCCAGGCCTTTCTTCCTGAGACTGAGCTCCTAAAGGACAAAGGTGACAAGTACAGAGACTCAGCAGATAAACTAAGTGCAGATGTCTGGAGGGCTCTGGGAATCCTGTGATGATACGAGATAATCACTGACATTTAGAGTGACTGACCCAAGGAAGAGGGAACCTGTGACATAAACATTGAGGGCTCACTGCAAAAACCACGATCCTCTTTAAAGGTATTCATTACAAACTCCCCACCTGCAAAAATATGGGATGTGTACTTTCCTAAAGTGAAGAGTATTATTTGTATTTTTAAAGTGAAATTCTCACTCATTGCTTACATAAACTAAAAAAACCAACCAAACATTTAAAACACACTTTAAAAAAAGGGAGAGTCTTAACTAGTGACCCTGAAAAAAGAAAAAAGAATCTTATGTAGCAGATGAATGACCGTGGACACCATCATCCCCTGAACATCCACAAAAGCATTCCATCTTAAGGCTTACTCTGCAGGTAAATAAAAATACTTTCTTTTTTTAAAGTAGCACTTCTCGGGACTTCCCTGGTGGTCCAGTGGCTAAGACTCCATGCTCCCAGGGCAGGGGACCTGGGTTCAATCCCTGGTCAGGGAACTAGATCCCACATGCCATGACTAAAGAGTCTGCATGCTTCAAGGAAAGACCTGGTACAAATACATAAATATTTAAAGAAAAGAAAAGTAGCACTTTAAAAAGCTGAATGTGAATGTGAGCTGCCAATCATCTTTTAAAAACTGCAAACATTTTAGACTCAGAATAGCATCTAAGATGGTCTGGATCTCCCTGGGCAATCTAACAACAACTGTAGACCTTTGTTGAAGGAAAAATGCCCATACACCAAAACTCTACGTGTAATTACAGGTGGATCACAGACCTTCCAACCAATTTCTTCAGAGACCTCAGGTTAAGAACCCTGTTGTCTTTGTAGGGAGGGAATAGTGAGGGGATCTAGAAAGAAGCAATCTCCTTTGTCTTTACTCAAGCCTGGAATCCTGTGTTCACACGATCTATGGAAAGGTGACAGAGTGAACACGCTCCCTACAGGTCTCAGTTCAAGTGCTACTTTCTGAGGGAGATGATCCTGATGGCCCCACCCTCGCCTCCAACACCCCTCTCTATCGTCCCTGCTTTATTCTCCCTGCAGCTTACGTCTTCACTGTCTTAAGTGAAGTGTCAGGACCACAGCAATTGTGCACATGGATGTGCTTGTCTGTGTTCTGTTCACTGCTGCAACCCCAGCACCAAGGACAGTGCCTGGCACACGGTGGCATTCAACAAACGGGCACTGAGGTGAACGAACTGTAAACATAAATGAGCGTTCTCAGTGGCTTTACCTGCAGAGGTGTCATTCCCAGCTCGTGTCCACTTCTTCCCTGAGCGATTTTGGATAAATCGTTTACGAGGCGCTCAAAAATGTTAGCAGCATTTAAATCACAGTCGTAGTTGACGTAAATATCTACAACGCACTGGGCATCTTGGAAAATAACACACAGATGTTAGAAATTCTGACTGAACACAGAGAACAGCTCTGTTTCCTTATTAAATGAGATTCCTTGGTCAAAAAGTTTTCCCAGTGAATAACTCAGGCTGGACACACCTTACTCGGGAAGTGTGTGACGGAAGGACTAGAGATGCAGGAGGCTCCCTAGGCCTGCCCTGGCACTCACTGAAATCTCAGGCTGCTCAAACTCTCACAGCTCACTTTCCTCGTCAAAAAGGGAGAACTACTGCCTCATCCAACTCTTAAAGCCATATAACTTTGATGAGGTTACTTTGATGACAAATAGACGCTCAGTTTATCATCACACAATTGGGTGGTGTAAAGGGAAATGCAAATTTACTTTAGCACCCAATCAGAAGTTAGGACATTCATACCTGGGATTCTGTGACTTATAAACCATGTTCAGCTTGTAGATAGTGACAAGTGTCCTAGTTTTTCAGGATTAGAAGTTTTCCCAGGACATGAGATTTTCCGTGCTACAGTCAGAAAGTCCCAGGCAAAACAGTCTGGTCATTAGGTGAGCAGCAGCCTTTAAGGGAATGATTTCCTCAGCACTTCATTACAACGTTAAAAGGAGGGGATCAAGGTCTTCATCTAGACTGCAGAGAATGAAAGCCTCAGAAGTGTTTCCGGGTAAGTCAAAAGGATGAGCCCCACTCTGGGAGAAAGTACCTGCACAGATCCTTGTCAGGGTCTGAATGACCATCCACCTGTGCTCAAAAGAGCTTGTTGATGTTTCTAAAATGTTGAGGAAAATCTCTTTGAAAAAGACCTATATGACAAGAAGAAGATAAAGGACGACAGCAATTAATAGCTTAAATTAGGGCTCAAAACCCCTGAAGCCTTTACAAGCAGGCAGAGTCTGTGAGTAAAGCAGGGAGGGAGGCTGGGGAGGGTGATGTGGAGGGAGGCCAAGAGTGTGTCTGTGTGTGTGTGCGTGCAGGTGGCTGCCCGGCTGTGTGTCTGTGTGTGTGCGTGCAGGTGGCTGCCCAGGTGTGTGTCTGTATGTGCAGGTGGCTGCTCAGCTCAGGAGCCAGGGTGTGTGTGGGAGAGTGAGGAGGGCAGGACGTCTGTGTGTGTATGTGTGTGTGTGTGCAGGACGTCTTTGTGTGTGTGTGTGTGTGTGCAGGTGGCTGCTCAGCACAGGAGCCAGGGTGTGTTGGGGAGAGTGAGGAGGGCAGGACCACAGTGAACACGTATGTGTGTGTGTGTGTGTGTGTGTGTGTGCGCAGGTGGCTGCTCAGCACAGGAGCCAGGGTGTGTGTGGGAGAGTGAGGAGGGCAGGACCACAGTGAACACGGCCCCATCAGAGTGAGCAGTCGCTCCAGAGAAAAAGCCAAGAGTTGCCACGTTGAAAGGCAGAACTGGAGTTGTGGGTTTTTGAGAGGAAATCAGAAACATGGATTTATGTGGAGAATTGTGTTTCCCGATTTTTAAAATATGTATATTTATTTCTTTGGCTACTTCAGGTCTTACTTAGTTGTGGCACTTGGGATCTTTCATTGCAGCATTTGAGCTCCTAGTTATGGCACATGGGATCTAGTTTCCTGACCAGGGATGGAACCCAGGCCCCCTACATTGGGAGCTCGGAGTCTTAGCCACTGAATCACCAGGGAAGTCCCTGACTTCTCAGTCTGGATACTAATTCAAGTTATTTCAAACAATTTATAGGCTAAACAAACATGTCTGGGGGACTGAGCCCAACAAAAGACTACACAATTTAAACCTTGGGTTATAATGAAAGGTGTACAAGACTGGGGGCTTCCCAGGTGGCGCAGTGGTAAAGAATCTGCCTGTCAATGCAAGAAATATGGGTTTGGTCCCTGGGTTGGGTAGTTCCCCTGGAGAAGGAAAATGGCAACCCACTCCAGTATTCTTGCCTGGAAAATTCCACGGACAGAGGAGCCTGGCGAGCTACAGTCCATGGGGTCATGAAGAGTCAGACACGACTAAGTGAACACACATATACAAGATTTGGGGGCAGTAACTTTTTATGATGAACAGGGAGGCCTGGCGTGCTGCGATTCATGGGGTCGCAAAGAGTCGGACACGACCGAGCGACTGAACTGAAATGAACTTTTTATGAAAAGGAATTCTCTTGCTCAAAAAGTTCTTCGGGGTGCCAGCAAGTAGACTGTGTAACTCCCATCAGTATTTAACACATCATATAAAAGCGTCATCAAACTTAAAAAAACAAACCCAAAACAGTCACTTTGGAGTCCATACCTCTATCTGCATCTTCAGGTGCATTTTAAAGTTTGAAAGCAGAGTAAGAAAAATAGCAAGAGAGAGCTCAAAGACATCAGGCACTGAGGAGACGCCGTTCTTGGACAACGCCACGCAGAGGTACTGCTTGATCGCGGTGATGAACATCTCGTGAGTCCTGAAGACTGGGCCGGCGTTCTGCAACACGGACAGGAGGAGCTGCAGGGAGACCACCTTGGAACGCAGCTCGTGGGACCTGGCAGAGGCGGCAGAGATCAAGGGCAGCGCTGAGAGTCAACGTTTCAGAAAGGATGCGTCTCAACAAGGTCTCACTCCTCTATCATTGAGAGGATTTTCTCGGAAGCCGGGGACTCAACAATTAACAACAGCACCTAGAATGTCACGAGGGAGGGCGGCTGGCATGAGGCGGGTTCTCAGAACCCGTAGGCCCTGGGAGAACAAGAGCTGCCAACTGTTGTTTCTCTCTCCCACTCATAAAGCAGAAAATACAGCAGGAGCAAAATAAGTGCAAACCGATTCTGGTTCTGCAACTAATCTAACAGAATCAATTACTTCACATCCATCATGTGAGACTAAACTGTCTGTCCTGCTCTATGTTTAGATACAACGAGAACAGGGTTCTTCACCTACCTGCCTCAGGCTCCCATCCCGCCCACAGGGATGGAAAGAAAGGGAAACCTTCATGAGACTTTTCCCTAATGGTCATCATATTCTCAACAGAAGAGGACTGTAATTAGCAACTAGTAATAATGACAATAACAGTGACTATAAACTATTGTGAACTACTGGGCCCTGTGCTCGGGATATCATTCTATCATTTTAGGTAAATGATCCTGTGAGTTGATTTTCCATATTCCCATTTTCCAGATGAGGTTCAGTAGCTCTTACGGCCACGCAGTTGGTCTCAAGTGAGCCAGGGCTGAAGGCAGGTCCCCATGGCTCCAAAACTTCTGCTTTGACACCCCACAGCATCACCTTCCCTGTGGTACATCCTTCACTCTAAAGGTCTGGCTTCTCTGGGTTGAATCTGGGCCATAAATCTGTATCCATGAAAACAGAAGTTTCCATTCAGGGCAAGAAACAGGTTCTCTATGCATCCAGGTGGGGGAATCTCACCTTCAGATGATTAAATTCATCAGTCAGGAGAAAGAGGGTGAATTTTCAAACAAACGATTTAGTATAAAAACCAAGGAAAGCAAAAT
The DNA here is from genome assembly GCA_006410675.1 of Oreotragus oreotragus. NCBI lineage: Eukaryota > Metazoa > Chordata > Mammalia > Artiodactyla > Bovidae > Oreotragus > Oreotragus oreotragus. The sequence goes on along the minus strand of SJYX01009539.1, from coordinate 132,578 downwards.
TGGGCCCAATAATCTTGGTTGGTGGGCACACAATCTATGATGAGAGGACTGTGGGACCTTCATGAGCCTGAAAACATTGTAAAACCATCCTATAAATTCCTGCATTTACACCAACCAGGCAGTGGGGTTTCTTGGAGCCCCTAAGATCCTCCTGGATCATTAGGATTATAGACGGCCAAGAACTGCTGTCAGCTTACTTTGGATCCGGGGGGCCTTCGCCAAGGGGTTTCATGGACAGCTTGCACAGCGAGCGAAACACCAGGAAGGCATCCTTCTGTAGAATGTGGGAGAACCTGGCAGCCACTGTATGTCCTTGAGCATCTGACTCCTAAGATCAGAACAAAGATGAGAAAAATCAAAGGGTCCAAACAAAAGGATGATTCTTTTCAAAAATAAGTAATTATCTCATGAAAATGTAAATTATTTATTCATTGGGGGAGGTGAAGGATGTGGGGGAGGAAACAATATGTCAAAACAGGAGTTTCTGGGGGAGTTGTCACAGCAATTCTAAAACTTCCTTCCAAGTCCTTCAAAAAGTGTGTGAGTGGTTTAAAATGATAAATGCTGCTGCTGCTGCTGCTGCTAAGTCGCTTCAGTTGTGTCCAACTCTGTGTGACCCCACAGTTGACAGCCCAAAAGGCTCTCCCCTGTCCCTGGGATTCTCCAGGCAAGAACACTGGAGTGGGTTGCCATTTCCTTCTCCAATGAATGAAAGTGAAAAGTGAAAGTGAAGTCGTGTCTGACTCTTAGCAACTCCATGGACTGCAGCCCACCAGGCTCCTCCGTCCATGGGATTTTCCACGCAAGAGTACTGGAGTGGGGTGCCATTGCCTTTGAGCAAAGGTTAAATCATAAAAAACCCAAAACGAATATAGATAATTATATTAGTTTGGGTAAAAAAGATATTTCTAAGAATACTGTTGGGTTTCCCAGGTAACTCAGTAATAAAGAATCTGCCTGCCAATGCAGGAGATGTGGATTCCATCCTTGGGTCAGGAAGATCCCCTGGAGAAGGAAATGACAATCCACTCCAGTATTCTTGTCTGGGAAATCCCAGGGACAGAGGAGCCTGGTGGGCTACAGTCCACGGGGTCACAAAAGAATAAGATCTATCTACAAGGATGTTCACTGTAGAACTGTCTCCTGTCTGTCTCTTATACACATCTGGTACTACCAGGCTCCTCCATCCATGGGATTTTCCAGGCAAAAGTACTGGAGTGGGGTGCCATTGCCTTCTCTACTAGATCTTAATTCTTCCAAAAGATAAAAAGAAATAGTTAATATGAGATGACAGAGAGGCTAATCATCACTACCATGGCAACCATATTACGTTAGTCATTTAGTTGTGTCTGACTCTTTGTGACCCCATGGACAGCCTGCCAGGCTCCTCTGTCCCTGGAATTTTTCAGGCAAGACTACTGGAGAGGGTAACCATTCCTGTCTCCATGGGATCTTCCCCACCCAGGGATCGAACTTGGGTCTCCTACATTGCAGGCAAATCCTTTACCATCTAAGCCATCAGGGAAGCCATAATACAATATATAAATGTATCAAATGTTGTAGACATTAAATTTACACAATGCTCTATGTTTAAAAAAAAAAATAGGAGCTCTTACATGAGATAATCCCTCAGCACAGTGCCTGCTGGTGCAGAGTGAACAGAAACCTCAGTGGCTGGAGACAGATTTAAAAAGATTAAACCAAACCCCCAAGCACAGTAAGACTGATGCTCTGAGGATGGCAAAAACATGGCGGAAGACACTTAGACGCGCTGCTCACCCCTGGTTGCACTCTATGTATCTTGCAGCAAACTTCTCCATTAGCCGATCAATCTTCTGAGCTTCTCCAGGTAGGCGGAAACCTTCTAGAAATGTCCGCAGGGCTGAGACAAACTCCTTTTCACAGAAGTCGAGTTGGTCCACATAGGCATACATCACCTCCTTGTTGAACTTCATGCTTTCTCCCAGAAAATCACCTACTTGGGTCTGAAACATACACACTCACTCACACCTAAAAACTGTCAGATCTGAACACCCAGTGAAAGACACTTCAGTCAAACAGGGGAAGAATAGTGTCCCAGCTCTCAATACCTAGGATGGGCTGGGCTGCTAGAAAAGCTGGGTCACTCCCTAAGCCTGGCCAACCACCAAACCATCCCAGGTTCAGTTGGCCCTGCCATGAAGAAAGGCATTGAAAAATGGAGAAATGATAAGACATACTCAACAGGGAGATGAGCTGCAGATGAGCACCGGAAAGAACAATTTCTGGCAGTCAAGGGACACTTAGCTCCTACAACGTCCCCCCAGATAAACAACCACCTGTCAGGAGGCTGGTTTATTCCCTGTAAATAACTTCTTGCAACACTAGCCAAAGGGATAAACAGGACTATGTAAACAGGAGTGCAGACAATGGCACTGCACTCAGGGGTCGGCCAGTCTCTAGGTGAAAGCCAGTAAGGTCTCAGAGCCACACGGAAGAACCCACAAGTATGTGCCCAGCCCCCCATCTTACAGAATCCAGACGCTCCTCCTGGTGCAGGAATTGGGCAATGTCTTCCACTGATGTTCCCAGCATGCCCTGCTCCTGGAGATACTGGATCCCTCTCTTGGGTTTCTTGTTGAATCTGTTTCAAGAGATGGGACACAGGTTGCTGATTCCAAACTCTGGGGGATGGAAATAGCTGGCATTTGAGGCTATTATAGTAACACCATGAACAAGTCATCCCGTATCAACACGCAAAGTCTCGTGAGTCCTGGTAGCTTTTCTCAATTCCACCTTTAATTTCTGACCTAGATCTAACAGAATCTGCTGGTTGTCACCCCAAATCCATTTTCCTCTTCTCCAACACTAATAAAACCTAGTTGTTTAGCTGGGCACACAACTATCTGGGATTAAAAAAAAAAAACACATTTCCCTGCCTCCCTTAGACAAAGTATGGCAATTTGATAAACTTCTGGCCGGTGAGAGATTAGAGCTGGTGTGGGTACTTCTACAGCAAAGCTGACTTGGCTGAGGGGGCAGGGGGGATGCATCTTTTGCTTTCTCCCTTTCTTCCCCACAATGCATGTGTGATGACCAGAGCTCCAGCAGTCATCTTAAACCAGAAGGCAACGGTGAAAACGAAAACTGTATTCAGGACAGTGAAGCAGAAAGATAAAAGCAGCCTGGGTTTCTGACATCCGTAAGAACCACTCTAACAGTCCTAGACTCTGGGCTCTGGGACTTCCTTCAATGGCACTTGAGCAATTACTTCTATATTTCCTGTTAAAGGCAGGCAAATATAACCGCTATATAAATTCGACTTGGTATTCACCACGCCATGCACGGCGGACTGACAGAAGCACAGAAGCAAGAACCGTAGCAAGAGCTGTGAAGGAAGGCTACGCGGGGACAGAGGCGACCTTGGGCCTGTCCAGAGAGTGTGGTTACTGGGGGCCCCTTTGGGGAAGAGATGCTTTGTCAAACCTGAAGGTTGAAAAAGACCCAAGAACATCCCAAGCAGAGGGTGCAATGGTGCTAAATGCTTGAGATGTTCAAGGGACTGAAACCCATATAAGATCCAGGAGTACTGGAAAAGACCAGAGAGGGAGGCTGGAGGCTGGATAGGGCTGTGGGGGGCAATGGGAGACCCGGAGTGAGTGCAGGCAGGGGAGGGTAAGACTGATGGGAGTATTTAAAAGATTCCTTTAGCTGCTGTGGGAGAACACATTGGAGGGGTGCAAGGGATGGTGAGAACAGAAATAATCACACTGGGGGTTGGCTAAGAATTCCATTGGGTTTTTCCATCAGATGTTACAGAAAAATGCAAGTGAACTTTTAGGCCAATCCAATAAATGAGTACTGTAACATCAATTTTTAAAATAAACTGAGTTTACAAAATTGACTAACCATTCAAAAGTTGGATAACATGTGAGAATGCATGCATTGCTATGTATAAAAGATGAAAGAAACCATGTTTACTCATGAGTCTATGATGATGATGTGATTATATGGGAGAAGGTCCTTATTTTTCAGCCACGTAGAGCTTAAGTAATGTGATGGCTACAAATTACTTTCAAATGGTTCAGAAAAAAAAAAGTAGATAACACTGATATGGCAAGAATTAATTTTTTTGTATGCTGAAGTTTTTTACAATAGTTACCAATGGCGAGTTCCTCTAGGTAGTAATTTTATGAGTGATTTTAACATTCTTGCTTTATACTTTTCTGCATTTTCTAAACTGGCTAAATTAGGAGGAAAGGAAAAAAAGACCAGGCATCAACCTCACAAAGCTATTAGATTTCTTTCTCATACACTCACAACGCGCACTTAGTGTGACTTGATTGGGCCTGACCATAAGCGCCGGCCCCGGTCGTCTGTAACAGGCGGTTCACCTTCAGGAGTCAAAGCCAGGTTCCCAAGAGACTCAATCAGAGCAACAGCCACACTCACAGCTCGATGCCGTGTTCAATCATCTCCTTCTGTTGCTTGATGACCTCAAACTGCTCCGGATCATCCTGGACAGTTGTCTGAGTCCCTGAGGACACCGTGGACTCCATGGATGTCACACTGCTCCGCCTCGCCAGGTCCCCCATCTCCTGGTCCACGGGCCTCTCCTGACCTGCAACGACATAAAAGCAAAGGAAATCGAATGAGCAGATGGGATGCAGGTGCAGCTGAGCTGAGCTCTGGCTGTGCAGTTCCTTATCCCAGACCTGTAACGATAAGCTTTGTACTATAAGGTTCATGAAAACCTTGCTACACGGTTACTTTACTTAACAACTTGCTTGTGGAAAATAAGCTAATGCTAAAATTCACATGAAAGAATAAAAGTGCAAAAATGCACAAGACAGAGCCTGTCCTATCAGGTATTGGAACTCACTGTAGAATTCTAGGCATTTGAAAAGCATGGGATTGGTGGAGGAACAGACAAATCAATACAACAGAAAATTCAGAAACAGTTATGCACACAGGGGAATGTGATATACCATCAAGGTGGTACTTCCAGTCAGGGAGGGAAAGAAAGACTGTTAAAAAAAAGTTGGGTCTCTGTTTGGAAAAGTGAAGTTAGAGCACAATTCACACTATCTTCAACCCCCCACCCCCCAACCCAAGTTCCAGAGATGGATTAAAAAGCAGAACCTTTAAAATACTTCAGGTATTTCCCAAACTAAGGTACTGCTAATTCTAAGACAACTATGGGCAACCCACTCCGACGAATGAGCAGATGGGATGCAGGTGCAGCTGAGCTGAGCTCTGGCTGTGCAGTTCCTTATCCCAGACCTGTAACGATAAGCTTTGTACTATAAGGTTCATGAAAACCTTGCTACACGGTTACTTTACTTAACAACTTGCTTGTGGAAAATAAGCTAATGCTAAAATTCACATGAAAGAATAAAAGTGCAAAAATGCACAAGACAGAGCCTGTCCTATCAGGTATTGGAACTCACTGTAGAATTCTAGGCATTTGAAAAGCATGGGATTGGTGGAGGAACAGACAAATCAATACAACAGAAAATTCAGAAACAGTTATGCACACAGGGGAATGTGATATACCATCAAGGTGGTACTTCCAGTCAGGGAGGGAAAGAAAGACTGTTAAAAAAAAGTTGGGTCTCTGTTTGGAAAAGTGAAGTTAGAGCACAATTCACACTATCTTCAACCCCCCACCCCCCAACCCAAGTTCCAGAGATGGATTAAAAAGCAGAACCTTTAAAATACTTCAGGTATTTCCCAAACTAAGGTACTGCTAATTCTAAGACAACTATGGGCAACCCACTCCGGTACTCTTGCCTGGAAAATCCCATGGACGGAGGAGCCCGGTAGGCTGCAGTCCATGGGGTTGCTAAGAGTCGGACATGACTGAGCGACTTCACTTTACTTTTCACTTTCATGCATTAGAGAAGGAAATGGCAACCCACTCCAGTGTTCTTGCCTGGAGAATCCTAGGGATGGGGGAGCCTGGGGGGCTGCCGTCTATGGGGTCGCACAAAGTCGGCCATGACTGAAGTGACTTAGTGGCAACTTAGCAAGACAACTATATCAGGATAGCTTTTTCCAAAAGTCATGGACAGCCTATTGTGAGCTGCGGTTGGTGGCGGGTGGGAGGTGAGTGTGTGCGCTGAGGGGTCTCTCACCCAGGCTGGTCTGATGGTTGGGATTCACATACAGGTCTTTGCTCCACTCCACCATGCACTTGAGGATGGACACGAGGCACTCCAGGCCTTTCTTCCTGAGACTGAGCTCCTAAAGGACAAAGGTGACAAGTACAGAGACTCAGCAGATAAACTAAGTGCAGATGTCTGGAGGGCTCTGGGAATCCTGTGATGATACGAGATAATCACTGACATTTAGAGTGACTGACCCAAGGAAGAGGGAACCTGTGACATAAACATTGAGGGCTCACTGCAAAAACCACGATCCTCTTTAAAGGTATTCATTACAAACTCCCCACCTGCAAAAATATGGGATGTGTACTTTCCTAAAGTGAAGAGTATTATTTGTATTTTTAAAGTGAAATTCTCACTCATTGCTTACATAAACTAAAAAAACCAACCAAACATTTAAAACACACTTTAAAAAAAGGGAGAGTCTTAACTAGTGACCCTGAAAAAAGAAAAAAGAATCTTATGTAGCAGATGAATGACCGTGGACACCATCATCCCCTGAACATCCACAAAAGCATTCCATCTTAAGGCTTACTCTGCAGGTAAATAAAAATACTTTCTTTTTTTAAAGTAGCACTTCTCGGGACTTCCCTGGTGGTCCAGTGGCTAAGACTCCATGCTCCCAGGGCAGGGGACCTGGGTTCAATTCCTGGTCAGGGAACTAGATCCCACATGCCATGACTAAAGAGTCTGCATGCTTCAAGGAAAGACCTGGTACAAATACATAAATATTTAAAGAAAAGAAAAGTAGCACTTTAAAAAGCTGAATGTGAATGTGAGCTGCCAATCATCTTTTAAAAACTGCAAACATTTTAGACTCAGAATAGCATCTAAGATGGTCTGGATCTCCCTGGGCAATCTAACAACAACTGTAGACCTTTGTTGAAGGAAAAATGCCCATACACCAAAACTCTACGTGTAATTACAGGTGGATCACAGACCTTCCAACCAATTTCTTCAGAGACCTCAGGTTAAGAACCCTGTTGTCTTTGTAGGGAGGGAATAGTGAGGGGATCTAGAAAGAAGCAATCTCCTTTGTCTTTACTCAAGCCTGGAATCCTGTGTTCACACGATCTATGGAAAGGTGACAGAGTGAACACGCTCCCTACAGGTCTCAGTTCAAGTGCTACTTTCTGAGGGAGATGATCCTGATGGCCCCACCCTCGCCTCCAACACCCCTCTCTATCGTCCCTGCTTTATTCTCTCTGCAGCTTACGTCTTCACTGTCTTAAGTGAAGTGTCAGGACCACAGCAATTGTGCACATGGATGTGCTTGTCTGTGTTCTGTTCACTGCTGCAACCCCAGCAACAAGGACAGTGCCTGGCACACGGTGGCATTCAACAAACGGGCACTGAGGTGAACGAACTGTAAACATAAATGAGCGTTCTCAGTGGCTTTACCTGCAGAGGTGTCATTCCCAGCTCGTGTCCACTTCTTCCCTGAGCGATTTTGGATAAATCGTTTACGAGGCGCTCAAAAATGTTAGCAGCATTTAAATCACAGTCGTAGTTGACGTAAATATCTACAACGCACTGGGCATCTTGGAAAATAACACACAGATGTTAGAAATTCTGACTGAACACAGAGAATAGCTCTGTTTCCTTATTAAATGAGATTCCTTGGTCAAAAAGTTTTCCCAGTGAATAACTCAGGCTGGACACACCTTACTCGGGAAGTGTGTGACGGAAGGACTAGAGATGCAGGAGGCTCCCTAGGCCTGCCCTGGCACTCACTGAAATCTCAGGCTGCTCAAACTCTCACAGCTCACTTTCCTCGTCAAAAAGGGAGAACTACTGCCTCATCCAACTCTTAAAGCCATATAACTTTGATGAGGTTACTTTGATGACAAATAGACGCTCAGTTTATCATCACACAATTGGGTGGTGTAAAGGGAAATGCAAATTTACTTTAGCACCCAATCAGAAGTTAGGACATTCATACCTGGGATTCTGTGACTTATAAACCATGTTCAGCTTGTAGATAGTGACAAGTGTCCTAGTTTTTCAGGATTAGAAGTTTTCCCAGGACATGAGATTTTCCGTGCTACAGTCAGAAAGTCCCAGGCAAAACAGTCTGGTCATTAGGTGAGCAGCAGCCTTTAAGGGAATGATTTCCTCAGCACTTCATTACAACGTTAAAAGGAGGGGATCAAGGTCTTCATCTAGACTGCAGAGAATGAAAGCCTCAGAAGTGTTTCCGGGTAAGTCAAAAGGATGAGCCCCACTCTGGGAGAAAGTACCTGCACAGATCCTTGTCAGGGTCTGAATGACCATCCACCTGTGCTCAAAAGAGCTTGTTGATGTTTCTAAAATGTTGAGGAAAATCTCTTTGAAAAAGACCTATATGACAAGAAGAAGATAAAGGACGACAGCAATTAATAGCTTAAATTAGGGCTCAAAACCCCTGAAGCCTTTACAAGCAGGCAGAGTCTGTGAGTAAAGCAGGGAGGGAGGCTGGGGAGGGTGATGTGGAGGGAGGCCAAGAGTGTGTCTGTGTGTGTGTGCGTGCAGGTGGCTGCCCGGCTGTGTGTCTGTGTGTGTGCGTGCAGGTGGCTGCCCAGGTGTGTGTCTGTATGTGCAGGTGGCTGCTCAGCTCAGGAGCCAGGGTGTGTGTGGGAGAGTGAGGAGGGCAGGACGTCTGTGTGTGTATGTGTGTGTGTGTGCAGGACGTCTTTGTGTGTGTGTGTGTGTGTGCAGGTGGCTGCTCAGCACAGGAGCCAGGGTGTGTTGGGGAGAGTGAGGAGGGCAGGACCACAGTGAACACGTATGTGTGTGTGTGTGTGTGTGTGTGTGCGCAGGTGGCTGCTCAGCACAGGAGCCAGGGTGTGTGTGGGAGAGTGAGGAGGGCAGGACCACAGTGAACACGGCCCCATCAGAGTGAGCAGTCGCTCCAGAGAAAAAGCCAAGAGTTGCCACGTTGAAAGGCAGAACTGGAGTTGTGGGTTTTTGAGAGGAAATCAGAAACATGGATTTATATGGAGAATTGTGTTTCCCGATTTTTAAAATATGTATATTTATTTCTTTGGCTACTTCAGGTCTTACTTAGTTGTGGCACTTGGGATCTTTCATTGCAGCATTTGAGCTCCTAGTTATGGCACATGGGATCTAGTTTCCTGACCAGGGATGGAACCCAGGCCCCCTACATTGGGAGCTCGGAGTCTTAGCCACTGAATCACCAGGGAAGTCCCTGACTTCTCAGTCTGGATACTAATTCAAGTTATTTCAAACAATTTATAGGCTAAACAAACATGTCTGGGGGACTGAGCCCAACAAAAGACTACACAATTTAAACCTTGGGTTATAATGAAAGGTGTACAAGACTGGGGGCTTTCCAGGTGGCGCAGTGGTAAAGAATCTGCCTGTCAATGCAAGAAATATGGGTTTGGTCCCTGGGTTGGGTAGTTCCCCTGGAGAAGGAAAATGGCAACCCACTCCAGTATTCTTGCCTGGAAAATTCCACGGACAGAGGAGCCTGGCGAGCTACAGTCCATGGGGTCATGAAGAGTCAGACACGACTAAGTGAACACACATATACAAGATTTGGGGGCAGTAACTTTTTATGATGAACAGGGAGGCCTGGCGTGCTGCGATTCATGGGGTCGCAAAGAGTCGGACACGACCGAGCGACTACCAACAAAAGACTACACAATTTAAACCTTGGGTTATAATGAAAGGTGTACAAGACTGGGGGCTTTCCAGGTGGCGCAGTGGTAAAGAATCTGCCTGTCAATGCAAGAAATATGGGTTTGGTCCCTGGGTTGGGTAGTTCCCCTGGAGAAGGAAAATGGCAACCCACTCCAGTATTCTTGCCTGGAAAATTCCACGGACAGAGGAGCCTGGCGAGCTACAGTCCATGGGGTCATGAAGAGTCAGACACGACTAAGTGAACACACATATACAAGATTTGGGGGCAGTAACTTTTTATGATGAACAGGGAGGCCTGGCGTGCTGCGATTCATGGGGTCGCAAAGAGTCGGACACGACCGAGCGACTGAACTGAAATGAACTTTTTATGAAAAGGAATTCTCTTGCTCAAAAAGTTCTTCGGGGTGCCAGCAAGTAGACTGTGTAACTCCCATCAGTATTTAACACATCATATAAAAGCGTCATCAAACTTAAAAAAACAAACCCAAAACAGTCACTTTGGAGTCCATACCTCTATCTGCATCTTCAGGTGCATTTTAAAGTTTGAAAGCAGAGTAAGAAAAATAGCAAGAGAGAGCTCAAAGACATCAGGCACTGAGGAGACGCCGTTCTTGGACAACGCCACGCAGAGGTACTGCTTGATCGCGGTGATGAACATCTCGTGAGTCCTGAAGACTGGGCCGGCGTTCTGCAACACGGACAGGAGGAGCTGCAGGGAGACCACCTTGGAACGCAGCTCGTGGGACCTGGCAGAGGCGGCAGAGATCAAGGGCAGCGCTGAGAGTCAACGTTTCAGAAAGGATGCGTCTCAACAAGGTCTCACTCCTCTATCATTGAGAGGATTTTCTCGGAAGCCGGGGACTCAACAATTAACAACAGCACCTAGAATGTCACGAGGGAGGGCGGCTGGCATGAGGCGGGTTCTCAGAACCCGTAGGCCCTGGGAGAACAAGAGCTGCCAACTGTTGTTTCTCTCTCCCACTCATAAAGCAGAAAATACAGCAGGAGCAAAATAAGTGCAAACCGATTCTGGTTCTGCAACTAATCTAACAGAACCAATTACTTCACATCCATCATGTGAGACTAAACTGTCTGTCCTGCTCTATGTTTAGATACAACGAGAACAGGGTTCTTCACCTACCTGCCTCAGGCTCCCATCCCGCCCACAGGGATGGAAAGAAAGGGAAACCTTCATGAGACTTTTCCCTAATGGTCATCATATTCTCAACAGAAGAGGACTGTAATTAGCAACTAGTAATAATGACAATAACAGTGACTATAAACTATTGTGAACTACTGGGCCCTGTGCTCGGGATATCATTCTATCATTTTAGGTAAAGGATCCTGTGAGTTGATTTTCCATATTCTCATTTTCCAGATGAGGTTCAGTAGCTCTTACGGCCACGCAGTTGGTCTCAAGTGAGCCAGGGCTGAAGGCAGGTCCCCATGGCTCCAAAACTTCTGCTTTGACACCCCACAGCATCACCTTCCCTGTGGTACATCCTTCACTCTAAAGGTCTGGCTTCTCTGGGTTGAATCTGGGCCATAAATCTGTATCCATGAAAACAGAAGTTTCCATTCAGGGCAAGAAACAGGTTCTCTATGCATCCAGGTGGGGGAATCTCACCTTCAGATGATTAAATTCATCAGTCAGGAGAAAGAGGGTGAATTTTCAAACAAACGATTTAGTATAAAAACCAAGGAAAGCAAAATTGGGCCCAATAATCTTGGTTGGTGGGCACACAATCTATGATGAGAGGACTGTGGGACCTTCATGAGCCTGAAAACATTGTAAAACCATCCTATAAATTCCTGCATTTACACCAACCAGGCAGTGGGGTTTCTTGGAGCCCCTAAGATCCTCCTGGATCATTAGGATTATAGACGGCCAAGAACTGCTGTCAGCTTACTTTGGATCCGGGGGGCCTTCGCCAAGGGGTTTCATGGACAGCTTGCACAGCGAGCGAAACACCAGGAAGGCATCCTTCTGTAGAATGTGGGAGAACCTGGCAGCCACTGTATGTCCTTGAGCATCTGACTCCTAAGATCAGAACAAAGATGAGAAAAATCAAAGGGTCCAAACAAAAGGATGATTCTTTTCAAAAATAAGTAATTATCTCATGAAAATGTAAATTATTTATTCATTGGGGGAGGTGAAGGATGTGGGGGAGGAAACAATATGTCAAAACAGGAGTTTCTGGGGGAGTTGTCACAGCAATTCTAAAACTTCCTTCCAAGTCCTTCAAAAAGTGTGTGAGTGGTTTAAAATGATAAATGCTGCTGCTGCTGCTGCTGCTAAGTCGCTTCAGTTGTGTCCAACTCTGTGTGACCCCACAGTTGACAGCCCAAAAGGCTCTCCCCTGTCCCTGGGATTCTCCAGGCAAGAACACTGGAGTGGGTTGCCATTTCCTTCTCCAATGAATGAAAGTGAAAAGTGAAAGTGAAGTCGTGTCTGACTCTTAGCAACTCCATGGACTGCAGCCCACCAGGCTCCTCCGTCCATGGGATTTTCCACGCAAGAGTACTGGAGTGGGGTGCCATTGCCTTTGAGCAAAGGTTAAATCATAAAAAACCCAAAACGAATATAGATAATTATATTAGTTTGGGTAAAAAAGATATTTCTAAGAATACTGTTGGGTTTCCCAGGTAACTCAGTAATAAAGAATCTGCCTGCCAATGCAGGAGATGTGGATTCCATCCTTGGGTCAGGAAGATCCCCTGGAGAAGGAAATGACAATCCACTCCAGTATTCTTGTCTGGGAAATCCCAGGGACAGAGGAGCCTGGTGGGCTACAGTCCACGGGGTCACAAAAGAATAAGATCTATCTACAAGGATGTTCACTGTAGAACTGTCTCCTGTTATTAAACTGAAATAATCCAAAAACCTAATAGGGAACTGGTTAAATAGATTATGGTAATCCATGATAGAATTTCACATGGCCATTAAAAAATTAGTTAGACATATATATACTACTGATGTGAAAAGATGTCCATAAAAGTGTTGAGGGAACAAAGCAAGTTGCAGTCTAATATGTGACACAGATACCGTGCGTGAATTTATACACATTCCTATATACGTGCATTCATTAAAAAATTTTTTTATTGGAGTACAGTTGCTTTACAGGGTTGTGTAAGCTTCTACTGTACAGCAAAGTGAATCAGCTGTATGTTTACACACATCCCCTCTTTTCTTGGATTTCCTTCTCATTTAGGTCACCACAGAGCACTTATACAGCAGGTTCTCACTGTTGTCTAATTTTATACATATACCAATAGTGTATATACATCAATCCCAATCTCTCAGATCATCCCCCACCAATGCCTTCTTAATAGGGATGACAGAACCCCAAGGGGACTGCTATAGTCTGGATGTCTGTGAGCCCCTCACTGAATTTCTTACTAGAAACCTAATCCCTAATGTGATGGAATTTGGAGATGGGGCCTTTGGCAGTGAGGTGGAGCCTTCATGGATGGGATTACTGCTCTTATTAAACAGGCCTCAGAGAGCTCCCTTGCCCCTTCTGCCAGGACAGAGTAAGAAGACGGCTGTCCATGAACCAGGAAACAAACAGGCTCTCACCAGACACTGAAACTGTTAATACTTTGACCTTGGACTTCCTAGCCTCCAGAACTGTTAAGAAACACATTTCTGTTGTTTATAAGGCACCCAGTGTACAGTACTCTGGAGAAGGCAATGGCACCCCACTCCAGTGCTCTTGCCTGGAGAATCCCATGGACGGGGGAGTCTGGTGGGCTGCCGTCTACAGGGTCGCACAGAGTTGGATATGACTGAAGCGACTTAGCAGCAACAGCAGCATACAGTATTTTATTAATGCAGCCTAAACAGACTGAGACAGGGGCAACTGTCAGGGTCGGGTGGAGTAGGGAACAGCTGTAGAGAAAATATTATTTTTATGCATAAAGTGGATAAACATACAGTACATAAACAGGTATCCAGTTTATCAGTAACTAAAACTCCATGAAACAGAGTGATGAATAGGGAAAAGAAATACATAAAAAGGCTCCTCTGTGTGTGTGATCATTTGAACAGTTGAGACACACGGGAAAAGGGAGAGACTGAGTGAGTTCAGGAGGCAAGTTCATATCATATTTCTTTCTGTTTTGAATGTTTATATAAAGCAGTTTCAATAGAACAACAAAGCTATCTAAAAAAATAATGTAGCAGACACACTTAAGGGTGCCTGAAAGGATGTTCATAATGTACCTTAAATTTAAAAAGCGGGTTACAAAACAGCATGCATATCATGTCATTACATTTAAGTGGTTTAAACATGGGAGGGAGAGAAAAATCTATCAGTTCAGTTCAGTTCAGTTCAGTCGCTCAGTCGTGTCCGACTCTTTGCGACCCCATGAATCGCAGCACGCCAGGCCTCCCTGTCCATCACCATCTCCCGGAGTTCACTCAGACTCACGTCCATCGAGTCCGTGATGCCATCCAGCCATCTCATCCTCGGTCGTCCCCTTCTCCTCCTGCCCCCAATCCCTCCCAGCATCAGAGTCTTTTCCAATGAGTCAACTCTTCGCATGAGGTGGCCAAAGTACTGGAGTTTCAGCTTTAGCATCATTCCTTCCAAAGAAATCCCAGGGTTGATCTCCTTCAGAATGGACTGGTTGGATCTCCTTGCAGTCCAAGGGACTCTCAAGAGTCTTCTCCAACACCACAGTTCAAAAGCATCGATTCTTCGGCGCTCAGCTTTCTTCACAGTCCAACTTTCACATCCATACATGACCACAGGAAAAACCATAGCCTTGACTAGGCGGACCTTAGTCGGCAAAGTAATGTCTCTGCTTTTGAATATACTATCCAGGTTGGTCATAACTTTTCTTCCAAGGAGTAAGCGTCTTTTAATTTCATGGCTGCAGTCACCATCTGCAGTGATTTTGGAGCCCCAAAAAATAAAGTCTGACACTGTTTCCACTGTTTCCCCATCTATTTCCCATGAAGTGATGGGACCGGATGCCATGATCTTCGTTTTCTGAATGTTGAGCTTTAAGCCAACTTTTTCACTCTCCACCTTCACTTTCATCAACAGGCTTTTTAGCTCCTCCTCACTTTCTGCCATAAGTGTGGTGTCATCTGCCTATCTGAGGTTATTGATATTTCTCCTGGCAATCTTGGTTCCAGCTTGTGTTTCTTCCAGTCCAGCATTTCTCATGATGTACTCTGCATGTAAGTTAAATAAGCAGGGAGACAATATACAGCCTTGACGTACTCCTTTTCCTATTTGGAACCAGTCTGTTGTTCCATGTGCAGTTCTAACTGTTGCTTCCTGACCTGCATACAGATTTCTCAAGAGGCAGGTTAGGTGGTCTGGTATTCCCATCTCTTTAAGAATTTTCCACAGTTTATCGTGATCCACAGAGTCAAAGTGTGGTATATATAGTGTGGTAGAGATCAGCAAATTTATATCCCAAATCCAACCCCCACTGCCAGTTTCACCAGAATACAGCCACATCAATTTATTTATTTGCTATGGCTAAGCTGAGTAATTGTCACAGAAATTATATGGTTCTCTGAGTACTTCCTATACAGAAAAAAAAAAAATCTTTAATGACTCCTGTAACAGTTCTCCAGTTCTAGTGTGACTGAGTTGTTTTACACTCTCTTTCTCAGGGTCGTTTAAGTATACACCTCAGTTGAGAACAAATACAAGGTGAGCCCGAGTTCCTGAAATATAGAATTCTACAATGATATATTTTGTGATTAACCATTTTGATGCCTGACATTTCCTCCACTGCATTACTTCGCTTTTCTTTATTTGGGAACTATACAAATATTCTAACTTTATTCCCATTTTGTCCAAGCTCTCATTTTATTCAGCTTTCTATCTAGTCTTCCTTCTCTACTTTCTAATTCCTTTTGTCAGTCCTGTGATGAATTTGTGAGGCTTTTTCCTTCTGTTTCTTCCTGTAGGTCATGTCTCTCATATTATCTCACCCTGTTTTCCCTAAGTTCTTGTATTTCTGCTTTGTGCTCGCTCTTTATAGAAATGATTGTGAGATATCTATTTCCAATTATGAACTACTCCACGGCAACATTATTCTATTGATTGGTCTTCACTTGCCAGTAACTATTCTCTAAGGGACTTTCCATCTGTACATTTCATGTTAAGTTTTCCAAGATCACTAGTGTTCGACTCTTTGCAACCCCTGGACTCTAGCCTGCAGGCTCTTCTGTCCATGGGATTCTCCAGGCCAAAAACACTGGAATGGGTAGGTAGCCATTCCCTTCTCCAGGGAATCTTCCCAACCCAGGAATTGAACCCAGGTCTCCTGCACTGCTGGCAGATTCTTTATCATCTGAGCCACCAGGGAAGCCCAAAGTTGTTCCTAACACTGCTTATTATCTTTATCATACCATAAGATCTGTAGTAATGCCCTCTGATTCACTCGATATTTATAATTTGTATGTTCTATTTTTCTTGATTGTCATGCTAAAAGGTTATCAATTATATTGATATTTTCAAAAAACTAGTTTTTGATTTAACTGATTTTCTGTTGTTTGTCCATTTCTTTTCATTAATTTCCATTTATCATTTCCTTCCTTTTACTTATTTTAGGTAAACTTGCTCCTCTTTTTCAGATGCTTAAGGTGAAAGGTTTAGACGTTTCTTCATTCCAAACATGAGTATTTAGTGCTATAAATATCCCCATTCGTTCTTTAGTTACATCCCATATGCTGTGTTTTTTCATTTCTTCAGATCAAAATCTGCTCTATTTTCTCCTGATCTCTGTTTGACCGTTTTTAAATTTCTAAACATTGTACAGGTTTTACAGACACATGTTTATTACTGAAGTCTAGCTTAATTGCACTGTGGTTATAAAAAATGCTTTGAGACTTGCTGTAACACCCAGCGTATGATCAGTCTTGGTCAATGTTGTATGCACAGTATGTGGATAAACTATTCTACACGTATCAGGTGAGTCAAACTGATGTTGTACTAAAAGTTGATGTCTTCTATATTCTGACTGATTTCCTATCTCCTAGTTCCACCATTTACTAAAAGAGGTTTGCTCATCTCTAACTTTAATTGTTTCTCTATTTTCCTTTCAGCTGTAATATTGCTTCACGTATTTTAAAACATAATTGAAAAGTCATTTTTTTAAAAGACTGAAAACTATTCTACACGTATCAGGTGAGTCAAACTGATGTTGTACTAAAAGTTGATGTCTTCTATATTCTGACTGATTTCCTATCTCCTAGTTCCACCATTTACTAAAAGAGGTTTGCTCATCTCTAACTTTAATTGTTTCTCTATTTTCCTTTCAGCTGTAATATTGCTTCACGTATTTTAAAACATAATTGAAAAGTCATTTTTTTAAAAGACTGAACATATTCAAGGAAGAACAAATAAATATATGCCAGTCATCGCCAGTAAATAAATAAATATAAATAATAAAATACTCATTACACATGAGTAGGTATTTTTATAGTATATAGTGTGTTAGTAATTCAGTAGTATCTGACTCTTTGTGACACTATGGACTATAACGGGCCAGGCTCCTCTGTCCATGGAATTTGCAGCCAAGAATATTGGAGTGGGTTTACATTCCCTTCTCCAGGGTATCTTCCTGACCAGGGATCGAACCAGGGTCTCCCACACTGCAGGCAGATTCTTTACCATCTGAGCCACCGAGGAGGCCTATTTTATAGTATTTAAGTATGGGTAAGTTTAGAGACCGGAGAAGGCAATGGCAACCCACTCCAGTACTCTTGCCTGGAAAATCCCATGGGTGGAGGAGCCTGGTAGGTTGCAGTCTGTGGGGTCGCGAAGAGTCGGACATGACTGAGCGACTTCACTTTCACTTTTTACTTTCATGCATTGGAGAAGGAACTGGCAACCCACTCCAGTGTTCCTGCCTGGAGAATCCCAGGGACGAGGGAGCCTGGTGGACTGCCATCTATGGGGTCGCACAGAGTCAGACACGACTGAAGCAACTTAGCAGCAACAGCAGGAGCAGCAAATTTAGAGACAGAGGGGTAAGAATCTAAGGCAACTACAAATAAACTGGATTAAAGTTCTAGTCACGTAGGAGGTATGGTACTCTGCTCGAAATAAAAGAGCTTTAAACAAAGTTATGAATATTTGGAATAGCTAATTTGTCAACTTCTATTATATCTATCTATTTAATATACCATCCAAATCTAAATAGTTCAACTATTCTGACATCTGTTAAGAAAAGAAAATTTCTCAGTAGGTAGAAAGCTAAAGTGCAATCATTCAAGAATAGAGCAAAATCTTCCAAATCTCCAAGAGATCATCAGATCTCTATTCCCAATAACACAAGGGACAAGTTTGTCAACCTGGCAAACATCTCTTCAAAACTCAAGATCTGAGGATATACCTTAAGTGAAGTCGCTCAGTCTTGTCCGACTCTTTGCGACCCCGTGGACTGTAGCCTACCAGGCTTCTCTGTCCATGGGATTCTCTAGGCAAGAATACTGGAGTGGGTTACCATTTCCTTCTCCAGGGGATCTTCCCGACCCAGGGATTGAACCCGGGTCTCCAGCATCGGAGGCAGATGCTTTAACCTCTGAGCCACCAGGAAGCACCCCCACCCCCAAAAAAATCAATAAAAATTAGAACATTTTAAATTCTCTCAACTGGTTTTAACCAGACTAAAGAGGTACAGGTGAAATATACCCTAATTAACATTCTATATAACATGATAAATTTGGAAAACTCAGCAGTGGCCACAGGACTGGAAAAGATCAGTTTTCATTCCAATCCCAAAGAACAGCAATGCCAAAGCATGCTCAAAGTATCGTACAATTGCGCTCATCTCACATGCTAGTAAAGTGATGCTTAAAATTCTCCAAGCCAGGTTTCAGTAATACATAAACTATGAACTTCCAGATGTTCAAGCTGGTTTTAGGAAACGCAGAGGAACCAGAGATCAAATTGCCAACATCCTCTGGATCATTGAAAAAGGAAGAGAGTTCCAGAAAAACATCTATTTCTGCTATGCCAAAGCCTTTGACTGTGTGGATCACAAGGAACTGTGGAAAATTCTAAAAGAGATGGGAATATCAGACCACCTGACCTGCCTCTTGAGAAATCTGTATGCAGGTCAGGAAGCAACAGTTAGAACTGGACATGGAACAACAGACTGGTTCCAAATAGAAAAAGGAGTACATCGAGGCTGCATATTGTCTCCCTGCTTATTTAACTTATATGCAGAGTACATCAAGAGAAACGCTGGGCTGGAGGAAGCACAAGCTGGAATCAAGATTGCCGGGAGAAATATCAATAACCTCAAATATGCAGATGAGACCATCCTTATGGCAGAAAGTGAAGAGGAACTAAAGAGCCTCTTGATGAAAGTGAAAGAGGAGAGTGAAAAAGTTGGCTTAAAGCTCAACATTCAGAAAACGAAGATCATGGCATCCGGTCCCATCACTTCATGGGAAATAGATGGGGAAACAGTGGCTGTCTCTTATACACATCTAGATGTGTATAAGAGACAGGGAGCCTAGTGAGGCTACAGTCCACTGGGTTGCAAAGAACTGGACACGACTGAGAGACCCAGCACACACATACATACTAGTCTAGGATTTCTGACAATGCACAGACTCGGAAAGCCNGGAACTAAAGAGCCTCTTGATGAAAGTGAAAGAGGAGAGTGAAAAAGTTGGCTTAAAGCTCAACATTCAGAAAACGAAGATCATGGCATCCGGTCCCATCACTTCATGGGAAATAGATGGGGAAACAGTGGAAACAGTGGCTGGCTTTATTTTTCTGGGCTCCAAAATCACTGCAGATGGTGACTGCAGCCATGAAACTAAAAGACATTTACTCCTTGGAAGGAAAGTTATGACCAATCTAGATAGCATATTAAAAAGCAGAGACATTACTTTGTCAATAAAGGTCTGTCTAGTCATGGCTATGGTTTTTCCAGTGGTCATGTATGGATGTGAGAGTTGGACTATAAAGAAAGCTGAGCGCCGAAGAATTGAGGCTCTTGAACTGTCGCGTTGGAGAAGACTCTTGAGAGTCCCTTGGACTGCAAGGAGATCCAACCAGTCCATCCCAAAGGAGATCAGTCCTGGGTGTTCACTGGAAGGACTGATGTTGAAGCTGAAACTCCAATACTTTGGCCACCTGAAGAGAAGAGCTGACTCATTGGAAAAGACTTTGATGCTGGGAAAGATTGAGGGCAGGAGGAGAAGGGAACGACAGAGGATGAGATGGTTGGATGGCATCGCCGACTCAATGGACATGGGTTTGCGTGCACTCCAGGAGTTGGTGATGGACAAGTAGGCCTGGCGGGCTGCGGTTCATGGAGTCACAAAGAGTCGGACACGACTGAGTGACTGAACTAAACTGATAACATGATCTAACACGAAGTAGTACATAACTATGTTGAGGTTACAAAAACTAAAACCTTAACACAGAAAACACTGCATTTCAAACTCCAAAAATAATATATGACAATTCATAATAATACACATGTGAGATATTTATAAATAACAATGAACCATATTAATAAATTCCAACTAGTCCAGGACAATGACAATAACATTTAAAACATATAATGAATTTCTCTAACAAATAAGGAAAATATTCTGCCAAAATATTTTCCATGATTTTTTTAAATCACTTGGAGATATTAAAACATTCTTAATGAAGGAATACAAACAAAGATACTAAACAAATCTAGTAAATGTCATCTATCCATTTCATGAACTTACATACCCTTTCACTCAAAAGAACTAGAAAACTTCTAAAAGGCAGAAAATACACTTTATCAGTGCACACTGAACATATAACACTACTTGTTAAAAGAATCTATTAAGAATTAAGAAAAGAATTATTAACTACTTGCTATCAATTGACAATGCTCTACGATTCTATGATACTATAATGGTGTATACATGTTTATCCAAAACCACAGAACATAGGTTTGTTCAAATATATATTTATATATTTATATAAATATATATAGTACAATGCATTACTGAACAAACTCAAGAGAGATACTTGGTAAAATTCCATTTATGAAGATATGGCAATGTTTGACACTCTAGCTTTTGATTCTCACTTTTCTAAAAGAAAGTGCCATGCTGCGGCTGCTCTGTAATTTTTATTTTTATGCATTTGATAAGTACCAGCCATTGTTATAAAGATAATGTAATATGTTATTTCCTTTAACCAAAATATATATAGTACAATGCATTACTGAACAAACTCAAGAGAGATACTTGGTAAAATTCCATTTATGAAGATATGGCAATGTTTGACACTCTAGCTTTTGATTCTCACTTTTCTAAAAGAAAGTGCCATGCTGCGGCTGCTCTGTAATTTTTATTTTTATGCATTTGATAAGTACCAGCCATTGTTATAAAGATAATGTAATATGTTATTTCCTTTAACCCTTATGTGATCTATTTATAGAGGAAGGTTTTTCATTAAGCCTTTCAACAATGAATGATCATAGGAAAACATTTCTATCAACAGCAAAGACTTCAATTATTGAATAGTTAATGCTTTAAATTTATCATATTAATTTACTGATTAGGAAAATGATTTACAGAAACAGGATACAAAGAAAACAAAGACTGAAACCTGTAAACATGGCTCACTAGCATCAAGTTTCCAAAAAATCAAACAGAAAACAAATATATTTGCCTCTGGTATCCACATAGTAAATATTATAATTAGTCATAATTACAGTGTAAGTGGGGCTTCCCTGGTAGCTCAGACAGTAAAGAGTCTGCCTACAATGCAGGAGACCCGGATTCAATCCCTGGGTCGGGAAGATCCCCTGGAAAAGGAAATGGCAACCCACTCCAGTATTCTTTCCTGGAAAATTCCATGGACTGAGGATCCTGGTAGGCTACAGTCCATGGGGTCGCAAAGAGTCGGCCATGACTGAGCAACTTCACAGTGTAAGTGTTATGTTGTATTCTTTTAAATTAATCATTCAGGATACTAAAATCTTACTTTGGGTATGGAACAGGGAAGGACTGGGAGTTTGGGATTAGCAGATGCAAGCTATTATACACAGGATGAATAAAGAAGGTCCTACAGAGCATAGGGAACTATATTCAACATTCTGTGATAAATCATGATGAAAAAGAAATATTCATGTGAATAAACTTGTAGTACAGTAGAAATTAACACAACATTGTAAACCTGCTACACGTCAATAAAATTAAAATTAATAAAAATAATAATAATAATAATAAAATCTTACTTTGTAAATCCCAATGTAGAAGAAAATCAGTTTTTCTTGATAACAGCAGAAATGTTAAAAAATTACTATTTTATAAATTCTGAAGATATATGAACTTGGGAAGTCTAAATTCTACTATGATCTATTTTTTTTTTCCTTTTCATGGACAACATAGGGTAAACCATTGGCAGAGGGATACCAAAAAACAGAGGAAAAAGGGTAATTTAAAAATTAAATTTTTACTTAATGATTAAGAAATGGATTATAAAACATTTCCCTAAAGAAAGAAGTTAATTTTGAGTCATGATATTATAAAGAAACTTTGAATACTAGAAAAATACACTTAGAAAAATTTGTGTGTTCTTTAAGCTACAAGCAGTAACACTCTAACAAAAAAAAGCAAAATCTTGCTTGAATTTATTTCCTCAGAAAGAAAGCTAATTTGTTAAATGCTTATCTGTCATGATAAAGTATATATAAAATCATTTTGCGTATCAACAGATAAATATAACTATAGTTTAACTGAAAAAATAAGATACTTGAAATGAGAACACTATATATATATTGTTCTCATTTCAAGTATCTATATATACACACACACACTTTCAGAGCACAACTATACAGTTCAATAATTCTAATTTGACTTACTAAAACACAAGAAAGTCATTATTTGTACACTATAGAGTATGTTTGTTTGAAACCTATGAAAAATAGTCACAATCTGTAATACCTAATAAAACCACAAGATTGTCCATTCTGTTCCTATGGTATCAGGTTTAGAAAATAAGCAGATGACGCTTTACATACTTATAATAACATGCAAAGTTTTTTTATAGTGAAAGTGAAAGTGAAGTCGCTCATTCGTATCCAACTCTTTGCGACCCCATGGACTGTAGCCTGCCAGGCTCCTCTGTCCGTGGGATTTTTCAGGCAATAGTACTGGAGTGGGGTGCCATTTCCTTCTCCAGGGGATCTTCCCGACCCACGGACTGAACCCAGGTCTCCCCCATTGTAGACATTGTGGCTTTACCGTCTGAGCCTCCAGGAAGTCAACACCAAATGCCTAAGATATAGATATGGTTAAAAACTAAGAGTCATTTTCCATTATTTCTTATGAAAGATTGCTTTTTTTGTTTATTAGTTAGTCTAATTTGCCTGCTCTTATCAAGGTAGGTAGAAGCAGGAGTGGTCGAGAGGGATTGCGAGACAAACCAAAGCTGTGACATACACAGATTACACCCAAAGGAGCTAATCATAAATTTCAAACAATATCTTAGAAGTGAAACGTATAACTGCCTTCCACTAAGTAAAAAATTTTTGTAAACATCTATAGGGAAGAAAGTGAAAATAAATTATTTGTAATATAATTGTGAAACTCTGGTAATTCAGAGGAACAATTCTTAGTCACAATTCACAGAGAAAACTATGTGAATGGCCACAGATGCACTTTTACAAAATACAAAATACTAAGGCTATAGTGGAGCAATTTGTAACCACAGCTTAACCACAGCAAGATGTGAATTTTTGATCCAACCTTGTAAGAAATCTTAGATTTAGATTTCATTATGAGGAATAAAAATGTCCTTATTGCCCAGGATCAAGAAAACTAACAATACACTACCTTCACAAATTAACGCTATCTGCACAATACCTAAATAAAAGACTGCCAAGATAAATTTCTTCCCAAGTGAAACCATGAATATATTTGCATTACAAAATGGTGCAATTAGATTTTTCAAAAATTATATAAAAGATATTTAAGAAGATTAGGAGACAAAAGTTAGCACAGACATTCATATGACACAAAAACAGACTAATTGAAATTTAGATTCTTTCAGAATACATAAAATACAAGGTCAAAGTATTTATCCTATATATAGTATAGCAACACAGATTTTAAAAGAAGAGGATGAAAAGCAGGTGGTGACAGATGAATGGAACCAAGTAAAGCTTCAGAGAAATTAAAGGGAAGTATGTCTAAGGTTCTGGTCCGAGCTAAAAATGGAAACTGGAAATTCCCATTTCAGCTTCCAGGATTAAACAGTTTAATAGCCATCAGTCTGATGCTCCAAAAGTTTATAAGCCTCCAAAAGGCTTTATTTTGAAAAGCATACTTTAAGATCTAACTTCTCCTAAGAAATGGGCAGAATGTTTCTTCTCACTTATCAAAAATAACTTCTTTACATATTGAACCTAGATTTTTAAATAAAGGAGAGACTTTAAAAAAAAAAAAAAAGACCATACCTCGGGCAAGTCTCAGTTCACTGGATCTATGTCACATTGATTTATAACAGTTATTTCTTAGAGGAAAAAAAGCACACACAGATGCAAACAATTACTCTATTTTTGTAGGCAACAAGTGAGGTGGGTGGTAACTGAGAAATTTTTTTAAAATCCTGTCACAATATTCTGCTTTTTCTTAAGAAACCCTCCTCACACAACAAACGTTTGCCACATCAGAGAATTTCCAGGGCCCGAAGCACCACTTTGATTCCAGACCGCTGCAGGCATTAGCAGGAGGTAATTAGGGTAAAAAGTTCAGCCACAGTTCCATGTCTAGAGTCCTGCCAGAAATAAATTTCCTCTCTATTCACTGGTTTCTACTGTACCCTCCCTAAGAATCATATTGAAAACACATTTATCTTTGCGGAGTTTGTTCCTCTTCTAATTAACGTTATGGAGTTTACAGTGTTTAATAATTTAAAACGTCCCCCCATCGCAGCAGTTTTTAACAGTGGAGGGGTGCATTATCATTTTTCCTATACTGTGGTTTCACTGGACAGTGACTCACCGAAGTATGCAGTGCAGCTGTTTTCATCAAGCTCTCTGGCCATCATAAACTTTACTTTTATTTCCTTGTTTGAAAAGGTGCATGGACGAAACTGACAACAGATGCGTTCAGTATGTTCGTTGAAATTTTTCAGGGAAATGAATACTAATAAGTGAATATATGTTACTTTAACACAAATTTATTATATTTCATTATTTCCACAGAGGTAAATAAAAACTGTTACACTTAAATAAGTGATAAAACCTAAATATATCACACATTTAAACACTTAAAACTTTAAGGAGGGAGGTTCAAAAGGGAGGGGATGTACGTATACCTATAGCTCATTCATGTTGCGGTTTGCCAGAAAAGAACAAAATTCTGTAAAGCAATTATCCTTCAATTAAAAAATAAATTTTAAAATATAAAAATTTTAAAGAGGACACTCCAAAAGGGACACTCAAAATTCTGTCTCTTGTTCATTCCTATCCATCCACAAGCACGTTGATCCACCCCCACACCAGGAGGCTCTAATTAACATGCCAGTTATTGTATAATAATAACTGTTCTAACCTTTGGATACTGTGTTTGAAAAATAAGATGTTAGTAAAATCACTTGAATGCCAAGAAAAAAGACTTGTTATACTAAAAGTTACTAACGAAGACAAAATCACTTAACATTAAGATATAACACATTCAAAATACTTAAAAAAAAAAAAAATTCTTGTTTCTAGGATAATATACTGTTTGTGACAACCACCTTTAGGCCAGATTTATTTTTTAAATAACAGTCATCTGCTTCTAAACATAAAATAATAAGTCATTTGTAATTTTAAGTTTCTCGGCAGAGTGTAAGTCCAAAGGAGTTTTTGTATATCGCTCCTTCATATCCACAGGTATATTCAGCTTTACAAACTGAAATAAAGAAGAAAATTGTGGCCCTCTGTAATATGTCACACAGAATATAAATCCAGGATCTTATCACATTAAAAAAAAAAATTAACCCATCTGCTCTACCATTTTACTTTCCCACACTATTCAGGACTTCCTATTTGTCCATCCTTCCCTGCCCTCTCATCATGATATGGATGGCTTCAAGAATTTCTGCCATCTTTAAGGGAAGTTTTCCAACTAGACTTATAGAACAATGTCATGCTTTGTACCATTACAGTTGGATTTACATTTCTTGAACATTAAGATCTATTTAAATGTATTCTATAATTGGAATTAAACTAGGAAAATAAATTAAGAAACAGAAGAATTTTTAAACGAATACCAAAGGAGAAAAAGCAAACCTTAAGATTTAAATCCTAATTTTTTCTTTTTAAAATTTACTTTTTAATTGGAGGGAAATTGCTTTACAATGTTGTGTTGGTTTCCAGCATTAAACAACCCAAATCAGTCATAATTATACATATATCCCATCTCCATATACTGACATTAAGTAAAGGTTCATAAAATAATAAAATCCTGGCTTTTCATTGCATTTACATAACAGGATATCATATATAAGTCATATACCAATAATGAAGAAATTTTCTATATATAATATTGAAACCAAAAGAATATAAATGCTTTCCTTTATGGTGAGTGAAAGTGAAACTGAAGTTGCTCAGTCATGTCCAATTCTTTGAGACCCCATGGACTGTAGTCCACCAGGCTCCTCAGTCCATGGAATTTTCCAGGCAAGATTACCGGAGTGGGTTGCCATTTCCTTCTCCAGCGGATCTTCCCAACCCAGGGATCGAACCCGGTCTCCCGCACGGGAGGCAGACGCTTTATCGATTATATTCTAATTAAGGAATATCTGCCCACCTTAAAATCATGAGGATATTTTCTTCATCTTCAAAATATTCTGTTCCTTTTTTCTCTGACCTTTAAGCCTACAATACATCTTAAGTTGATTTTTGCATGATATGTGATAGGAAACAAGTTTCATTTTCCATATGAATACCCAAATGACCCAAAACCATACATAAATCACCTCTGTACTACAGAGCCATTTTTTATTATAAAAATATGTGAATCTGTTTCTGGACTCCCTAGATAGTCCATTAATCTAATGGTCTCCCCTTATGCCAATGCACCTTGCTTTATAAATATCAAGTAGTATAACCCTATCAACATTGTTCTTTAAAACTATCTGGGCTATTCCTGGGCCTCTGTATTGAAAATCATGTGCATTCTGGAGTCAGATTCATGACCTTGAGGTAAACAGAATATAAGGTATACTAATCCTAAAAGCATGGACAGGGCATGTATTAAAGCTACTCCAACAAATGAGTAAGAAAAGGTCATTTAACACAAAAGAAAAATAGGCTTAAAAGTTGGTCATGCACTTCAGAGGATGCTGAAATAGATTTAAATATATATAAAAGTATTCAAATTCCATAGCTGTCAGTAAAATTAAAACAAAAACCTCCTGAGATGCCAATGCACATTCACCAAGATAGCTAAAATGAAGACTATCAATGCCAAGCTCTCACACAAAGTACTGCAACTGGAAGGCTTATGAAGGTAACTGGTATAACCACTTTAGAAACCTGCTTGGTAATATCAAGCAAAGCATAACTTATGACCATGCAACTCCACTACTAGGTACATATACCAAAGAGAAAAAGACACCAAAAACTGTACACACATATATACAAATGCTCATATCAGCAACGTTCTGCTGCTGCTGCTAAGTCACTTCAGTCGTGTCCGACTCTGTGTGACCCCATAGATGGCAGCCCATCAATGCCTTCCTTCTCATCAGCCGTTGCAAAACGCTGGTGAGCACCCACAACTGTTCATCATTTATTCAAACAGTAAACACAGATTTTCTGAAAACCTACCATGAGCTACAGCCAAGCTATAAACGCAGATTTTCTGAAAACCTACCATGAGCTACAGCCAAGCTATGAATGGAGTCCTGTTTACCATGGCATCTGGCCCCTACAAGAGCAGCAAGAGATGCCATCATTGTCTGTGGACAGAATTAATAAATAAGAGATTAGGAGAGGAGAGTTCTCATGGGAAGAGGCTTACAGCCCGCAGAGAGTTATGCAATACAGCCAGGGTCACTGCTGCTACTGCTAAGTCACTTCAGTCGTGTCCGACTATGTGTGACCCCATAGACGGCAGCCTACCAGGCTGCCCCATCCCTGGGATTCTCCAGGCAAGAATACTGGAGTGGGTTGCCATTTCCTTCTCCAATGCATGGAAGAGAAAAGTGAAAGTGAAGTCGCTCAGTCTATCCGACTGTTAGCAACCCCATGGACTGCAGCCCACCAGGCTACTCCGTCCATTGGATTTTCCAGGCAAGAGTACTGGGGTGGGGTGCCACACGTGGAGGTATTTTAAATTGGAGTGGCACAGAGGAATCAGTGCAGAGCATCCACAAGCGTACAGAGTTCTTGCAATTGCTGATTTGGTGGGAATGTGTATGTGTGCCAGTGAAAGGGGCTGCTTATCAGGGAGAGCTTCCCGGAAGAGGTAACACTGACACTGAGATTTTAAAAGGCAAACCATGAACAAAGAGGCTGGGAGACAAAAGGAAAAAGGCAAGTGGAACAGTAGGTGTAAAGGCTCAGAGGCACAAAAGAGTGTGGCATGTTAAGAGAGACTCATAAGGAGTGTGTCGATCCTGGAGTTTAAAGTGCACCCGTGGAAAGAATGAGGAACTTTCTGTGTGGACGTTAATGACAAAAGACTAGCGGGAGAAAGAGTGCAGTGATCCTGGTAAGAGGTCATATGTGGCTCAACCAGACAGGGGCAGTGGGAATGGAGAGAAATTAGGTTTAGGAAAGGTATTGAGAAGGATTGGGAATCCTTCTAAAAGACTTGGAAATTGATTGAAAAGATATGTGCAGTAAAAAGAAGGAATCTAAGATAACAATTTTCTATCTGGGGCAATGGGACAGGGGTGCCATCCCCTGTAATAATACCGGACACACATAATGAATTCCATTTGCATACGAGTTTAAGGTGTCTATAGGGCATTAAATGGGATTGTCTGTAAACAGCGCTTTGGATTTGAGGCTCAGGGGTGGGGTCTGTGCTCTGCAGACCTGCTTGCTGTGGTGTTTACTGCAGCTATTGATACATAGCTATACATAGTGGAGCTAGCTGTGGCTGTGGCCTAGACCGAGGTGAAAGGAGAAAGTGCAAAGTGAAAAGAGGAAAGGATCCAGGCCAGACCCACCCAGGAGATTACTGTCCTTAAGCTGGGAGTAGAGAGAGGTTAAGAAGGAAATTTCAAAGAGGGAGGAGAAGCATGGAGNTCCTAAAAGCATGGACAGGGCATGTATTAAAGCTACTCCAACAAATGAGTAAGAAAAGGTCATTTAACACAAAAGAAAAATAGGCTTAAAAGTTGGTCATGCACTTCAGAGGATGCTGAAATAGATTTAAATATATATAAAAGTATTCAAATTCCATAGCTGTCAGTAAAATTAAAACAAAAACCTCCTGAGATGCCAATGCACATTCACAAAGATAGCTAAAATGAAGACTATCAATGCCAAGCTCTCACACAAAGTACTGCAACTGGAAGGCTTATGAAGGTAACTGGTATAACCACTTTAGAAACCTGCTTGGTAATATCAAGCAAAGCATAACTTATGACCATGCAACTCCACTACTAGGTACATACACCAAAGAGAAAAAGACACCAAAAACTGTACACACATATATACAAATGCTCATATCAGCAACGTTCTGCTGCTGCTGCTAAGTCACTTCAGTCGTGTCCGACTCTGTGTGACCCCATAGATGGCAGCCCATCAGGCTCCCCCATCCCTGGGATTCTCCAGGCAAGAATACTGGAGTGGGTTGCCAGTTCCTTCTCCAATGCATGGAAGAGAAAAGTGAAAGTGAAGTCGCTCAGTCTATCCGACTGTTAGCAACCCCATGGACTGCAGCCCACCAGGCTACTTCGTCCATTGGATTTTCCAGGCAAGAGTACTGGGATGGGGTGCCATTGCCTTCCCCGCAGCAACATTCACTAGAGCCCAAAACAGCAAATTATCCAAACATCCATCAACACAGAACACTGCCCTAACATTCTCTAACCACATTGTCTACTATTTTTTACACATCACTTGCCACCATAATATATATTTTATTTGTTTCTCTCCCAGCTAGAAAGTCACCTCAGTCAGTACATAGATCTTTTGTCTCCTTAGATCCAAGTGGCTCAACCTTAGCCCTATTGACATTACAGACTAGAAAATTCTTTGTCATCAGGAGTTGACCTGTACTTTACAGGATGTTTAGCAGCAACCTTGACTCTACCATAACACTACCACATCCCAGTCCCTAGATATGACATCCAAAAGTGCCCCCAGGCATTGGCAAGTGTCTCCTGGGGGTCAAAACCACCCCTCTCAACTCCTCACCTCAAAGCCACTGCCTTGGATTACTACTGTACTGGAAAAACAGCTGAAATATAGTAGGGATCCACAATGTAAGTACCCATAAACATTTCTTGAAAGAATAATAAAATTCCTTCTTAGAACAAAAGGGGGAAAACATTAAAGCACTTTTGAGATAGCAGCATAGGTAATCTATAGCAAATATTTTAAAATCATACACACAGATATGATTTATGCAGTAGCAAAAAGGATTCCTTACACCTTACAGAGGCATGCAGTAATGAATTCATTATCAATTAATTAGCTTACTCTTTGACAATAACATAAGTTTTAGTTAAAGCAAATTACCTTTCTCGATTCCCAGTACTTTGATTCAAGTAATAGAACTATGAGATTTAGCAAGATTTTTATTCTGCTAAATACCATACAACTACATCACCAAACTATTTCCACCAGAATTGTGAAATAATACTTGATTTGAAAACTAACATGGTTCTTCATAATGAATTACCTAGTTTTCAGCAACAATTCTGTCTTTGGGATAAACATAACAGTGATCTCTTTTCAAGGCTTGTTCACTGTGCACATGCCCGTTCCACCAGGAGGAAGCATGCCTGGACGGAATTCCACAAAGTCAGAATCTATGCAGATGTTCTTTTCCTTTTGGTTTTCCTTTAATTTACAAATCTTGTAATCTAAGCCTGAAGTTGACTGAACCAACATTTAAACCAGTACAGCAATAGCAGCCAAAAACTCAATCTGTTTTCTATTTATATGTCAAGACTGCATCCTTTTGGTGGCTGAAAAAACTGTTGTTTTGAAATGATTACACAGAAAACTGCAACCCCTTTAGTTGTTTTGTGAACCAGTTCTAGAGAGAAAATGTTTCTTTTAAAGAGCCTTTAGTTTAAGATACAGAGCAGAAGAAAAAACAACTTTGCATTCAAGGTTCCCATCTTTTGTTTTGAACTACGTAATAAACAGTCACATTAAATAACATGACAGCAAAGTTATCGCCCCTCAAAAGAGATCTCAAGGATACTCGAAGAGACTTAGTATGTAGAAATGTGCTTCTTCTACTGAGGGCTGGAAGGAGCAGCGGGGGTGCATTATAAAGAGGCATGAGAAAACTATTGCGGGTGGTGGGCATGCTCATTACCTCCACCAGAACGATGGTTTCATGGGTGTGCACATATGTCAAAATTTATCATAACATACACTTTAAATATGTGCCGTTTGTCATGTTTCAATTATACCTCAATAAAGATATAAATAACATGGGTTTTCTTGGGGAATATAAACAAATTACCATTTTCCAATCAACATAAAGGGCTCCAGTTCATCAGAGACACTAATAGACACAGTACTGGGTTAGAACATGAAGCCTACAAACCTGTAGCACAAACTCTGGACAAAATGGGCATAGCCACATGCTTCCAACAGTCATACAGGTAACACTTTCAATTTATGTATAAATATATATTATGTATATATTTCTTCATATATATATATATGAAATGAAATTCCTAGTAAAGAGTTTTCCTTGGGTACCCTTACTATCTTTCTAACCAAATAATACAAGGTGCATCTAATAAGGGCCTGACATTGTGCTAAACACCTGAAAATACTGCCTTATTTAACCCTCACAAAGACACAGCATAGGAGTTGTAAATGAACACCATCTTACACTTATGGAAACTGAGACTGAAAACTGTTGAATAATTTCAGTCTAATAATTCATATCTAGGTCTGTGTGACCCCAATTCTCTGTTCTTCCCATTATTCTATACTTATTCATGGATTCAGGGGTATCAGTTAATATTACAGGGTACCAACCTTAGGGTAAATGCGTATGCAAAGAAAGAGAGCCAAAATGAAAATCAGATCCATTAAACATAAATATCACTATAGGTAGAGTTCCTATCAGATTAGCACTACAGAAGTTGCCACTGAAGGCCCACCGTCATCCAGGATATCATAATGTCAAAATCTGTCACTTGTCAAAACTAAAATTTCCTGGCTAACAGCTCTGGATTGATAAATCTATAGATCTGTACAAGTAATAAGAAACTGTGATGGTTTTCAACTCAGAGGTAGTCAGAAATATACACCTTTAAGCCCAAAGCAAGGTAAGAACAACTTTGCTATTGCTGTTTAGTTGCTAAATTGTGTCCAATTCTTTTGCAACCCCACAGACTATAGCCCACTAGGCTCCTGAGTCCACGGGATTTCCCAGGCAAGAGTACTGGAGTGGATTGCCATTTCCTTCTCTAAGGGATCTTCCTGACCCAGGGATCAAATCTGCATCTCCTGCATTGCAGGTGGATTCTTAACCACTGAGCCATCTAGGAAGCCGAGAACAGAGTCCAATAGAAAGACAAATTGAGCTATGTAATTTTACATTTTCTAGTAGCCACATTAAAAACAAGAAATAAGTGAAATCAATTTTAATACATTTAACGTAATATATCCACAATATCAGCACTTTCATTGGCATCAACCATGTTTCAATTGCTCAATAGCCAAATCTGCCTGAAGAATACATGAAGAGACTATTTAGGCAGCTAATAATTTAGGTGCATAAATCCTAAAGAGAAGTGGTAACACAAAAAACACATCCCAAAGAAAGAGTTATCACCATGTTCCCAATTCACTGGAATGACTGCATTTCAATACTTACTTTCTGAATAAAGGTTCGAAAATTGATGTGGATGCATTCCCCAAGAACCTCTATTAAAATCAGGTAGAACCACAGAACAAGAATTAGATGTAGCTCTTTGCAACATGGCCACAGGAAATGCAAGGAGTAGTTAAATGAAGGGAGAGATGGTCCCATTTTAAATAAAATCTGTGGCTAATTTCTGTTCTCAACAAGTTTCAAATCAGACAGTATAGGAAACAACAAACCTTTCAGAAGTGCTTTCTTCTTTGATTACATCATTCTCTGACACAAAATCTTAAAAAGCCAAAGAAGAAAGTTTTAGACCTGGTGGCAGCATACGATGGCCTATTTAAAGCTTTAAGCTCTTTCCATTTGTGACTAATATTTTAAGCTGTGTATATTAAATATGTATATTAACATTCCATATGAAGGAATATGCATTAAGTAGGATAATATATATAATAAGGTAGCACCAATATTCATCATTAAATAAAACATGCCATAATATATTAATAAGAGGCAAGAAAAAGCAAGGTGCAGATGAGAACAATACAACCCAAATATTTTTACAGACGTATCTGTGCAAGTATACACCACCACGTCAGCTTCTCTGGTGGCTCCGATGGTAAAGAACCTGCCTGCAATGCAGAAGACCCAGGTTTGCTCCCTGGGTCAGGAAGATCCCTAGGAGAAGGGAATGGCAATCTACTCCAATAGTTTTGCCTGGAGAATTCCATGGACAGAGGAGCCTGGCGGGCTACAGTCCATGGGGTCACAAAGGGTCAGACACAACTGAGAAACTAACACTTGATTTGACTTGATAACACCACCTAACTCTGAATCTCCAAAGGTCTATGAAAAACACCACCTGTCAACAAAGAAGGCAAATGAATCACCCTGAAATCACACTACAGCATAAGTATGAAAGGGATGAGAAAGAAAAGCTAAGAACTTTAAATAATATTTACCTTATGACAGAAAGTGAAGAGGAACTAAAAAGCCTCTTGATGAAAGTGAAAGAGGAGAGTGAAAAAGTTGGCTTAAAGCTCAACATTCAGAAAACGAAGACAATGGCATCTGTTCCCATCGCTTCAAGGGAAATAGATGGGGAAACAGTGGAAACAGTGTCAAACCTTATTTTGGGGGCTCCAAAATCACTGCAGATGGTGATTGTAGCCATGAAATTAAAAGACACTTACTCTTTGGAAGGAAAGTTATGGCCAACCTAGTCAGCATATTAAAAAGCAGAGACATTACTTTGCCAACAAAGGTCCATCTCGTCAAGGCTATGGTTTTTCCAGTGGTCATGTATGGATGTGAGAGTTGGACT
>SJYX01009539.1:27466-95215 GCA_006410675.1 Oreotragus oreotragus | reverse complement strand
CTGAAACTCCAGTACTTTGGCCACCTCATGCAAAGAGCTGACTCATTGGAAAAGACCCTGATGCTGGGAGGGATTGGGGGCAGAAGGAGAAGGGGACGACAGAGGATGAGATGGCTGGATGGCATCACGGACTCGATGGACGTGAGTCTGAGTGAACTCCGGGAGATGGTGATGGACAGGGAGGCCTGGTGTGCTGCGATTCAAGGGGTCACAAAGAGTCGGACACGACTGAGCGACTGAACTGAACTGAACTGACTGAGGCAGAGGAGCAGGGGGCAAAAAGGAGATCCTGATTCAATACCGGCAGAGCCGGAAATTTCCTGGCAGTCCAGTTGGATAGAACTCCATAATTCCACCACAGGAGGCATAGGTTCAACCAGAGAAGGTGCCTTCTCTGATGATAGAGAGCAGAGGGGGATTACTTGCAAGACATGGAGAGAATGCAATAGTCCTATGATGGTGGAGCATAGTTAAACCACCCAGGATTTGCTCTCACAAGCAAAGGGGTCTCATCCTGAGTAGGGAAATGCCACAAACAGGTCTGAGATCAGTTGGCTCACACCCTTGGTTACTAATGAGTCAAACAGGGTGATGAGGGGCTTCCCAGGTGGTGCGAGTGGTAAAGAATCTGCCTGCCAATGTAGGAGACACAGGTTCGATCCCTGGGTAAGAAGATCCCCCGGAGGAGGAAATGGCAACCCACTCCAGTATTCTTGCCTGGAAAACTCCATGGACAGAGGAGCCTGGTGGCTTACCGCCACAGGTTTGCAAAGAGTTGGATATGACTGAGCATGCACACAGACACAGGGGGATGAAGGTGTGTACAGGACCAGAGATGCTTGCATGTTTTTCCTTAAGCTCTGTACTAATGATTATATGGGCTTCCCTGATGACTCAGAGGTTAAAGTGTCCACCTCCAATGCAGAAGACCTGGGTTCAATCCCTGGGTCCGGAAGATCCCCTGGAGAAGGAAATGGTAACCCACTTGCCTGGAGAATCCCATGGATGGAGGAGCCTGGTGGGTTACAGTCCACGGGTCGCAGAGTCAGACACAACTGAGCGACTTCACTAACAACCCTGTATCTTGCTCGAGGACATGTTTCTCCTTAACAAGAACCTTCTGACTAATCCTGTTATCTTAAGATGTATGTTGTGGGAGTAGGTCTGGTAAGATCTTTCTATTGTTAGTAACCAACTGAAAAAGTTTGTAAGGCCTTGATAAGACTAGTGGGACAATCTCTGCCCTCTTCTGATATCTATGTCAGAAGTTTTCTCCATTCCTTTTCACTTTAATAAAACTTTTGCTACAAGAAATTCTGAGTGACTGAAACCACATCTTTGGTCCCAAAGTGAAATTATCTCCTCCGGAGATCACAAATCTGACACTGTTCACCATAAGCTATCACAGAGAAAAACTGGTTGAGACAAAATAAAAACTAAAACCAAGAATACTACAAGACACACACACGTGGTGATTGTAAACAAGAAACTACTACTTTAAAGTACTACATTAATGTAAAGTAGTACATTAAAAGTACTACTACATCATCCTTTTCACTAGGTACACAAAGGAACAGATAATATGGTTCATGCATCTACTGCTGTGTGCCAAACCACTAGAAATCATACTGGCTTAGGACAATAAAAAAGGTACTGCTTGCTCAGTCATGTCCAATTCTTTGCAACCCTTTGGACTGTAGCCTGCCAGGCTCCTTCCATGGGATTTTTCAGGCAAGAATACTGGAGTGAATTGCCATTTCCTCCTCCAGGGGATCTTCTGACCCAGGGACTGAACCTGTGTCTCCTGCGTTGCAGGAGGATTCTTCATCTGCTGAGCCATCAGGGAAGACCCACTTTATTTCTCATGAAAGAAGAGTGAATTCAACTGACGGTTGAGAGAAGAGAAAAACAGGACATGTGCAAATTAGAACTACAATGAGAAAGCATTATGTATTTATATTAGAGTGGCTAAAATTTAAAAGTCTGATAAAGTCAAGGAAGTAACAGAATTAGAAACCTCACACTCTGATGGTAGGAGTATAAAATGAGACAGTCATTTGAAAAACAGACATCTAACATATGATTCAGTCATTCTACTTGCAGATATTTGACCAAGAGAAAAGAAAGCACATGTGTATATGAAGACTTGAACATTAGGTTCAAAGCAGCATTATCTGCAAATCCAAAGTCTAGAAACAACCAAAATATCCCTCAACAGGTGAACTTAGCAACCAAACTGTGGTACGCTCATACAGTATGAAACTAGTCAACAATAAAGACAAAAAGCAAATGATAAACGCAACATGAATCTCAAAATAAAGATACTTTGTAACAGATACAATTACAAATATACTTTGTAAGTATAACAAATATATTTTGAATATTTTATGATTCCACTTACATAAAACTCTAGAATATGCAAATGATAGAAATAAGCTCAGTTTTTCATGCTACCACACAGCATACAAAGTATATTTTGTTTTTTGTTTGTTCTCCCGGTATGATTTTTTTAGTTTGGTCACGCTGGACCTTCAGTGTGGCATGCAGGCTTATCTTGCTCTACAGCACAGGCTTAGTTGCCCTGCAGCATGTAGAATCTTAGTTCCCTGACCAGGGATTGAACCTGCGTCCCTGCATTGAAAGGTGGATACTTAACCACTGGACCACCAGGGCAACCCCACAAAGTATATTTTGAACACAGAAGTTCATTAGCTCAGTTGAATACAGAAGGAACCAGGCTCATCTTGGCTCAGTCTGACCATGTGCATAGGCAACAATAAATGTTATACCTTATTCCTACCTGGTCTTTGTTTATCTTGTTCCTTCCTCTCTAACTTAACAGTCTCAACTTTTCCTTATACCCCTATTCCACCAAGGCTCCTTCAATGTCTTTTTAAGGCGAAATTCCATATTTACTAGTAAACTTTTTATCAGTATTACCATTTTTTTAATATTTTAATCAGGATTATTGCTCTGATTACTTTGCATATTATTTCCTCCATATCTGTTTTCCCCATAACCTCAGTTTTAGTGTGAAATTTTGCAGAATATAAGCATGCTGTTCCCTCTAATTACACTCTGCCTCCACTGCACCTGGCTCCTTGCCACTGGGAGACTGGCTGGCCTGTATCAAACAGATTGCAGCAGTGGGCTCCCTAACCCTTCAGAAGTCAGCCTCCAGCTTCTGGCTGGGTTCAGCCTGAGGGGCCATCGGGCAGCTGCTCGCTCTGCTGTCAGGTTGGAGCAGACAGACCGAATGCCTCTACCAGCGGCTTCCACCAGGTAACCTCTTGATGTGGCTCTCACTGTAGGTTCTGCTAATGGCTCTCACCCCTTGCTGAGAAATGGTAAAGGGTCTCAGGTCCTCTCCACTTTACTTAAACTCTCCTCAAATTACCCAGTTGGTATATGTCTTCTATTTCTATCAGGACCCTAACAGCACAGCTTTTCAGGAATACATATATCATGTAACAGCAAGAAAGGCAGTTCTTTATAAATTTAAACCAGGATTCCTTTGGTTTGGTCACCTATATATAAAAATTTTGGTGGGCTATTTGAGATTTGTACCAATTTCAAGGCTTGCAAGGCAATATACAACGTCTTGCAAGGAAATATACATCTATAACGATGATCTTACAACAAATTACCAAAGGGGATCCATAGTTCAGGTATTACATTTTGAAATAAATACATTAAAAAACTTTCCCCTGTTACCATAATGTCATCTTATTTCCTTATGGTTTTGTTTCACCCATAATCAGATAAACAGGACAAGCTCTGAGGTCTCTGATGGTCCAAAGATAATACTAGAAGTCAAGAGGTCCATGAACAATCCATGATATTGGACAGCCCAGTACCCTGACCCATCTCATGAAAAACTTCTGTGCCAGAGAGGCAGGTCTCACATAAATGGTATATCAAAGATGGAAAAGCCCAGTCTTTGAATGCAGTAAAGAGAGTCAAAAGGCCAGGCAGAAAGCTAGAAGAAAATGCAGAACACCCACAGAAATGTAAAAGACCAGAGAGATGAGCAAGTGAAAAGACTGGGTGCTTGAAGGAAGGCCAAGGAATAGCTCAAAAAGCCCAGGTGATAGAGCATCGAACACTGGAAGAATAGCCTAAATCTCTTTCCAGATCTGCACAAGTAACACCAGCTCAAACTGTGATTCCATCAGATCTCACAACACAGCAGGAAGAAAATACATTAAAACAAAATATTTAGGGACTTCCCTGGTGGTCCTGCAGTTAAGGATCTGCCTCCAATACAGGTGACACAGATTCCATCCCTGCTCTGGGAACTAAGATTCCACATGTCATGGGGCTATTCTTAATCCATGTGCAGCAACTCCTGAGTCTGTGCATCCTAGAAACCATGCTCCCCAACAAGAGAGGCACCGCAGTGACAAACCCAAGCACCGCAATGAAGAGTATCCCCCGCTCACTGCCACCAGAGAAAGCCTGCATATGGCGACAACAGCCCATGCACCACACCAAGAACCAGTACAGCCAATAAGAAAATAAACAAACAAATAAATAAAATAGTTAGCATCACATGTAAGGGTTCTGTGACATTTCATGACGAAAAGAACTGCTGGATACACAGTATCCCAAGCAGCCTCTCTTTTGGTTTTATTTAACACAATCCTTATTTATTTAGACACAAGTTGAAATAAATCCTCTTCATTAACACTTCAGGGTGGTGAAACTGTGCTTAACCTCCACCTAAATAACTGCTGCTTTAGCTCAGTGGCTACCAAACACCAGTCTCACAGAATTCTGACAGTCCAACATGACCTTTGTTAGCAATCTGTAGCAAAAATGCAAAACTATTAATGCTGTGAACTAAGTGTATTTTATTTAATAAACAGCCCTTAAATTTGAAATCAAGTCTTTATTCCTGTTCAATTATTAAAATTATTTTGCTTTTTTCAAGGTAAATTTAATATGTCTGTGGTTTGCCAAAATTTTCATCTTTCTAATTATTAAAATTCAATCTTGCAAATATGGCCATCGAGTGCATATTTAACAAGAGATAAGAGATTCCTAACTAACTGAAATAAAGACATTTTCTCACTCTTTTAATTGAAGTATAGCTGGCTTATAAGGTTAGTTTCAGGAGTACAACATAGAGATTTGGTACTTCTATAGATTATATACCATACAAAATTATTATTATAAAATATGGACCATATACTCTGTGTTGTCTATTACACCAACAAGAGAGGCACCGCAGTGACAAACCCAAGCACCGCAATGAAGAGTATCCCCCGCTCACTGCCACCAGAGAAAGCCTGCATATGGCGACAACAGCCCATGCACCACACCAAGAACCAGTACAGCCAATAAGAAAATAAACAAACAAATAAATAAAATAGTTAGCATCACATGTAAGGGTTCTGTGACATTTCATGACGAAAAGAACTGCTGGATACACAGTATCCCAAGCAGCCTCTCTTTTGGTTTTACTTAACACAATCCTTATTTATTTAGACACAAGTTGAAATAAATCCTCTTCATTAACACTTCAGGGTGGTGAAACTGTGCTTAACCTCCACCTAAATAACTGCTGCTTTAGCTCAGTGGCTACCAAACACCAGTCTCACAGAATTCTGACAGTTCAACATGACCTTTGTTAGCAATCTGTAGCAAAAATGCAAAACTATTAATGCTGTGAACTAAGTGTATTTTATTTGATAAACAGCCCTTAAATTTGAAATCAAGTCTTTATTCCTGTTCAACTATTAAAATTATTTTGCTTTTTTCAAGGTAAATTTAATATGTCTGTGGTTTGCCAAAATTTTCATCTTTCTAATTATTAAAATTCAATCTTGCAAATATGGCCATCGAGTGCATATTTAACAAGAGATAAGAGATTCCTAACTAACTGAAATAAAGACATTTTCTCACTCTTTTAATTGAAGTATAGCTGGCTTATAAGGTTAGTTTCAGGAGTACAACATAGAGATTTGGTACTTCTATAGATTATATACCATACAAAATTATTATTATAAAATATGGACCATATACTCTGTGTTGTCTATTACTGCCCTGTATATTATTTTATTTGCAGCGTCTGTACCTCTCAATTCTCTTCATCTATTTCAACCCCTCCTTCCATCCTGCTCCCCTCTGGTAATCACTAACTTGCTCTCTGTATATGTGAGTCTGTTTCTGGGGAAAATTTTCTCACTCTTTCTTCCCACCACCAAACAGATGTATGGTATGAGTCTCCAGATAAGACATTTTTTATCTTATATGATCTTCAAGTTTTTTTCTATTCTAACACTATGTGATTCTATGTAAAGATCACATATCCACTCCAATAATGTGTATAATGTGATGATATTATATTGGATTAAACATTCTTCAAGGTCTGCAGTCAGCTGCTGAATAATCATACTCTTGCAGTTATTCGTAATACCCAACAAAATCCTAACCATGAACAACTTCATTACTAGAGCAGGTTAGCAGGTAATATACAACACGTTTTCATTTCCTAAGAAAGTGTACATTCCTTAGTATATTGTCCATACTTCCCCTCCCTCCCTCAAATTATTACACAAGACACTGTCTTAAGTCCTGGATCAGTAATGCAACAAACATTATCTCCCACCTAGACCTTAAATGGCTTATCTGAAACGATGATGGAACAGTGTGTGTGTTTCTCTCTCCTCCCTCCCTCTTCTTCTCCCTCTACATAGACATATAAACATGAAGAAAGAAAACATCACTATAATACAATATAAAAATAAATGGCATTTAAAGACTGTCATGAATGTAGTAAGACTCTGTATCAAAAATTGTGGGCTCAGTGCAATGTGTAAATATCTAAAGGATAAAATATGAGGAAGGACCAGGATTATTTCCATAGCAAATTCCCCCCTTTCTTTGAAAAGGGATTGTTGTTCAGTCACTAAGTCACATCCAACTCTGTGACCCCGTGGACTACTACAGCATGCCAGGCTCTTCCGTCCTCCTCTATCTCTTGGTGTTTCCTCATTCATGTCCATTGAGTCAGTGATGCCATATACATTTATAAATAAGAAAATTTATACATCAAAAGGAAATTTTATTGAACTTCCCTAAGATAAACTTACTAAGTGATATTAATTGTGAATATAAGCAACTGACAAGTGGCCAAAGCACCTTGTGCTCAATAAAGCATTTGTTATGGAAATGAATGACAGGAGACATGTCTTGTGCATCCCAAACGGTTAAGGGGGGGTCCTAAGATTTTGTGCACCACTGGCCTTTGAAGAAGACATCAACACCCAGGTTGAGAACATGTGGTTCCTCAGAATAAGACATTTTCTCAACCATAAAAAAAAGAAAGTGTTACTAATATTCAAATAAAGGACGAGTATGCCTGTACAGAAAACTTATTAAAATTCATTTAGCAAAAAACAAATATAGTTTTGGGCCCTGCTAGTTATAAGGTGCTGTGCTTAAAACCAAGAAAAAAATATCTTCGCATTCATTTATCAGTAACAATTCTTAAAACAACCCAGCAAAAGATACAGACATAGAGTGATCTCTTTGCAGAATGAAATAAATTTAAGGAGCAGACATGGGAGAGGGGAAATGAGTGTCTACAATAGATTTTTTCCAGTATGCAAATGCTATTTTAATCAGAACTATATTCATCACCCCTGTGGTGATTAATGTGTCAACCTGGCTAGGCCACAATAATCAGATTTGGTCAAATATTATTCTAGATATTTCTGTGAGTGTATTTTTTTACATAAGAATAACATTTAAATTAACAGAATTTGAGTAAAGCAGGTGATGCTTCATATCTTGAATGGGATTCATCCAATCAGCTGAAAGTCTTAATAAAATCTTCAAAAAATTGACTTCCTTGGAGGAAGAAGGTTAGAGATTGCAACTCTTTCCTCAGTCTGCAGATTTTGGATGTTCAGGCTTCACAATCATGTGAGTCAATTTCTCAAAATCAATACCCCCATTCCCTTCTTCCCTCTCTCCTCATATATATAATCCCACTCCCCACTGGTTCTAATTCTCTGGATTAGACTAATATAACTCACATAACATCAGTCATCTCTCAATAAATAATCTCATCACCTACTATATATATTCAAGTGACACCTCAATAAATGAATCCTGTAAAAATAAAAATAATCTCCTTGGGACTTCCAGGTTGTCTGGTGGTTAAGACTTTACGTTCCCACTGCAGGGGATCTACATTCAATTTCTAGTCAAGGACGTAAGATCACACATACCACACAGGGAGGCAAAAATAAAAATAAAAATCTTAATCATACAGTTAAGCAGGGTTGCTAAGGAATGGAAAATCTTTCAACACTTGCAAACCAAACTCAGCAAATAGTTGATTATCTTCCACAAACATCTTTTTGTGGGGCTTCAACAGGACTGGGTGTGCCTGGATCGCAGAGGTTTAATAAACATCAGGAAAAGTGAAGTCAAGGAAGGTTTCCTTCACCACAGATACTCTTCAACTCTTCTCTGCAGTTTCCATTCCCTTTTTTTTTCCCTTTAAAGATTTATTTATTTATTTTATATTTGGCTGTGTTGGGTCTTTGTTGCTACATGGGCTTTCTCCAAGTGCCAAGAGCAGGGGCTACTCTCTAGCAAATTACATTGCACACAGTAGCTTCTCATTGCGGTGACTTTTCTTGTTGTAGAGTACAAGTTTCAGTAGTTGCAGCACGTAGGTTGAGTAGTTGTAACACGTAGGTTCAGTAGTTGTAGTGAGGAGGCTCAGTAGCTGTGGCACACAGGCTTAGCTGCTCTGTGGCATGTGGGATTCTCCTGGACCAGGGATTGAACCCCTGTCCCCTGCATTGGCAGGGGGATACTTAACCACTGTACCACCAAGGAAGTTCCCCCCATTCCCTTTCACCTTTCTTGTTAACATAACAGTTCTCTGATCCATGTGCTGACCTGAATATAGTGTTGTGTTCTTCTAGCAAGCTTATTGTTTCACTTTTTTTATTTCTTCAATTCTAGAATTTCCATTTGGTTTTTCTATAATTTCTTATTTCTAACTGAGATTCTCTATATGTTCAGTCATTGTTACCAAGCTTTCCTTTCATTCCATAAACACGGTTCATTTAGTTTTTAGAACATATGTATAATAGCTGCTTTAAAAGCCCTGTCTCTAAAATTTAACACTGGAAGCAATCAACAACAGTTTCTATCACCTACTTCCTTTTCTCAATATATCATACTATTTCTTGGGATGTGTCATAATTTTACATTGGAAATTAGACATGTTTTATAATATGGTATAAGAATTCTGGAAAGCTACTTTGCTCCACAATATACAGTTACTAATGATTCTGCTGGATTTTATTTTTAACTCTTGCTTTCATTTAAAGCCTGCTTTCCCGGGGGCTGCCCCTGTGTCTGAAATAGGAACTCCCCAAGTCAGTAGGTGCCCAACACACTAGTGGAGATCAGTGCAGAAATAACTCCAGAAAGAATGAAGGTATGGAGCCAAAGCAAAAACAATACCCAGCTGTGGATGTGACTGATGATAGAAGCAAGGTCTGATGCTGTAAAGAACAATATTGCATAGGAATCTGGAATGTCAAGTCCATGAATCAAGGCAAACTGGAAGTGGTCAAACAGGAGATGGCAAGAGTGAACATTGACATTCTAGGAATCAGAAAACTAAAATGGACTGATTGTGGCAAAAGGGATAGCATTATTCAATGAAGCCATGAGCCACGTCTTATATGGCCACCCAAGATGAACAGGTCATAGCAGATAGTTCTGATAAAACATTATCCACTGGAGGAGGTAATGACATATTACTCCAGTATACTTGCTGTGAGAACCCCATGAACTGTATAAACAGGTGAAAAGATATGACACCGAAAGATGAGCCCCACTCCCTCCCCAGGTCAGAAGGTGCTACTAGGGA
This sequence comes from Oreotragus oreotragus, assembly GCA_006410675.1. Taxonomy (NCBI): domain Eukaryota; kingdom Metazoa; phylum Chordata; class Mammalia; order Artiodactyla; family Bovidae; genus Oreotragus; species Oreotragus oreotragus. Next base: position 85,308 of record SJYX01009539.1, on the reverse strand, counting down.
AGAGCGGAGGACAACTACCAATAGCTCAGAAAGAATGAAGCGGCTGGGCCAAAGCAGAAGCCACATCAGCTGTGGATGTGTCTGGCAATGAAAGTGAAATCTGATGCTGTAAAGAACAGTATTGCATAGGAACCCAGAATGCTAGGTTAGGTAAACTGGAGGTTGTCAAGCAGGAGGTGGCAAGAGTAAACATCAACATCTTAGGAATCAGTGAACTAAAGTGGACTGGAATGGGTGGATTTAACTCAGATGACCATTATATCTACTACTGTGGCCAAGAATCCCAGAGAAGAAATGGAGTAGCCCTTGTAATCAACAAGAGTCCAAAATGCAGTACTTGGGTGCAACCCCAAATACAACAGAATGATCTTGTTTCGTTTCTAAGGTAAACCACTCAACATCACAATACTATAAGTCTATGCCCCAGCCACAGATACTGAAGAAGCTGAAGTTGATCAGTTCTGTGAAGACTAGAAGACTTGCTAGAACTAACACCAAAAAAATATGTCCTATTCACCACAGGGGATTAGAATGCAAAAGTAGGAAGTCAAGAGATACCTGGAGTAACAGGCAAGTTTGGCCTTGGAGTACCAAATGAAGCAGGGCAAAAGCTAACAGAATTCTGTCAAGAGAATGCACTGTTCATAGCAAACATCCTTTTTCAACAATACAAGAGAAGACTCTACACATGGACATCACCAAATGGTCAATACCAAAATCAGATTGATTATATTCTTTGTAGTCGAAGATGGAGAAGCTGTATACAGTCAGCTTCAGTTCATCAGCTCAGTTCCTCATAGCAAAATTCATCATTAAACTAAAGAAAGTGGGGAAAACCACTAGGCCAGNGAATGAAGCAGGGCAAAGACTAATAGAGTTTTGCCAAGAAAATGCACTGGTCATAGCAAACACCCTCTTCCAGCAACACAAGAGAAGACTCTACACATGGACATCACCAAATGGTCAATACCAAAATCAGATTGATTATATTCTTTGTAGTCGAAGATGGAGAAGCTGTATACAGTCAGCTTCAGTTCATCAGCTCAGTTCCTCATAGCAAAATTCATCATTAAACTAAAGAAAGTGGGGAAAACCACTAGGCCAGTCTGGTACAACTTAAATCAAATCCCCTATGAATATACAGTGGAGGTGATAATAGAGTCAAGGGGTTAGATCTAGTAAACAGAATGCCTGAAGAACTATGGACAGAGTTTCATACTATTGTACAAGAGACAGTGAACAAAACCATTCTGAAGAAAAAGAAATGCAAGAAGAGAAAGTGCTTGTCTGGGGAGGCTTTATAAATAGCTCCTATAAATAAACAGAGGAAAGAAGAGAAACAAAAAGCAAGGGAGAAAAGGAAAGGTACACCCAACTAAATGCAGAGTTCCAGAGAATAGCAAGGAGAGACAAGAAAGTGTTCTTCAATGAACAATGCAAAGAAATAGAGGAAAACAACAGAGATCTCTTCAAGAAAACTGGAAATAAAGTGGGGTGGGAGGTGGGAGGGGGGTTCATGTTTGGGAGTTCGTGTAAAAAAATAAATACAAAAAAATAATAATAATAATAATAATAATAAAAAAATAATAAAAAAAAAAAAGAAAACTGGAAATACCAAAGAAACATTTCATCCAAAGATAGGCACAATGAAATGGTAAAGACCTAAGAGAAGCTGGAGAGATCAAGAACAGATTGCAAGAATACACAGAAGAACTGTACAAAAAAGACCTTAATGATCTGGATAACCACAATGGTGTGGGTCACTCACCACACCAGAGCCAGACATTCTGGAGTGTGAAGTCAACTGGGCCTTAGGAAGCACTGCTGCCAATAAAGCTAGTGGAGGTGATGGAATTCCAGCAGAGCTATTTAAAACCCTAAAAAATGATGCTATTAAAGTGCTGCACTCAATATGTAAACAAATTTGGAAAACCCAGCAGTGGCCACAGGGCTGGAAAATGTCGATCCTCATCCCAGTTCCCAAGAAAGGCAGTGCTAAAGAATGTTCAAGGCTTCAGCAGTATGTGAACTGAGAACTTCCAGATGTTCAAGCTGGGTTTAGAAAAGGCAGAGGAACCAGAAATCAAAATCAAATTACCAGCATTCACTGGATCTTAGAGAAAACAAGGAAATTTCAGAAAAGAATCTGCCTCTGTTTGATTGACTGCGCTAAAGCCTTTGACTGTGTGGAACATAACAAACTGTGGAAAACTCTTAAAGAGATGGGAATACCAGACCATCTTACCTGTCTCCTGAGAAACCAGTATGCAGGTCAAGAAGCAACATTTATAACCTTATATGGAACAACTGATGGGTTCAGGATTGAGAAAAGTGTATGACAAGGTTGTTTATTGTCACCCTGTTTATTTAATTTATATGCAGAGCACATCATGCGAAAAGTTGGGTTGGGTAAGTTACAGGCTGGAATCAAGATTGTCCTGAGAAATATCAACAACCTCTGATATGTGGATGACACCACTCTAATGGTAGAAAGTGAAGAGGAACTAAAGAGCCTCTTGATGAGGATGAAGGAGAGTGAAAAAGCTGGCCTAAAACTCAATATTTAAAAAAAAAACACTAAGATCATGGCATCTGGTCCAGTCACTTCATGGCAAGTAAAAGGGGGAAAGGTGGAAGCAGATTTCCTCTCCTTGGGCTCTTAAATCACTGCAGGTGGTGATTGCAGCCATGAAATCAGAAGACGATTGCTTCTTGGAAGGAAAGCTATGACAAACCTAAACAGTGTGTTAAAAAGCAAAGAGATCATTTTGCCGACAAAGGTCCATAGAGTCAAGGCTATGGTCTTCCCAGTGTCACATACGAATGTGAGAACTAGACAACAAAGAAGTCAGAGCACCAAAGAAATGATGCTTTTTGAACTGTGGTGTTGGATAAAACTCTTGAGAGTCCCTTGGACAACAGGGAGATCAAACCAGTCAATCATATAGGAGGTCATCCCTGAATACTCATTGGAAGGACTGATGCTGATGCTGAAGCTGAATCTCCAATACTCTGGCCACCTGATGTGAACAGCTAACTCACTGGAAACAACCCTGATGCTGGGAAAGGTTGAGGCAAGAAAAAGAATGGGATGACAGAGAATGAGATGGTTGGATGGCATCACCGATTCAATGGACATGAACTTGGCCAACCTCCAGAAGATGGTGAGAGACAGGAAAGCCTGGAGTGGAGTCGTGAAGAGTCAGACACGACTTGGAGACTGAACAACAACAAAATTCTGAAAATCTCAAGTGTTAAAAGAAGATCATCTCAGTAGAGGAAACAAAACAAAACAAACAAAACAGACCTGTTAAACTGTCAGATACTTCTATCATTATAGAACAGTCTTTTGGACTCTGTGGGAGAGGGAGAGGGTGGGATGATTTGGGAGAATGGCACTGAAACATGTATAATATATATGAAACGAGTCACCAGCCCAGGTTCAATGCATAATATTGGATGCTTGGGGCTGGGACGACCAGGAGGGATGGTACGGGGAGGGAGGAGGGAGGGGGTTTCAGGATGGGGAACACGTGTATACCTGTGGCAGATACATGCTGATGTATGGCAAAACCAATACAATATTGTAAAGTAATTAACCTCCAATTAAAATAAATAAATTTATTAAAACACACACACACACAGAGATAGCTCCCAGCTGCTAGAGGAAAAACCTTCAGAGTATTAGGCTGGCAAGAGGCTTATTTAGCCGTCAAACTGATGCATATACATGAGAAAAAGAGAAAGGAATTCTGGGGGGAAAAAAATGTAAATTGGGACAATTCTGTGGAGAGCAATTTGTACTGTCTGTCCAAGTGAAAAAAATACATAATATGCTTTCACCACTGAAAAAAAGAAAAAGAAATGAGAAATGCCTGGAAGTTCTGAAGGAAAATTATTTTCTGTTAATAAAAATATACCTTTGCAAAATCACAATCAGGTACAAAGAAAGAATAAAAGTACTGTTAGACATGAAAGGTTACAAAATGTACCTACCACATACGATTTTATTGAAAGCTGATTAAGAATGTGAATTAGTAAAGTGAGGTTGTTAATCAGGAAATAAGGATGTACTTGGAGAATGACATCAGCAACATGATCAAAAAAGAGTCTTTCACTAGTATCTCCCTCTCAACAACAATCTGACATCCATCCCTGGACAAAGATATCTTTGTGGGAGCTATGGGATCCAACATCATATGCTAAAGAATCCAGGAGTCTCACCCACCCAATATAGAACAGTCTTTTGGACTCTGTGGGAGAGGGAGAGGGTGGGATGATTTGGGAGAATGGCACTGAAACATGTATAATATATATGAAACGAGTCACCAGCCCAGGTTCAATGCATAATATTGGATGCTTGGGGCTGGGACGACCCAGAGGGATGGTACGGGGAGGGAGGAGGGAGGGGGTTTCAGGATGGGGAACACGTGTATACCTGTGGCAGATACATGCTGATGTATGGCAAAACCAATACAATATTGTAAAGTAATTAACCTCCAATTAAAATAAATAAATTTATTAAAACACACACACACACAGAGATAGCTCCCAGCTGCTAGAGGAAAAACCTTCAGAGTATTAGGCTGGCAAGAGGCTTATTTAGCCGTCAAACTGATGCATATACATGAGAAAAAGAGAAAGGAATTCTGGGGGGAAAAAAATGTAAATTGGGACAATTCTGTGGAGAGCAATTTGTACTGTCTGTCCAAGTGAAAAAAATACATAATATGCTTTCACCACTGAAAAAAAGAAAAAGAAATGAGAAATGCCTGGAAGTTCTGAAGGAAAATTATTTTCTGTTAATAAATATATACCTTTGCAAAATCACAATCAGGTACAAAGAAAGAATAAAAGTACTGTTAGACATGAAAGGTTACAAAATGTACCTACCACATACCATTTTATTGAAAGCTGATTAAGAATGTGAATTAGTAAAGTGAGGTTGTTAATCAGGAAATAAGAATGTACTTGGAGAATGACATCAGCAACATGATCAAAAAAGAGTCTTTCACTAGTATCTCCCTCTCAACAACAATCTGACATCCATCCCTGGACAAAGATATCTTTGTGGGAGCTATGGGATCCAACATCATACGCTAAAGAATCCAGGAGTCTCACCCACCCACCCGTCACATAACCAGCATACAGACTATGGTCATGGCTAGGGACCCTGCAATGGCCCATAAACTGGCTCAGAGCTTCTTAGCTATGATCTGGAATCCCCTGGAGAACAACCTTAGACACTCTGTGGAGGTCCAGCTTTCCAGTGGAGAACTTCAAGGACACCACTGGAGCAAAAAAATATAACTTGGACACACTGGAGACAGTACGAGGAAGAGCATCACTTCTCCCCAAAGCAGCACAGTTTGGTGTGAATTATCCTGGAGGGGAAAGTGAAAACTTGCAAGGGAACATCTGTCATCTGCAACTGTGCGGGAAACTGCCAAAGAGATTCATTTCTCTCTTACCCTATCCAGAGTACTATGTTATGAGCTACATAACTGGGGTGGGAAGAGGCTGGTAAGGTGGCAGATAGAGCTCTAGGAAGATATGAAAAAGGCACAGATTCCTCAAGAAGTCCTCTAACAATCCACTGGGGATGCCTCATCATTGGATCCTGTCAACTTGCCCACAGGCACTCCTAGCAGTACGTGCACCTCACCCACACACACTCCACACTGTAGTCAGCTCCCTGTGTGCACTCCTGACGGCAGCAAGAGTGAGTTTTGGCAGACAACTAAAATGCAGCACAGAGAGCCAGTCCAAAGCCAGTCCCTGTAGGCCAGGGAGAGAACAGGAACTTGAACTTCAGCTCCATTCTTGGAAAAGCAAAAGGGAAGCTGTCAGCATCCAGCATGTTGCATTGCAGAATCAGGAGAAGGCATACAAGTTCAAGAATTCTGTCGCAGGAAAGAACAAGAAGTGTGGTGCAGGCACATCCATAAAAGGTTTGAGAGGGTCTCAGAAGAACCGGCAAAAAAAGATATTATAGGAAAACTGAATGAATGTTTCGGCCAATCCAACATTTCTTTCCTGAAGTCAGCTAGTAAAGATTGGTATGGGTGTGAGAGTTGGACAATAAAGAAAGCTGAGCACCAAAGAATTGATGCTTTTGAACTGTGGTGTTGGAGAAGACTCTTGAGAGTCCCTTGGACTGCAGGGAGATCAAACCAATCAATCCTAAAGGAAATCAGTCCTGAATATTCATTGGAAGGATTGATGCTGAAGCTGAAGCTACAACACTTTGGCCACGTGATGGGAAGAACTGACTCATTGGAAAAGTCCCTGATGCTGGGAAAGATTGAAGGCAAGAGGAGAAGGGGATGACAGAGGATGAGATGGTTGAATTGCATCACCAACTCAATGGACATGAGTTTGAGCAGGCTCCAGGAGTTGGTGATGGACAGGAAAAAGTGGCATGCTGCAGTCCCTGGGGTCGCAGAGTCGGACACAACTGAATGACGGAACTGAATTGAGAGGAGATGATTGCTACTTCAAATGCAGAGACAGAAATGCAAGACTTCAATAAACATGAAAAATCAAAGAAACATAATATCGCCAAATAATCAAAATAATCTTCTAGTGACACCTAGACATGGAAATCCTTACTTTACCCAATGAAGAGTTTAAACTAGCTCTTTTAAAGAAACTCAATAAATCACAAGAAAACACAGTAAGACAATTCAGTAAAATCTGGAGAACAATACATGAACAAAATTAGAAGTTTAATAGAGAGAGAGAAATCATAAAAAAACAGAAATAAGGAATATAAAGATACAATAAATTTAAAATGCAGTAGTGTCAAGAATAGAGTGTATCAAGCAGAGGAAAGAATTAGAAGCTAAGAACTTTGAAATTATCCAAGTCAGAGTAAAACAAAGAAAAAGGAATAAAAAGTGAAGAAAGCCTAGGTGATCTATAGAATACCATGAAATGTAACCCTCTGTGAATTACTGGCATCCAAAAGAAGAGAGAGGGGGGAAGGCACAAAAAGCTTATTTAAAGAAACAATGGCTGCTGCTGCTGCTGCTGCTAAGTCACGTCAGTCGTGTTCAACTCTGTGCGACCTTATAGACGGCAGCCTAACAGGCTCCGCAGTCCCTGGGATTTTCCAGGCAAGAACACTGGAGTGGATTGTCACTGCCTTCTCCAATGCATGAAAGTGAAAAGTGAAAGTGAAGTCACTCAGTCCTGTCTGACTCTTTGCGACCCCATGGACTGCAGCCTCCCAGGCTCCTCCGTCCATGAGATTTTCCAGGCAAGAGTACTGGAATGGGTTGCCATTGCCTTCTCCGAACAATGGTTGAGAACTTACCAAATCTGAGGAGAGAGTTGGATATAAGTTCATGAAGCTCAAAGGTTAAGAAACAAAAGCAACTTAAATAGATTTTTTCAAAGACGCATTATAATAAAATGGCAAAAAAATCAAAGATAAGAAGATAATCTTAAAAGCAGCAAGAGAAACTAAGCTAAGAAAACATAATAAGGATATCAGATTTCTCAACAGAAACTTTACATTTAAGGACAGAGAATGATGACATATTCAAAACTTGCTGAGAGTCTGGGTCATGAGGTAGCTGAAGGAAGGTCGTGAACTCACCTCCTCCAACGGACACACTCAGTCTACAGCTACAAATGGAATAATTTACCCTGGAAGAAAAAAAAAATCTAAAAATCGGTTCAACAATGCCTGCACATCAGGCAAATGAGAGGAAACCCACATCAAGGCAGGAGAGGGAGAGTCATAAGCTTGCCATAAACTCCACCCTGGGCACAGCAACCCACAGTTGGGAAGGAACTCAAAACCAAGAGCTTCTCCTGAGGAGCAAGGGGTGTGATCACAATAACGGGCATCCCAACCGTTAAGACCTGCACCTAAGAGATAAGCCCCCTAAAAATCTAGCTTTGAAAGCCAATGGGTCTCATGTTTTAAGTGAACTCGAAAAGGGCTCTCAAAAGAATCACACACAGACTCATTTGACCCAGGTCCCAGCGCAGAAGCAGCCATTTGGAAAGCATTCAGATTTTATGGAAATGAGGCTCATTTGATGACCTTAAAGGGTCAGCCTAAGGGACAGGGGCCTGCTGAGATACTCTTCCGGGACAGAGGCTGGCAGGCACCATTTTGCTCTCTCTTTCTTCTAAGCTAAAGTGGGCAGGCATCTATTTTTTTATTCTAGGAATTTCTTTTTTTCTTTTCAGAGGCTCAGTCTTTAACTCCTCTTTTGCATCGCTGTGGCCAGCAGGCGCTGGCTTTACGCTTTCCCTGTGCCACCCTCCAGGGCACCACTATGTCATGCAGGTGAGCTTTGGCATAGGCTGGCTGTCCCAGTTGCTATGGCTGCCACCCAGAGGATGCCTTCGGGTCACCTGGCTCTGGAAGTTTGCAGTCCATCGGAGCACTGCACGGAGAGCAGACTGAAACACACTCCCAGTCTCTTTAAGAAAGAGGCCTATTTTTTCACCCAGGAGCTTTGGTATGAGGGCAGGTTTCTGGTTTGACACAGTTCTAGGGGGCTATAGAGGTGCTTTCATGAATCTGAAGCCAGTAGACAAAATCTTTGCACACTTCCCCTGCCTCACTCCAGCTCAGTGGTATCTCTCAGAAAGCGGCTTATACATTCGTCTGGTGCCCTAATTCGACTAGTGGCGCTGAGGCTCATGGGTCACAAAGCACTATAACAAATGTAGAGAAGTTCTTAAATAGCTACCAACCCAGGGCACAGCAAGAGGCAACGGTATTTCTGTGAAAGAGGCCTATTAGCTTACCATCATAGCTGTAGCCTCAGAGAAGGCGATGGCACCCCATCGCCTCCATCCTGGAAAATCCCACGGATGGAGGAGCCTGGTAGGCTGCAGTCCATGGGGTCACTAAGAGTTGGACACGACTGAGTGACTTCGCTTTCACTTTTCACTTTCATTCACAGAAGGAAATAGCAACCCACTCCAGTGTTCTTGTCCAGAGAATCCCAGGGAAGAGGGAGCCTGGTGGCTGCCGTCTATGGGGTCACACAGAGTCAGACACGACTGAAGTGACTTAGCAGCAGCATAGCTGTAGCCTGAGGGGTAGGTTTCTAATTAAACACAGATCTAAAGACTGACTTTAACCCTTTCGAGACCTTGGAGGGTGGCATTATCATTTCACTCTCCCCTGCCATGCTCCCCAGTGCCAGTGGCTCTCAAAAGTGAGCTCTTACACCCATCTGGGGCCCTGGATTTTGTGGCTGCATGATTCAACATCTATGTGATACATCACATTAACAAATCACAGAATAAAAATCACAATTATCTCAATAGAAGCAGAAAAAGCTTTTACAAAATTCAATACCTGTTTACGATAAAAAGTCTCAACAGAAGTGGGTGTAGAGGGTTTATGTGCTGTGCTAAGTCATTTCAGTCATGTCCAACTTCTTGTGACACTGTGGACTGTAACTGGCCAGGCTCCTCTGTCCCTGGGATTCTCCAAACAAGAATACTGCAGCAGGTTGCCATGCCATCCTCCAGATCTTCCCAACCCAGGGATCAAACCCACATCTCCTGTGTCTCCTGCACTGGCAGGTGAGTTCTTAACCACTAGCACCACCTGGGAAGACTCAACACAATAAAGGCCATGTATGACAAACCCGCTGCTAACATCCAGAGGCTCAAACAGTAAAGAATCCATTGGTAAGTCCTAAGGACGTGATGTGCAGCATGGTTACTATAGTTAACAATACTCTATTGCATATTTGAAAGTTGCTAAATCTTTTTAAGTTTGACTATGCTTTAATTATTTTGACCCACGATAACCCACAAACCTCTCTGTGACACAAAAGATTGTCACAGGTATTCCTCATTTCACTCAAAATATTGCAAAGATTCTACTATTTGCAATTCTGTTCTGTGAAAACTAAAACAGTCCACAAATTTATTTAACAGAACGCAATAAATTTTAACACATGGAAATATGCTAATATGACTGAACGAATGAAGATATAGCTGCAGCTTTCAGGGCTGGAGTACTGCTCTGCCTACTGATCTTATGTTAACATCTCAATTGTGACACAGGATGTCTGTTAGCTTATTATGTCTGTTAGACTTATTATAGTGGTCATTTTGCAGTATAAACAAATATTATATCACCATGCTGTACACCTGAAATTAATGTTATATATCAGTTGTGCCTCAATAAAAATTCTTAATAAACAAGAAGACTCAAGGTACAGATAATTTATATTCATGTTTAATTACAATATACTCTATAACCAGGTAATGGTTTCAATGTGCTTCCCTTGAACCACCTGCAGAGGGAGAATGGAAACAGAAAAATCCCTTGGGGTCTCAGTAGGTGCTGTTGGCAGTGCACAGGCAGAGGCTCCAGGGTCCATGCAGGAAGCAGCATCACAGTCAAATCCTTAGGGCAGAGGTCACAAGGGGTAACCTGATGATTGTGTCAGAGTTAATATAAGACAGATGCTGATCTCAGAGGAGGACAGGCTGAACATGGGAATGAAAATGGGAATAGAAACAATTCTCGGGGTCTGAGTAGATGCGGTTGGCAGCACACAGGAAGGTGCACGAAGCAGCATTGCTACAGCCAGATCCCTGTTGGGGCGGGTGGTCACAGGAAGTGACCTGGTGACTGCATCAGAGTCACCATAGGATCTGTTCTCATTACAACAGGCTGACGAGCAGCAGGGAATTCTGGGCAAGAACAGGCAGCTATTACAGAAGAGCGAAATCCAATCTCCATCAAAGTATCCTCGGGAGTCAGCGCACGAGCCCTGTAGAAGAGAGAGTGATCACACACAGCACCCTGAGGGAGGCGCCCCTCACCTCCTCTAAGGTCCCTGCAGCATCAGACAGAGAAAACTGAGCTCCAGGGCGTGTCACCATCACCTCCCCAACACCTGGGTAAAGGTGACTCTCCCAAAGAGGATGCAGCACTCCAGGCTGACAGCTGTGTGGGAGGCTGGGGAGCAGCTGTTATCCTTCTGGGGGATATGAAGATTTCAATCTTTTCAGTAAATTTAATGATAACTCACCTTCTTTAAATTTATTTCCTCCCTATCCATCAGTCACAAGGTCTGAACTGCCCAAAGTTAAAATCCCCCAAACGAATGAAACTGTCACTGGAAGAAAGAGAAGTCAGTGCTGTGACCCTCTTAAGAGGAAGCGTTTGGAAAGGAGTCTGTGAGACAATGATGAACTTTAAGGAAGCCCTGGAATGAATTCCACCTGCCAGTTTTGTGGCAGGGCTACCTTTCAATCAGTAAAGTAAGACTTCAGTGTCTCCCTAGGTTGCTTGTTTCTTCCTGCCACCACCTTAACCTCCTTTTTGTTAGGATCAGGAAAAAGAGCTACATCTAGAGACAGAAGCCTCCCTGAGAAGAGGGTCTCAGCCAAAGTCTTCCCCATTTCCCCAGAGTTCCTTACCCTTCTGGCTCCTGTGACGGACAATGAGGCCCAGCCCGAGGAAGATCAGCCCCAGCACGAAGCCCCCAACACCACTCAGCATCTTGCTCTGGGCAGATTCAGACTGGGCCCCTGGGGAGCAGAGCCTGAGTGTCAGCGTTTGTCCCCACATCCCACAGAGTCCCTTAAGAATCCTGAAGTCCAGTCTGGGGTACAGGCAGTGGAAGTACTAGGGGAACTCAGTTCTTCATTCTAACCACCCCCAGGTGAGGGACCCAGCAAAAGATCTTTGGACAGAGTGGGCAGGTGAATGAGCAGGGAAAGCAGATCCCTGCCCCTCAAGGACACACGCATAACCTTGGACCTGTCAATCCTGCAGGGCTCCCTGGGCTGGGCTCTGGGGCCATGGTGTGTGCAGTGAGCTCCTGTATCTGGAAAGACAATGTAATTAGGCTGTTCCAATGCCCCTGCTATGAGGTATGAGCACTCTTGTGTCCTGTGATTTCAGTAGGGATGCTGGAGACAAGAGGTGAGATGGGATGGACCCAGGAAGCCCTGTCTGCCCTGTCCCTGTAGGGCCCACAGTGAAAGGAAACCAAGTGTCCTTACGCCACTCCACAGTGATGGGGCTCTGGAGGCTGGGGTGCTCCACGCGGCAGCTGTAGACATCTCCTCGCTGGGGGGTCATCTCCAGCATCATGAGGATCTGGAAGGTCCAGTCCCCATTCCTAATAAGAGGGGTGGACACAATTCCGGCTGTCTCCTCCTGGTCATTCCGGAACCACCGAACCTTGATCTGGCCTGGATAGAAATCTGTCACCAAGCAGACCAGCAGGTTGTGGTGGTTTAGAGCCTCAGTCCTGGACGGGGAGATGGTCACTGTAGGTTCCACTGTGGGAGGAACAGACAGGAAAACACACAGTGAGATGTGAGACTGGACAGCATGTCTCCCATGGAGAAGAGTCCTTCCTCGGTTCCAGAGTGGGAAGATCCCCGGATTCCAAGTCTTGGATTTGGATCCAAACTTGTCCACGTTATTAGCTTGAATAGAAACATTCATCGGTTTACTCTTGGGAGCCTCAAGAGATAAACGTCATCATTCTATGAGAGTTACTTTGTTGACACTGATAAAAATAACGCACTTTTGAATTGTAAATTGTTATATTATACAGGCTATTATTCATTAAAATTTTTTAAATAAAAATAAAAAACCCAGACTTGTTTTCCCCCACATTTATTGAAGGTCCCCATCAGGATTAGCTCTATTGACTTATGCAAGGTTAGTTCCAGTGCTCCTCACTGTAGAGAAAATCCAGCTGTTTTGACTCCCATCTGCTGGTCATGAGGTGATCAACAATAGCCACGGAATAGCAACACGAGCTGAGAATTAAGAAAGCACAGACATTTCTGCATGCATGCATGCAAGGTTGCTTTAGTCACATCCAACTCTTTCACCCCTATGGACTGTAGCCCACCAGGCTCCTTTGTCCATGGGATTCTCCCAGCAAGAGTATTGGAGAGGGTTGCCATGCCCTCATCCAGTGGATCTTCCTTAACCAGGGATCAATAAACATTTCTATGTACAATAAAATAGGACAAGAGTGACCATCACATTGTTCCTACAAAGCAATTCTTCTCAAACAGGCTACATCTATAATCCTCAGCCCCATAACACAGAATTTGAGAGCAAAAGCACTTCCCACATGTTACTGGTGAACAAAGCATCTCTCTCAGCTTTAGCCTTATCTTAGCTCCAGTGCCATTCTATGGTGAACACCCCACAGAAATCTGCATAACTAAAAACATACACTGTCTCTGCTTCATTTATGTCACATATGTGAAAGTGAAAGTCGTGTTCGACTCTTAGCAACCCCATGGACTATACAGTCCATGGAATTCTCCAGGCCAGAATATTGGAGTGGGTAGACTTTCCCTTCTAGAGAAGACTCTACACATGGACATCACCAAATGGTCAATACCAAAATCAGATTGATTATATTCTTTGTAGTCGAAGATGGAGAAGCTGTATACAGTCAGCTTCAGTTCATCAGCTCAGTTCCTCATAGCAAAATTCATCATTAAACTAAAGAAAGTGGGGAAAACCACTAGGCCAGTCTGGTACAACTTAAATCAAATCCCCTATGAATATACAGTGGAGGTGATAATAGAGTCAAGGGGTTAGATCTAGTAAACAGAATGCCTGAAGAACTATGGACAGAGTTTCATACTATTGTACAAGAGACAGTGAACAAAACCATTCTGAAGAAAAAGAAATGCAAGAAGAGAAAGTGCTTGTCTGGGGAGGCTTTATAAATAGCTCCTATAAATAAACAGAGGAAAGAAGAGAAACAAAAAGCAAGGGAGAAAAGGAAAGGTACACCCAACTAAATGCAGAGTTCCAGAGAATAGCAAGGAGAGACAAGAAAGTGTTCTTCAATGAACAATGCAAAGAAATAGAGGAAAACAACAGAGATCTCTTCAAGAAAACTGGAAATACCAAAGAAACATTTCATCCAAAGATAGGCACAATGAAATGGTAAAGACCTAAGAGAAGCTGGAGAGATCAAGAACAGATTGCAAGAATACACAGAAGAACTGTACAAAAAAGACCTTAATGATCTGGATAACCACAATGGTGTGGGTCACTCACCACACCAGAGCCAGACATTCTGGAGTGTGAAGTCAACTGGGCCTTAGGAAGCACTGCTGCCAATAAAGCTAGTGGAGGTGATGGAATTCCAGCAGAGCTATTTAAAACCCTAAAAAATGATGCTATTAAAGTGCTGCACTCAATATGTAAACAAATTTGGAAAACCCAGCAGTGGCCACAGGGCTGGAAAATGTCGATCCTCATCCCAGTTCCCAAGAAAGGCAGTGCTAAAGAATGTTCAAGGCTTCAGCAGTATGTGAACTGAGAACTTCCAGATGTTCAAGCTGGGTTTAGAAAAGGCAGAGGAACCAGAAATCAAAATCAAATTACCAGCATTCACTGGATCTTAGAGAAAACAAGGAAATTTCAGAAAAGAATCTGCCTCTGTTTGATTGACTGCGCTAAAGCCTTTGACTGTGTGGAACATAACAAACTGTGGAAAACTCTTAAAGAGATGGGAATACCAGACCATCTTACCTGTCTCCTGAGAAACCAGTATGCAGGTCAAGAAGCAACATTTATAACCTTATATGGAACAACTGATGGGTTCAGGATTGAGAAAAGTGTATGACAAGGTTGTTTATTGTCACCCTGTTTATTTAATTTATATGCAGAGCACATCATGCGAAAAGTTGGGTTGGGTAAGTTACAGGCTGGAATCAAGATTGTCCTGAGAAATATCAACAACCTCTGATATGTGGATGACACCACTCTAATGGTAGAAAGTGAAGAGGAACTAAAGAGCCTCTTGATGAGGATGAAGGAGAGTGAAAAAGCTGGCCTAAAACTCAATATTTAAAAAAAAAACACTAAGATCATGGCATCTGGTCCAGTCACTTCATGGCAAGTAAAAGGGGGAAAGGTGGAAGCAGATTTCCTCTCCTTGGGCTCTTAAATCACTGCAGGTGGTGATTGCAGCCATGAAATCAGAAGACGATTGCTTCTTGGAAGGAAAGCTATGACAAACCTAAACAGTGTGTTAAAAAGCAAAGAGATCATTTTGCCGACAAAGGTCCATAGAGTCAAGGCTATGGTCTTCCCAGTGTCACATACGAATGTGAGAACTAGACAACAAAGAAGTCAGAGCACCAAAGAAATGATGCTTTTTGAACTGTGGTGTTGGATAAAACTCTTGAGAGTCCCTTGGACAACAGGGAGATCAAACCAGTCAATCATATAGGAGGTCACCCCTGAATACTCATTGGAAGGACTGATGCTGATGCTGAAGCTGAATCTCCAATACTCTGGCCACCTGATGTGAACAGCTAACTCACTGGAAACAACCCTGATGCTGGGAAAGGTTGAGGCAAGAAAAAGAATGGGATGACAGAGAATGAGATGGTTGGATGGCATCACCGATTCAATGGACATGAACTTGGCCAACCTCCAGAAGATGGTGAGAGACAGGGAAGCCTGGAGTGGAGTCGTGAAGAGTCAGACACGACTTGGAGACTGAACAACAACAAAATTCTGAAAATCTCAAGTGTTAAAAGAAGATCATCTCAGTAGAGGAAACAAAACAAAACAAACAAAACAGACCTGTTAAACTGTCAGATACTTCTATCATTATAGAACAGTCTTTTGGACTCTGTGGGAGAGGGAGAGGGTGGGATGATTTGGGAGAATGGCACTGAAACATGTATAATATATNAAGCCAGTACTCTTGCCTGGAAAATCCAATGGACGGAGTAGCCTGGTGGGCTGCAGTCCATGAGGTCGCTAACAGTCGGACAGACTGAGCGACTTCACTTTCACTTTTCTCTTTCATGCATTGGAGATGGAAATGGCAACCCACTCCAGTATTCTTGCCTGGAGAATCCCAGGGATGGGGGAGCCTGGTGGGCTGCCGTCTATGGGGTCACACAGAGTCGGATACGACTGAAGTGACTTAGCAGCAGCAGCAGCATCCATTATATTCACTTATTCATTCATTCATTATATATATGAAAATTTGGATTCTCTGGTAATCCAAAATAACAACAGACCATAGTCCCTGCTTTTACAGACTTTGCAATCTAGTAACAGAGACCAAACACACACACAATGTTACAAACTTAATCAGTCAGTCAGTTCAGTTGCTCAGTTTTGTCTTTTTGCAACCCCGTGGACTGAAGCACACCAGTCTTCCCTGTCCATCGCCAACTCCACAGCTTGCTCAAACTCATGTCCATTGAGTCAGTGATGCCATCCAACCATCTCATCCTCTGTCGACCCCTTCTCCCCTCATCCTCAGTGTTTCCCAGCATCAGGGTCTTTTCTAATGAGTCAGTTTTTCACATCAGGTGGCCAAAGTATTGGAGTTTCAGCTTCAGCATCAGTCATTCCAATGAATATTCAGGACTGATCTCCTTTAGGATGGACTGGTTGGATCTCCTTGCAGTCCAAGGGACTCTCAAGAATCTTCTCCAACATCACAGTTCAAAAGCATCAATTCTTTGGTGCTCAGCTTTCTTTATAGTCCACTCTGACATCCACACATGACTACTGGAAAAAACCATAGCTTTGACTAGACGGACCTTTGTCAGCAAAGTAATGTCTCTGCTTTTTACTATGCTGTCTAGGTTGGTTCTAGGTTTTCTTCCAAGGATCAAGCATCTTTTAATTTCATGGCTGGAATCGCCATCTGCAATGATTTTGGAGCCCCCAAAAAATAAAGTCTGTTATTGTTTCCATTGTTTCCCCATCTATTTGATATGAAGTGATGGGACCAGATGCAATGATCTTAGTTTTCTGAATGTTGAGTTTTAAACCTTTTTCACTCTCCTCTTTCACTTGCATCAAGAAGCTCTTTAGTTCTTCTTTGCTTTTGNTTGGAGCCCCCAAAAAATAAAGTCTGTTATTGTTTCCATTGTTTCCCCATCTATTTGATATGAAGTGATGGGACCAGATGCAATGATCTTAGTTTTCTGAATGTTGAGTTTTAAACCTTTTTCACTCTCCTCTTTCACTTGCATCAAGAAGCTCTTTAGTTCTTCTTTGCTTTTGGCCATAAGGATGATGTCATCTGCATATCTGAGGTTATTGATATTTCTCCCAGCAGTCTTGATTCCAGCTTGTGCTTCATCCAGCCCTGCATTTCACATGATGTATTCTGCATATAGGGGGCTTCCCTGGTGGCTCAGAGGTTAAAGCGTCTGCCTGCAATGCAGGAGACCTGGGTTCCATCCCTGGGTTGGGAAGATCCCCTGGAGAAGGAAATGGCAACCCATTCCAGTATTCTTGCCTGGAGAATCCCATGGATGGAGGAGCTTGGTGAGCTACAGACCATGGGGTCGTAAAGAGACAGACATGACTGAGCAACTTCACTCTTCACTCACTCTGCATATAAGTTAAATAAGCAGGGTGACAATATACAGTCTTGACATACTCCTTTCCTGATTGGGAACCAGTCTGTTCCATGTCCAGTTCTAACTGTCGCTCCTTTACCTGCATACAGATATCTTAGGAGGCAGATCAGATGGTCTGGTATTCCCATCTCTTGAAGAATTTTCCACAGTTTGTTGTGATTCACACAGTCAAAGGCTTTAGCATAGCCAATAAAGCAGAAGTAGATGTTTTTCTGGTACTCTCTTGCTTTTTTGATGATCTAACAGATGTTGGCAATTTGATCTCTGGTTCCTTTGCCTTTTCTAAATCCAGCTTGAACATCTGGAAGTTCACTGTTTATGTACTGTTGAAGCCTGGCTTGTAACATTATACAAACTTTGTAACATTTTTATACAAACTTCATATCATTTTTATACAAACTTTGCAACATTTTGTAATTTTTGAAAGAAAAAAAAGGGAACCTAAAAACAAGCAACACTGATGAAACATCATGTTTGCCCATACCTCAATTCCTTTATCCTCTCAGTTGTTACTCATAGTCAAATACAACACACTTCCTTATCTATTCTACACATCTTATCCTCTACCTCTCCAGTTGTTTCACTGCATCTCCCTCATTCTCTTAGTGTGAAACTATAACAAATATTTCATACATGTTTT
Organism: Oreotragus oreotragus; assembly: GCA_006410675.1. Lineage (NCBI taxonomy): Eukaryota > Metazoa > Chordata > Mammalia > Artiodactyla > Bovidae > Oreotragus > Oreotragus oreotragus. The sequence continues at coordinate 67,274 of SJYX01009539.1, read as the reverse complement.
ACTTATTTATTTGATAACACATTACATACTTTTTTTTTTCCCCCTAATTTCCTTTTAACACTCAAGTGAGTTTACCTGCTAGCTGCCTACCCTATTCCATCCCCTTGCTTTTAAGAATAACTTCCTTGTTCAGAAATCAGACATGATTATCATGTATGTTCTCTATAGAAAACATTCTGCAATTCTTGCAGAAGTTGGCCAGGGTTAAAGAGAAAGCACTGTGAACTATAAAGTATAACTGGGACTTGCTGAGGTCAGGAGGCAATCTTGTCACCCCAGTTACACGGTATTCATAAGCCATCATCTGGAAAGAATCATGCTTTCAACTGGGACTTTGACTCTTGTTTAGGTCCTCCTTGCTGGAGTCTGATTGAAATCTTGGTCAGGTATGTGGACTTACAAAATCTGTATCTCAAAGAGATTGGGAGTAAAAATGAAGGTCACAAGTTCAAGTGAGAAATGTTAGAGTAATGTATATGGAAAAAGAACTGAAATAGCAAAAAATATAAGTATATATTAATACTTGGTATCATTAGGAAGAAGAAGGTAAAAGAGTGTAAAGTAAGCTAAAAGTTATGTGAACGTGTATAGATAACACTGAGGTCAGATTAGGGATTAATCAGTGAGTTTTCAGTCCCCTCAATGTATCATTTTGTCCCACCAATTTGAAAATAGGCAGGAACAGACTCACGCTGCTGTCTCTGGTCATAACTGACTTTAAGGAGGCTTTGCTTCCATTAGACTCTATATTGTAGACTCTATATTGTATGGATGTGAGAGTTGGACTGTGAAGAAGGCTGAGCGCCAAAGAATCGATGCTTTTGAACTGTGGTATTGGAGAAGACTCTTGAGAGTCCCTTGGACTGCAAGGAGATCCAACCAGTCCATTCTGAAGGAGATCAACCCTGGGATTTCTTTGGAAGGAATGATGTTAAAGCTGAAACTCCAGTACTTTGGCCACCTCATTCGAAGAGTTGACTCATTGGAAAAGACTCTGATGCTGGGAGGGATTGGGGGCAGGAGGAGAAGGGGATGACCAAGGATGAGATGGCTGGATGGCATCACGGACTCGATGGACGTGAGNACTCCTTGGAAGAAAAGTTATGACCAACCTGGATAGTATATTCAAAAGCAGAGACATTACTTTGCCGACTAAGGTCTGCCTAGTCAAGGCTATGGTTTTTCCTGTGGTCATGTATGGATGTGAGAGTTGGACTGTGAAGAAAGCTGAGCGCCGAAGAATCGATGCTTTTGAACTGCGGTGTTGGAGAAGACTCTTGAGAGTCCCTTGGACTGCAAGGAGATCCAACCAGTCCATTCTGAAGGAGATTAACCCTGGGATTTCTTTGGAAGGACTGATGCTAAAGCTGAAACTCCAGTACTTTGGCCACCTCATGCGAAGAGTTGACTCATTGGAAAAGACTGATGCTGGGAGGGATTGGGGGCAGGAGGAGAAGGGGATGACCGAGGATGAGATGGCTGGATGGCATCACGGACTCGATGGACGTGAGTCTGAGTGAACTCCGGGAGATGGTGATGGACAGGGAGGCCTGGCGTGCTGCGGTTCATGGGGTCGCAAAGAGTCGGACACGACTGAGCGACTGAACTGAACTGAACTGAATACCAAGGAACTCACACAGTAGGTGACCTGTTGTGTCTGGCGTCTCCCACTTACCGTGATGTTTCAGAGTATGTACCCCCTTTTATAAGCAAGTCTCAGAGGTCACCCAGGGTCACTTACTCCACAGCCACAGGCCACCTAGGTTCTCAGGAGGGAGATGTGGCCCTAAGTCGCAGTGGGGCCGACATCGCACTGTAGACAGGGCCCAAGGGACAAGGATTCTGCCGCCGCTGGCCTGCCCAGCACCAAGCAGTCACCCCAGCTGTTTCCGTGTGCCTAGTCTATGGACACAAAGTGAGGCATTAGTCACAAACAGGGCTTCCAAGTGCCTAGCCAAGAGTGTGTGACTCTAACAGCTGACCTCAGCCACCAAGCTTGGATATGCAAGAAATATTTTTTTTCATTTTCTACTAACTGAACTTGGGTAATTTTTCTCTTGATCCCTATTTCCTAACAGCAGAAAACTTCCGGACAAACTGGACAGGTTCGGCGATTGCTTAGCCATCTCATCACTGACTCTGTCATCCAGGCGTGCCCGCCTTCCGCCCCTCTGGGTGGACTCTGGGCTCCAGGCTTCCGTGCGGGACGTTGGTGGGAAGGAGGGGCTCCGCTTCAGGCTCTGGCTGTCCTGTCTCAGATTCACTATGATGCGTGCGCTTTCTCCGGCCGTGGCCGCAGAGGGGGGCTGGCACATGGGGCCCACTGGCCTGCACCCTCCACATGGCGTCTGCCGAGGTCCCACATCTTCTTCCGGCCCACACTGGCCTGCTGATGGTCCAGGAGCCTCTAAGGAGCTGCACCTACCACCTGCCTCCCCGGGTACCACCTAGACCCTATCTCCTAGGGCCAAGGGCCATCAGGGGTTCCTGAACTCCCAGCGCAGCCAGCTGGGAGGTGGGCCATGTGCCCTTTGCTCTCTGATTCCCAAACAATAAGCAAGGGATCCTCCTCCTCCAGGAATTGCCCTGAAGGTGTCAAGGTGGATACGAGGTCCTTCTCGGGGATCTACCTGAATCTCTGTCTAGGTCTCCCCTCGGGCTCTCTCTTCTCTCCCCGGGCCAGAGGATCTTACCTAGTTTGGGCATAGAAAATCCTGGCTCTGTGAGGATGAGCCCTCACCTTAGGCCTAGGCTGCAGCTTTGCCGTTAGACTTGAAAACTCAGAGGCTGCTGTCTTTGTTCTTGGCTTTGGGGCCACGCTCAGTCAGTCATAACAAAAAACCACAGGTTGGGGGGCTTAACCAACATGAGATTTACTTTCTCACATTGCTGGACCTCATTTAGCCTTAATTACTTCTTCAGAGACCCCCATCTCCAAACACAATACACTGTGGGTTACAGTTTTGACATGTGAATTTAGGAGGGACACAGACATTCAGTCTGAAACCGGCCCATACCAATCTCAGGCCTCGTATCCCCAGTGGGGAAGGGTCATGGTGCTGAGATGCAGGTGTAAGGGGTGAGGTGCAGAACCAGCTATGTTTTACCTCCTTCCGTCATAGGTGTGCATCCTGAAAGCACAGGGAGCTAATTCTATCTGACTTCATTACTAGCCTGTCAGCGTCTTCTGAGCCCGTTTCATGCCAGACACTCTACTGAGGGCTGTGAACCGAAAGAATCAAAAGAGAAGTTTCTAGACCTCTCTGAGCTATGGTGCAGGAGGATGGTAGATCTCAGCCTTATAAGGAGTGCTGGATAGGTGAGTCCACAGAAAGTTAAGAGAGAGGGAGCTTGAGGGAGCATTTTAATCTGCTCCAGCCAAAGCGAAGGGATTGCATTCAAGAGAACAGACTTCTCAGATGACCTTTGCCCAACTTGAGGCAAAGGCTCCTTGACTCCAGGCACCAGTCCTCTCTGGAACCTTCTTTTAGGCCTCAGGGTCTCTCTGATGCCCAAGGTCACTGTAATCACCTTGACCCACCCAACTTGACCTACTATTGGCCAAAGATGGCGCCTCTCCTGTTCCAGCCAAGGAGAATCCAGTCACCTTGGCCCGGAGTGGCTGCTCCTTCCGTGAGACCCAGCTGCTACCTGGCCCCTGTGGAGGCCTCAGGCTCCCTATGCGGGGCCCAGATCTCTTCTCACATACATTCATACGTTTCTAACTGTGTCTCCCCCACCTTGGATACTCTGACTTCATGGCCTCTCTCATCAGACTGGCCTCTCTCATCAGAGCATGAAAGTGGAATTAGGATGAGGTTGGGTACAGATTATGTACAGATGCCAGGAAACTTCCAAAAAGGATACCATCATCTGTACATTTGCAAATGCTAGTATTAAGTGATATTTACTGAACATGTGCTTAGTTAATGCTTTAAACGTATTATACATATCAGGTGGCTCAGTGGTCAAGAACCTGCCTGCCAATGCAGGGGACACAAGAGACACAGGTTGGATCCCTGGGTCATGAAGCTCCCCTGGAGGGGGAAATGGCAACCCATTCATTTTTGTGCCTGGAGAATCCCAGGGACAGAGGAGCCTGGTGGGCTTCAGTCCATAGTGTCACACAGAGTCCAACACAACTGGGTTGACTTAGCACGCACATAATTCTGTGAAGCAGTTACTCTTACTAATTACTATTATTAGTCCAATTTCCCACATGTGAAAATGGAGGTACACAGAGATTAAATTAGAGATGAACCCTCCAGAGGCTGCCCAGCTGCATGAAGTTGTTAAGCGGTAGATCCAAGGTTAAACTTGGAGGCCAGCCTCCTGCCACAGTGCTCTTCATGGCTCTGCTCTGCTGTGTTTTAAAGTCAAGTTGTAAATACAATCTATCATTGCCAGGTACATAAAGGCTATTCAGATACCCGTGTCAGTTCAGGACAGGGCTTGCTGCCAAAGGCATCATGAAGAAGCACTTGAGTTTCAGAGATCTTGGGTTTTGGCAAACAGATATACTTCACATGACATTTCTTTTAGTCCCCCAAAACTCTATTATGAAGCACCATCATTGTCCCCAGTTAGAGGTGATGAAATTGAGCCCAGAGTGGTCATCTGCCTCATCCAAGATCTTACAAATTGTAAGCGGTAAAACTGGAGATAATTACACTACTGGTTTTTAGTGTGGCATAACTTCGTATTTTTAATAGCCCAAACGGCAGTAGTTTTGTTCATGTAAAACTATTGTCTTAGTAATTAAAAAACTGAACTCTGAGTCATCCACTCCTGAGGCATACCCAGAGTTTGGCCATATGGAAATGTGTACTCTTTTGAATGAAGAGATTCTGATTCCGAAGCCTCTGGCTCTGTCCTCCTCAGGCAAACTCTTCTACAGGATGTTGCTGTGGTCTTAATTCCCTCTCTCAGGGATTCCAGCTTCCTATTTTTAAGGAACGTGTATGTTCCCCAGAGCAGTTGGGGACTTTTCTATTCCAGATTCCCTGTGCATTTGCCTTAGGGGGTGCGTGGTCGTGAGGCAGATAAGTGTGAGCTCAAGAGTGAGGGCAGAAAGAGGCCCGCTGGTCCAGGCCTGGTGCTGCTGGCCTCAGGGCGTCTTATTCTAACCAAGGTCTTCTTCCCAAACACCTCACCAGAGAGGGGCCTTCCCTAAAGGAGCGGAGTCCCAGGATGGGGTATAAAAGGTCCAGGATGGGGTATAAAAGGTTCACGCAACCCCGGGGCTTGTGACACGCTTGCTTGGCTCCAGCCTTGAGGCCTGACTGAGCCCCGAGTCCACTCTCTGGGCCCCTGGAACACCCCCACCTGCCATCCCCACCCCCAGGCGCTCCGGGTTCTGAACTGCGGTCTGTTCCCACCTTCTCTTACCAGGAGCCCCGTGGTGCCTGGCGGGGTGGTGGCCATGGACCGACATTACTTCCAGAACACCGGCGCATACGACCCTCTCCTGTCACTGCAGGGAGATGGAAACCTCGAGCTGTCTCTCAAGGTGCGTCCTGGGCCACGGGAGGCCCGGGAGGTTCTCTGGGTAGGGTCACAGCTTGGAGGTCAAGGATGCTGCTTCAGACAAACACAGAGTCCTCAGGGGGGGTCCCACCTGCTTTCTCCCGCTCTGTCCTCTCTCTCGACCTCGCCACAGCCTCCCTCCCGAACCCACTTGTTGAGCCTGCTCATAGGAAAGGGTGTGTCTTCAGTCATCTCCGCCTGATGCAGAGCTTCCTAGACGTCCTCTGAGTCCAGCATCCTTAGCACCTGGAGAGTTTTCAGCATGCCCGCTGGCCAAACCAAATGCCACACAGTTCTGTGTGCTTAGTTTGATCCAAACAACATAATGGGGCTTCCCTTATAGCTCAGATGGTAAAGAATCCACCTACAATGCGGGAGACCCAGGTTTGATTCCTGGGTTGGGAAGATCCCCTGGAGAAGGAAATGGCCACCCACTCCAGTATTCTTGCCTGGAGAATCCCATGGACTATAGCCTGCCAGGCTCCTTTGTCCATGGGGTCGCAAGAGTCAGACATGACTTAGCAACTGAACAACTTAATAAGTTAATAAGTATTTGTCCAAACAGCATAGCCCCACTGTGCACCACACAATTTCTCAAGCCTTGGATCAGATCGGACCCTTCACTCTCATTTCCACATTGATTTTTAGCCTGATTTTTCACCACAGCAACCCCTGAAAACCAAACCCAGCGAAGACATACAGCATTGAAAGTACAGCCATCTGAGTTGGCTCTGGCACCCTGGGGCGCCTTGGCACACAGTTTGGAGAGCCTGTGGTTTGCCCGCTTGATGCCTTTTGGTTCTGGCTATCCTCGGCAGGTTTTCGCTTTCCTCTTTATTCCCATGTAGGGAATAAGAGACTTCCTGTCAGATGAACTCCAGGCACTTGGGGGTAGGAGTGAGTGGAGGGCAGGGAAACTCCCAGAAGTAGGAAAGACTAAGGAGAGCTTGCTTTGATCTCCACACAAATGGCTTCTGGTAACTTTGCAGCAGGAGAGTCACAAGCTTTTAGAGATTCCCTGGCCACTAGGGGTACTCTGTACCCCCAGGAAGCAGCCTTGGGAGAGTCCAGGTGTTAACAGCACGGATGCATTTGGGAAGATCCCCTGGAGAAGGAAATGGCCACCCACTCCAGTATTCTTGCCTGGAGAATCCCATGGACTATAGCCTGCCAGGCTCCTTTGTCCATGGGGTCGCAAGAGTCAGACATGACTTAGCAACTGAACAACTTAATAAGTTAATAAGTATTTGTCCAAACAGCATAGCCCCACTGTGCACCACACAATTTCTCAAGCCTTGGATCAGATCGGACCCTTCACTCTCATTTCCACATTGATTTTTAGCCTGATTTTTCACCACAGCAACCCCTGAAAACCAAACCCAGCGAAGACATACAGCATTGAAAGTACAGCCATCTGAGTTGGCTCTGGCACCCTGGGGCGCCTTGGCACACAGTTTGGAGAGCCTGTGGTTTGCCCGCTTGATGCCTTTTGGTTCTGGCTATCCTCGGCAGGTTTTCGCTTTCCTCTTTATTCCCATGTAGGGAATAAGAGACTTCCTGTCAGATGAACTCCAGGCACTTGGGGGTAGGAGTGAGTGGAGGGCAGGGAAACTCCCAGAAGTAGGAAAGACTAAGGAGAGCTTGCTTTGATCTCCACACAAATGGCTTCTGGTAACTTTGCAGCAGGAGAGTCACAAGCTTTTAGAGATTCCCTGGCCACTAGGGGTACTCTGTACCCCCAGGAAGCAGCCTTGGGAGAGTCCAGGTGTTAACAGCACGGATGCATCCTCCAAGTGCTGAATCTGGCCATGTGTTTCAGGAGCGGGGCAGGGACATTCAGGCGGGGTTCAGTTCAGTCGCTCAGTCGTGTCCGACTCTCTGCGACCCCAAGAACCGCAGCATGCCAGGCCACTCTGTCCATCACCAACTTCTGGAGTTTACTCAAACTCATGTCCATTGAGTCGGTGATGCCATCCAGCCATCTCATCTTCTGTTGTCCCCTTCTCCTCCCGCCTAAATCTTTCCCAGCATCAGGATCTTTTCCAATGAATCAGTTCTTCGCATCAGGTGGCCAAAGTACTGGAGCTTCAGCTTCAGCATCAGTCCTTCCAATGAATATTCAGGACTGATTTCCTTTAGGATGGACTGGTTGGATCTCCTTGCAGTCCAAGTGACAACACCACAGTTCAAAAGCATCAATTCTTTGGTGCTCAGCCTTCTTCATAGTCCAACTCTCACATCCATACATGACTACTGGAAAAACCATAGCTTTGGCTAGACGGAACTTTGTTGGCAAAGTAATGTCTCTGTTTTTTAATATGCTGTCTAGGTTGATCATAGCTTTTCTTCCAAGGAGCAAGCGTCTTTTAATTTCATGGCTGCAGTCACCATCTGCAATGATTTTGGAGCCCCCCCAAAATAAAGTCTGTCACTGTTTGCATTGTCTCCCATTGTTGCGGGGTGTGGCCCCTCAACCCACATATCCCGGCAGGGACCACGACCCTCGTTNAAGGGCTGTCTCTTATACACATCTAGATGTGTATAAGAGACAGATCTTTCCCATCATCAGGGTCTTTTCCAATGAATCAGTTCTTCGCATCAGGTGGCCAAAGTATTGGAGCTTCAGCTTCAGCATCAGTCCTTCCAATGAATATTCAGGACTGATTTCCTTTAGGATGGACTGGTTGGATCTCCTTGCAGTCCAAGTGACAACACCACAGTTCAAAAGCATCAATTCTTTGGTGCTCAGCCTTCTTCATAGTCCAACTCTCACATCCATACATGACTACTGGAAAAACCATAGCTTTGGCTAGACGGAACTTTGTTGGCAAAGTAATGTCTCTGTTTTTTAATATGCTGTCTAGGTTGATCATAGCTTTTCTTCCAAGGAGCAAGCGTCTTTTAATTTCATGGCTGCAGTCACCATCTGCAATGATTTTGGAGCCCCCCCAAAATAAAGTCTGTCACTGTTTGCATTGTCTCCCATTGTTGCGGGGTGTGGCCCCTCAACCCACATATCCCGGCAGGGACCACGACCCTCGTTCTCCCCACCTTGCCCCTCCACGCCACCCCCCCGCCCCCGACCCCACGCGCAGAACTCTCAGATCAGGACGCTCTGTTCCATCCTGAGAACTAGCGTCACTGTGTGCTCGTGACGTTGCGGGCATTTTGCCAGCCCCTCCCAGGGTCCCTCGCGTCCCACATCTCTGGAGAGGAGCACAGAGGTGTGCGTTTTCTCCTTTCCTGGCAGACCTGGCTTTGTGGAGGCTCCGTGGAAATCCTGCCCTGCTCCCGGGTGGGGCACCTCTACCGAAATGAAGATGCCCACTCCCAGCTTGAGCGGGAGGCCGCCCTGCAGAACAAGATCCGCATCGCTGAGACCTGGCTGGACTCCTTCAAAGAAACCTTCTACAAGCACAGTCCAGAGGCCTTGTCCCTGAGCAAGGTAAGGGCGGAGCCCAGCAGAGGCTTCTGTGCCCACCCAGGGCCCCCTCCCCAGCTGGAGTCTGGGCTAGAAGCACCTCCCCTCCACCTTGAAGGGCAAATAGAAGCTTCCAGCTGGTCCTTCCATAGGGGCCCTCTCAAGGGGCTCCCCCTCTCGGTGGGGTTGTCCTCTGTGTCTCCCAGTGGCTAGGCGGGGAGGTGGGGGGGCGCGGTGGGGAGGTGGAGGGGCACAGCGCGGGGAGCAGTGGGAGGGGAAAGCGGTCACAGCTGGTCCTGGCCTCGAAACCCCGGGTGTCTGTGGGGCGGGGTCTGTCATCAAGGGACAGTCTGTCATCACAGCTGAGGCTGCGACCATTCATCCTGGGCCCAGAGGAAAGACTGGGTGGGGAGTAATTGTTGAGATGGGTCCCCGAGGGCCCTTTCATCCCAGGGAAAGTGCTCGGGGCTATGCAATTACCCCAAGACGGGAAACAAACAGAAGCATAGAAGTAAACGTAGAGGACCTTCCCGCAAAGGCCCAGAAAACAAACCTTTCAGACATTTGATTAAATGTCCACAAATGGCATTTTCAACTGGCCCGCGAGCACAGTTCAGCTGGCAGGACCCGTGGATGCTGCTTGGCGCGGGACGCGGCTATCCGCCTCCCTTAGCTCCCTCCCAGACCCCGTCCCTCCCCCGCGCGAGCTCTGATGTAAAGCCGCTGCCGCCTGTGTCTCCGCCCTCCCCAGGCTGGGAAGCCAGACTGCACGGAGCGCCAGCAGCTGCAGAGAAGGCTGGGCTGCCGGACCTTCCACTGGTTTCTGGCCAACGTCTACCCCGAGCTGTACCCACTGGAACGCAGGCCCAGGTTCTCCGGAAAGGCAAGGCATGAGAAAGACAAAGGGCAGAAAGCGGCTGAGCGGCTGCCCCAGCCAGGGTCTGGGTGCAGAGGCTCTCCCCCCACCTCGGGCACCCAGCCCCAGCCCAGCGGGGCCTCCCTGCGGGGCACGGCTGGGCTGTGCCATAACCCGCCGCAGGGCCCCCTCACCCTGGGATGCGTCCACGTCCTTCAGGAGACCCGGCCCTTAGGATCGCTGGCTTGGGCTTGACCTCCCTCGCCTCTGTGGCCCGCACGTGGGCCTCGAGCATCACTGCAGAGCGAAGGAGGGGAATGCGGCCGACAGAGGGCGTCTTCGCGCGGAGGGTGGGATTCACCCCCGTGTGTCTGCTTACAGCTCCACAACACTGGACTGGGCTTCTGCGCAGACTGCGCGGCGGAAGAGGCGGCCCCGGGCTGTGCCGTGATGCTGGCCCCCTGCAGGGACGGTGAGCCGCAGCAGGTGGGTGGCTAGCGCTCCCAGACCCCCAGGGCGTCTTTGCCGGGATGCCCCTCATTCCTCCGGGGGCCTCTCCTTTCCCGGTCCCGCGTCCTTGTCTGTGCCTGGGGCCCCACTCTTGTGACCCGGCCTCCAACCTGTCCCGAGCCCCTAGCCCAGATGTGGAGCCGTCAGAGAATGAGCTGAGCTCAAGGAAAAGGTCAGGCTGTCTGGCCAGTGCATCCGGCTCACAAATAAGGAAACGGAGGCTTGGAGGGCGGCTAGCCCAGGGGCGACCAAGGCAGGTGTCTTCAGAATCCCTGTGGGTATGGGGCAGTGGGCACAGGGAGGTGGGCAGCCGCTGTTCTCAGTGAGGAGCGCCTGCCCCGGCCACAGGCCTGTCTCTAGTCTTGTGTGGAAGTGGATCCAGTATCACGAGATCATCCAAAACCATAAAAGACACTGGAAATCCAGAATTCATAGGAAAGACTCCCATTAAAAAAAAAAAAAATTGTTTACTTACTGGCCAAGCCTCACAGTACGCAGGATCTTACTTCCCCAAGTAGGGATCAAACCCATGCCCCTACAGGGGAAGTGTAGAATCCCCACCTCTGCCCTGCTAGGGAATTTCCTCTCTTTCTTGAAGTGTAGTTGATCTACAATGTTGCCTTAGCTTCTGGTGTATAGCAAAGTGATTCAGTTTTACATATACACATACTTATATTCTTTTTCAGATTCTTTCCTGTTGCAACTTATTACAGGATACTGACTACAGCTCCCCGTGCCACACCGCAGGGTCTTGTGCTACACCGCAGGGCCCCGTGCTACACCGCAGGGCCTTGTGCCGCACCGCAGGGCCCCGTGCCACACCGCAGGGTCTTGTGCCACACCGCAGGGCCTTGTGCCGCACCGCAGGGCCTTGTGCCGCACCCCAGGGTCTTGTGCTACACCCCAGGGTCCTGTGCTACACCCCAGGGCCCCGTGCTACACCCCAGGGCCTTGTGCTTCACCGCAGGGCCTTGTGCTACACCGCAGGGCCTTGTGCCACACCGCAGGGCCCCGTGCTACACCCCAGGGCCTTGTGCCGCACCGCAGGGCCTTGTGCCGCACCGCAGGGCCTTGTGCCGCACCCCAGGGTCTTGTGCCACACCCCAGGGCCCCGTGCTACACCCCAGGGCCCCGTGCTACACCCCAGGGCCTGGTGCTACACCCCAGGGCCTTGTGCCTCACCGCAGGGCCTTGTGCCGCACCGCAGGGCCTTGTGCCGCACCGCAGGGCCTTGTGCTGCACCCCAGGGCCTTGTGCTGCACCCCAGGGCCCCGTGCTACACCCCAGGGCCTTGTGCCTCACCGCAGGGCCTTGTGCCACACCGCAGGGCCTTGTGCCGCACCGCAGGGCCTTGTGCCTCACCGCAGGGCCTTGTGCCACACCGCAGGGCCTTGTGCTACACCGCAGGGCCTTGTGCTTCACCGCAGGGCCTTGTGCTGCTCCGCAGGGCCTTGCTGCGTATCTGTTATATACAGCAGTTTGTGTCTGCTAATCCCAGGCTCCTGATTCGTCTGTCCCCCCATCTTTTCCCCTTCGGTCTTCTCTGAATGTGGGTCTGTTGAAGTAAGTCAGAGAGAGAAAGACAGATATTTTGAGATAGCTCTTATGTGTGAAATCTAAAAGATGATGCAAATGAACTCATTTACAAAATGGAAAAGCTTGTCATTCAAATTAAAAATCTATAATCGGAGATCAAAGAAAACTCATGTGCAGGCAAAGTCTCACCAGGGCACCTTTTTGAAACCAATTCAAGACCAGTTCAAGACCATTAGCCAACTAGAACCAGAGACAGGGACAGTGGGTGACCAAGCAGGGTCTATAGGCACAGAAGCCCCGAGGAAGCAGGAGACCCTAGAAAATGTCCCCCATTTACAGCGGTGCATCAAACCTGTGACTCGTGACTGTGTTCCTGAGACTCCAGGCTGCTGGCGCTGAGTCCTGCCTCTTGGGGCCAAGACTTCCAGGCCAGAGGGGGCTCTTAGGGCAATACAAGAGCTGTGTGTGTGGGGTGGGGGGGCACCCCTGCCCCACTTGCCGGAGGAGAGGTCACCCAGCTGGCTGCAGGTCTCAGAGCAGCGGCCTCACTCAGAGCGTGTGGTCTGTGAAACTCCTTCCTGGGGAGAAGGGCTGGTACTCCACAGTCAGAAGGCAGGCGGAGGGTGGAAACGCCCCTGGGGAAGGGAGGGGAACAGCTCTGCTGGGGAGGGTGCACTGGAGACCATCCGCGGATTCCCGGGGGCTCCCTCCGCAGCGAGGCTGGACCCTGGGATAGCCAGAAGGGCGGGCCGCCCCAGGACAACAGAAGCGTATGACCCGCTGCTGCGGCTGCTAAGTCGCTTCAGTCGTGTCCGACTCTGTGACCCTATGGACAGCAGCCCACCAGGCTCCTCTGTCCGTGGGATTCTCTAGGCAAGAATACTGGTGTGGGCTGCCATTTCCTTCTCCAGCTTATGTCCCGAGGGGCGGCCAAAGGGGGGCGATGAACACCACCAGCAGGCGCTCTCCCGCAGGGGAGGGTCTCCTTGACCCTGAGGTCCTGCACGTGGGCGCACGCGGCTGGCAGGACGGACTAGGAGATCCTCAACGAGTGGCGGGGAGGTTAGAGGCGGAGGGTGCTTCCAGCATCATGCGGGCTCCTGGCTTATCAGGAGGGGCTCCTTCTGTGTGAGGGTGTTTCTTCTCTTCAAATTCCCATCACACAAATACCTGCCCAGCTAATGGGACGCCCCTGTGCCTTTGGCCACGGGTTGGTGGGTTCACTTCTTTTCACAGCTTGGATGATAACCTAGAAAGTCTAACCCTCCCCCAAGTCTCTCTGCTTTCAGTCTGTGATGGGGCTGTTGCACTAAGCTCTTCTACCCCAAAGGCCTCTATTAAAAGCGAACAACAAAGTGTGAGTTCCTGGAGATACTGATGGAACGAGTCAGATACTCCGAGAGCCTGGGGCCAAAGCAAGAAAATGCTTCAGAGGGTCCAGCCCTACAGGCAGGACCAGCGAGGCTCTGGGACCCCAGGCGAAGGCCCTGGGCCTGCAGGACTTGTCGGGAAGCAGGCAATCAGGATCCCTTTGTTCCCTTCTGGTTTTACTGTCTACCAGTGTTCTAGTACACACCAACGGGCACTCCTGGCCCAGAGGGCAGAGAGAAAGTGGTAGGTGAGGAGGCCTTATGATGGCGGAAGCGCCTCACCTTCTGGCTGTGTGACGTCAGGCAGGCTTCTTAACCTCTCTGAGTCTTGGTTTCCTCATCTGCAAGTAGAGATAATGGTCTCCCTCGTGCAAGAGGAATGTTAGGTCTTGGAGTTAAGATTCTTGGGCTTCCCTCGTAGCTCAGTCGGTAGAGAGTCTGCCTGCAGTGCAGGAGTCCTGGGTTCGATTCCTGGGAGGAGTCCCCTGGACCCACTCCAGTATTCTTGCCTGGAGAATCCCATGCACAGAGGAGCCGGTAGGTTCCCAGTCCCTGGGTCGCAAGAATCAGACACAACTTAGTGACTAAACCACCAGCAAGATTCTTGGTGGGGAGGTGGGGATTAGCAACGGCTTCTGTATCCAGAAAAACTGTGAACTAGCTAAGCTGAATCCACCATATGCTGTATTAAGAATAAGAAGAAACACACCCTTTTATGTATAAGGAACTAAGTTTATAGCAAAGAGAAATCTCCAGGGACCCTCACAAAACACAGGGCATCCTCATGGCTTCACCTGAAAGTGAAAGGAAAGCGAGAGTCGCTCAGTCCTGTCTGGCTCTTTGCGGCCCTGTGGACTCTGCAGTCCACGGGATTCTCCGGGCCAGAAGACTGGAGTGGGTGGCCTTTCCCTTCTCCAGGGGATCTTCCCAGCCCAGGCATTGAACCCAGGTCTCCCGCATGGAGGCAGATTCTTTACCAGCTGAACCACCAGGGAAGCCCAAGAATACAGGAGTGGGTGGCCTATCCCTTCTCCAGCAGATCTTCCCAACCCGGGAATTGAACCGGGATCTCCTGCGTTGCAGGCAGACTCTTTACCAGCTGAGCTATGAGGGAAGCCCGATGGCGTCGCCTATGTTGCAGTAAACAGAATAAGGGAGGAGACTGTCAGAATGTATAAATGTGAGTGTCATGGTAACTGAGGTGAGGCGGTGTCAGAGGTCAGAGCTAGTCCAACGTGGCATCTGTGGACCCGACTATGAGCCAGGGCCTTGCTGACTCCGGCGGAATCTGAAGCTTGCCTCCAGACCTTGGCCCTGTTGCGGTGAGCTCTCCCCCGCTTACCCAGCTCTGGAGGGTCTCCTTCTAGCACTAACTGCCGTTCCTCTGTCCCAGCGCCTGGAGCACACGGGCCGGAGCGCCATCCGCTTCGGCGGCCCAGGGCAGCTGTGCTTTGATGTCAGGCGGGAGCAGGTGATTCTCCAGAACTGCACCGAGGGGGGCCCTATCGTCCACCAGCAACACTGGGACCACCAGGAGGTGAGTGACCCACCCAGGAGGAGCTCATGGGGCTGCTGGCGGGCACGTGTCTGGCTCTTCCGAGAGGTCAAGTATTACTGCACAAGCCTGTGTCCCTGGGGCTGAACTTAGCGGCTTGGCACTAAGGCCTCGGAGGGCGGCGAAGCCGACCTTGCAGCCGAGTTATCCGCCGGCATCCAGAAAGGTGCTAATTTCCCAGGGCTCTGTGTCACTCAGTCTTCATGCACTGGAAAGAGGAGATCCCCTAGCTGTAAAGTTTATCAGTTATAGGCCTCGAGTAGGACGATGGGGAGCGATACAGACGCTGCCAAACCCCGTTGGTGGTGTGCTTTTAGGAGCAGAGGAAAGGCCCACCTCCTGCTCCACAATCATATAGATGATGGTGTAGATCGTACTTTCTTCCTTTGCTAATTTCATGCTGAGCATTTTATCATGTTCATAAGACTTTAATTCCCGTTACCCCAGAGAGAGGCTCTAGCTCCTTTCCAGAGGTCAGCATCCAATAAAGAGAAAATAGGAGGAGTCTAAGGATTTAGGCAGAGGGGGCAGATTAAGGGTTGGAAGGAGACAGTATTAACAGCTGTCCACATTGTTTTTCCTTCACCTCAAATCCCTTCTGACGTGAGCTACGGTGTAAGTATACGAAAAAAACAAATTAATACACACATCTTTTAAAAATGTCTTATCTTCCCCTTTTGCTTGGCAATAAGGGAGGTTAAATAACTACTCAGAACTCCATGCGTCAGTGCTCTTAAAGCAGGCTGTGAAAGAGGAAAATCACATAGCCTAAGACTGAAGCTGAACTCCCGAGAAATGTTGAGAACAAAGCTCTTGGGACCCTGGTGACAAGTGAACCCAGGGCTCAGGGGGCCCACACATGCTCAGAGAATTCTTGGAAACCAAGTTAAGGCCCTTTATGAATGATCATAAAGGACCATTCTAAGCAAGGCCTCTGGATAAGCTAGATTTAGAAACAGCATTTAAGCATAATGTGTAAAAGATTAGTGACTAAGATATACCCAGCATCTTTCAGGCATTAAAAAGAAAGACTTGAAAAAAGTATTCTCATCCAGCCATAAAAAGAAATGAGGTACTGTTCATAGCAACACTGTTCACAATAGTCAAGAGGCAGAAGCAACCCAAGAATCCAATGATTGATGAATAAATAAACAAAATATGCTATGTACACACAATGGAATATTATTCCATCTTAAGGAAGAAGGAAATCCTGTCTTTTGTTTCAACATGGATGAAACTTGAAGACATTATTCTAAGTGAAATAAGCCGGTCACAAAAAGGCAAACACTATATGACTACACTTAATATGAGGTGTATAGGGAACTCAGATTCATACGAACAGAAAATAGGATGGTAGTTACCTGGCCCGAGAGGAAGCAGGGAAAGGGAAGCTGTCATTTAAGGGGTACTGAGTTTCTGTTTTGAAAGAGGAAAAAGTTCTGGAGAGCTGTCTCATCACAATGTGAATATACTTAACACGAGTACATTTCACACTTAAAAACAGTTAAGATGGGAAGTCTTATGTGACATATTGTTGCTGTCATCGTTTAGTTGCAAAGTTGTGTCTGACTCTTTGCAATCCCCTGGACCGTAGACCACCAGGCTCCTCCGTCCCTGGGATTTCCCAGGCAAGGGCACTGGAGTGGGTTGCCATGTCCTTCTCCAGGGGATCTTCCTGACCCAGGGATCCAACCTGTGTCTGCTGCTTGGCAGGTGGATCTTTACCACTGAGCCACCCGGGAAACTTAGGGCTACATAAATTATATTACATAGTAGCCAAAATACTCCAACTCCCTATCAGGCCAGTTGACAACCCTTTTATCATTCTCTTAATGACTAGCACGAATTTTAGGTATTTCTTTCTTTGCTAACTGATCGCGAGGGTTCGACTGGTTTTCTTTATTTTTTTCTCTTTTCTTCTCTCCTTTCAGAATGGAATGATTGTTCACATTCTCTCTGGGAAATGCATGGAAGCTGTGGTGCAGGGAAACAATAAAGATCTGTACTTGCGTGAGTGTGATGGAAAAGCCAGCCAGCTGTGGCGATTCGACAACGTCAGCACCGTGGATGAACAGTGAACGCCACCCTCAGAAGGAACACAGAAGCGTGGCCATCGCAGTCCACCCCAAGCGAGCTGCAGGAGCACGTGCCTTTCATGAAGCAGGCCCTTTAGGTGTGTGCGGTGGTGAGAGCAGAGATGCAGCTCCATGAATGAATACGGAAAGTCTTTTCTTCCTGCCCTTTCTTTCACAGGCCACTGTCTGTTTTAGACAAAAAATATGGACCCACTGTCTCATTGTCTTCATCACTGGTAGAAGATCATAGCGTGGTACAGAAGATTCTTGTTCCCGCCGCCCACACCCCCTACCCCAGCTGAGCAGTATACAATTCCTTTTATCTCTGACTAAGGAAAGAAGAGGCTTCTCTGGTGCTCAGCAGTCAAGGATCCACCTGCCAATGCAGGAGAAATGGGTTCCATCCCTGGGTTGGGAAGATCCCCTGGAGAAGGAAATAGCAACCCACTCCAGTATCCTTGCCTGGGAAATTCCATGGACGGGGAGCCTGGCAGGCTGCAGTCCATGAGGTCGTAAAGAGTTGGACACGACTGAGCAACAACAAAGAGGCCTGGCAACATCTTCAGGATACAAAATTCCTACTGATCAGTTTATTCTAAACTGCCTTACCTTGGGCTATCTGTGTTGACAGCCGTAAAAATTAAAGAGTGAAGAAGGTGCAAAGTTCTGATGTCCAAAAACTTGAATAAGTTTATGAAGACAAATTGCATGTTCATTGGTTGAACCATAGCTCAGATGAAGGAAGCAAGCTACTCAGAGAAAACGGTTACAGAGACTTCTGCCCAGTTTTCAGCTCAGCCTAGCAGCTGCAAAGAGTCAGTAGCCCTGGAATAAGATGTTTTCATGTTAATGAGAATGTGCTCGGGACTTACTGCCTCCATTCACCCTTGCCCTCACTGTTCTCTAGCTTGATTAACTACAATCAGATTCTCATGCAATACGGTTCTCTGTAGTCATTGGTGTTGGGTCAGCTTAGACCGAACATTCCCACTAAAAAGAAGTGAGTACAGCTGAGAAACTCCCGGTGTCCTGTTACCAAGTTTGCGTTGACTGGATCAGAACAAGCAACTTTTGCAAAGAGGCAAATCTCCCTGGGAGGGAAATGCCAGCATCTGAGTCAAAATTGCTTTGAGAGGAACTAGAGTGGGGTGTTGATGTCCATGAGGTTGAAAGGGCTGGGTCTGAGCCCCCAGGAAGTGTCTGGCTAGCCCCAAAGGGGCCCACATCTGAACATTCAGCCATAGGAAGAACACGTCTTCCTGAGGGCAGAGTCCATGCTGGCGAAAGCCGGACGTCTCTCATGCTGTGACTTGGTCCATCTGGATAGGACTTAAGGGTTGTTGAGTGGGGTTGGTTCTGCGCTTAAGAAGACGTGGTGCCCATTTCTCTTCCAGATGGGGTTCCCTCTTCACATGGCCAGAGAACTCCCCTCAAAGGTGCTCATCTTCCCTGGGCTGTCTCGGGATACGGTGTGTTTCAGAACACTGAGCAGGAAGTGAGGGCTTCCAAAAAGCGTCCGTCATAACTACGCATCTCTTCTCCACCTGTTGAAGTTAATGGCATGCTGTATTTTTCCTTCCTCAGAATACACTCTAGACTTGGGCAAGGAGCCACTGGCCACATGTGACTATCTAAACATAAATTCATTAAAATTAAAGAAAACTTAGGCTCAGTTCCTCAGTAGTACTGGCCACATTTCAAGGACTCAAGAGCCACTGTGTGGGAGAGTACAGATAATAGCACATTCCATCACGAAAACAGGCCTATTGGATAGCACTGTTCTAGACAGATTCATCATCCCATGGAAAGAAGAGATTCAGCCACCATCTTCTTTCAGACTTGTTTATGTTCAACACAAATTCTCCTATATCCTGAGGCTGAGACAGAGCTAAAAATTCTCAGATGACAACCTCAGGAAGGGTGTAAATCATTAAAAAATAAAAGCTAAACTAGACTTCTATTTTAAAAATGAACATTGGTATTAGCATTGCTTGGTATTTAAAGTTGCTGGAATAAATTAATATAATTAAATGAAAGCCTGAATTGAATTGTATAAGTTGTGCTTGACAGTAATTTACAAAAGGACCCAGATGGCTTATTGCTTAATTGGTTGAACAAAGAAAGAATGTGGTGTTTCTTGCTTCCTTAACTATCCCCATGATTTATTACTTTATTACAGAAATGGCTGTCAATTCAGTCCCTGGCTGGTACTTAAAGACCCTTAATTTAAACAAAACAGATGCCTCCACTTAATTCTCAAAGAAATTCAACCTTCTCCTCATCATAGAGTAATGGTATTCAAATCCTCTCCTCTATGGACTCAGTTCTGATTTATCTACTGCTGCTGCTGCTAAGTCACTTCAGTCGTGTCCGACTCTGTGTGACCCCATAGATGGCAGCCCACCAGGCTCCCCCATCCCTGGGATTCTCCAGGCAAGAATACTGGAGTGGGTTTATCTACAGTGATCAATTTAAAAGTGGAGAAACCTGGCAGTCAGAAGATTTGACTCCCAAGAGTGTCACTTGTCCATCTGAATGTTGTAAGACTTTATTGTTTGGGTTTTAAGACTGAATTCACCATCATTAGTAAGCAATGATCTAGGCAGATTCATCATCCCATGCAAAGAAGAGATTCAGCCACCATCGTCTTTTTTCAGACTTGTTTATGTTCAACACAAATTCTCCTAATATCTTGAGGCTGTCCCACTGTGGGAACAGAGGGTTTTCAGCCAACAATGTTAGAGTCCAACACTCTCGGTGCTATTTCACAAGGGAAGCAGATGTCATCCCTAGAGGGGCCCTGATCTACTACCTCTTTGGTCTCAGTGCATCCATCCCACTGGCCAACTTAGAATCACAGCTCCCACAAACACCAGAAAGTCCCCCAGGCCCGAGCTGATGGTGTGCCAGTCACAGTACCAGAATTTGACATCATTGGAGGTCATGTTACCATGCCCACCTCAAGGGGAGCCTTCCACTTTGCACTGAGAGGCCATGAAAAAGCCAGCTGGGCACCAAACGACCTGTGACCAGTCACTAAATCTGGACACTGCCGTGGGCTGCTTGATGGGCACAGCCCTACATATTGTGGACGCTGTTTATGCTTGTTCTGTAAAGGCTCTGTTAGAAATGCAGCTTGTTGGGCCAAAGCCCAAAGCGCCTACAAGTCCTGCCCTGATTCTTCAAACACTTGGATTTGGGCATATTTTCAGTAATTATGTTGAGCACAATAACCAAGGAGGTGGTATTTCCAGGATTCTAGCACCCTCTGCTATTTCTGTGTTAATTATATTCCAATCTCCAATGTTTCTGCAATCTCCTGGTGGCTCAGATGGTAAAGCATCTGCCTACAACGTGGAAGACTCAGGTTCCATCCCTGGGTCAGGAGGATCCCCTAGAGGAGGAAATGGCAACCCACTGCAATACTCTTGCCTGGAAAATCCTATGTATGGAGGAGCCTGGAGGGCTGTAGTCCATAGGGTTTCGAAGAGTCAGATTCAATTTACTTAACGTCAATGTTTCTGCAGTTTCAACCTCCTGTGAAACGTGCTCTTTAATTAGGGAAGTATGTTCTTAGCATGGCTTTAATATTGTGAGGATCTTTGCTGATGTGATGTGGTAGACCTTTGCACAGGTCTGGGATGTTGATATTTTCTCATCACCAAAGTCTCTGCTGCTGCTGCTGCTGCTGCTAAGTCACTTCAGTCGTGTCCGACTCTGTGTGACCCCATAGACGGCAGCCCACCAGGCTCCCCCATCCCTGGGATTCTCCAGGCAAGAACACTGGAGTGGGTTGCCATTTCCTTCTCCAATGCATGAAAGAGAAAAGTGAAAGTGAAGTCGCTCAGTCTGTCCGACTGTTAGCGACCCCATGGACTGCAGCCCACCAGGCTACTCCGTCCATTGGATTTTCCAGGCAAGAGTACTGGGGTGGGGTGCCATTGCCTTTTCCGACCAAAGTCTCTACGTTATACCAATATGCTATGCTCTCATGACATCAAAGCAGGTCACCTGACTCTTTTTGGGTTGAGAACAGAGTCGGCGTGGTTACTTCACTCCCAGTGATAGTTTACAAGATTGTTGTTGTTCAGTTGCTAAATCATGTCCAACTCTTTGTGACCCCATGGACTGCAGCACGCCAGGCCCCTCTGTCCTCCACTATCTCCCAGAGCTGGCTCAAACTCATGTCCATCAAGTCAGTGACGTTATCCAACCATTTCGTCCTCTGTCATCCCCTTCTCCTCCTGCCTTCAATCTTTCCCAGCATTGGGGTCTTTTCAAATGAGTCAGCTCTTCACATCAGGTGGCCAAAGTACTGGAGTTTCAGCTTCAGCATCAGTCCTTCCAATGAATATTCAGGACTGATTTCTTTCAGGGTGGACTGGTTGGATCTCCTTGCAGTCCCAGGGACTCTCAAGAGTCTTCTCCAGCACCGCAGTTCAAAAGCATCAGTTCTTTGGTGCTCAGCCTTCTTTATGGCCCATCCCTCATATCTGTTCATGATTTCTAGGAAATCCATAGCTTTGACTATACAGATCTTGTTGGGAAAGCAATGTCTCGGCTTCTTGATACGCTGTCTAGGCTTGTCATAGCTCTTTTTTTAAGGAGCAAGCATCTTTTAACTTCATGGCTGCACTCACCGTTTGCCGTGACTTTGGAGCCCGAGAAAATAAAGTCTGACACCACCTCTCCTTGTACCCCTTCCATCTGCCATAAAGTGGTGGGGCTGGGAGCCACGATCCTAGCTGCTTTTACTGTTGAGTTTCAAGCCAGCTTCCTCACTCCCCCCTTTCACCCTCATCAGGAGGCTCTAAAGTTCCCGTTCACTTTCTGCCCCTAGCGGAGTTGGAAATTTCTGAACCATACAGCTAACTCACAGTCAAGTGATATTCCAGAACCCTTGACAAACGCTAAATGAAGATGACAGGGCCAATCTTACTGCAGCTTGGACTTACGCAGGCCTTGTAACTTTACAGTAAAACGTGACCCGCAGGTGGGGCACCTCGACTTCATTGGGCGACCTTCTTGATGGCACTGTTGACCCTTCTTTAGGAACTGGCCAAGGGTGGCAATGCTTAATGCTCCACTTAAGGCCCGGAAGAGCCTGGAAAGCTGTTTTTCAAGCCACGACTAGTGCAGAGGCACCAGTGACCCTGGTCAGAGGGTGGAGACGCGTCTGCTCTGGGGGAGGCGGGCAGCTGTTGGATTGCCCACCCCACACATTCCCCACGTCTAGCCATGCGGCCACACTGGTGCCACCTGCTGCCTCTACAGGAGTCCAGCCCCGACTGGTGGCAGGAGGACACTTGACCTAATTGGGCCAGTCAGTACATTCACCAATAATTTTCCACTGAGACTAAGAAATTAGTCTTCCTGGGAGAGACATAATAGACAAGGTAAGACTCTACAGAAGCGATAGTGACGTCACTCAGTCGCATCCGACTCCTGGCGACCCCAGGGACTGCAGCCACCAGGCTCCTCCGTCCATGGGATTCTCCAAGCAAGAGTGCTGGAGTGGGGTGCCATTGCCTTCTCCNACATAATAGACAAGGTAAGACTCTACAGAAGCGATAGTGACGTCACTCAGTCGCATCCGACTCCTGGCGACCCCAGGGACTGCAGCCACCAGGCTCCTCCGTCCATGGGATTCTCCAAGCAAGAGTGCTGGAGTGGGGTGCCATTGCCTTCTCCAAAGAATCTATGAGAACTGGACAAACCAGTTTATCGCTCCGCTTTTCAGCAGTTCTCAGCCTCATCTCCTCTCCTGGGAGAACCCACGGTGTGAAGGCGCAGAAACACCACTGTCTGTGGACAGAGGACGACAGGCTGCTAGGGCTGCTGCCGGGAGTGCTGGGGGAAGGCCCTGTCTCGAGGAGGCAGCTGGGGCCCTGGCAGGCAGGCAGCTCAGGATTATGGTGAGCCTCTGTGTGTGTGTGGGAGCTCCATCGTGTCCAACTCTGTGCCTCCCCGTGGACCGTAGCCCGCCAGGCTCCTCTGTCCATGGGCTCCTCCAGGCAAGAATGCTGGAGGGGGTTACCGTGCCCTCTGCCAGGGGATCTTCCCGACCCAGGGATCGAACTTGCGCCTCCTGTGTCTCCAGCACTGGCAGGCCGATTCTTTACCACTGAGCCATAGGAGTCTTTTGGAGATGATCCAGGACCTGCGGCCTTGGAAAAGAGCCATAACTAACAGCCAACTGTGAGATTCTATGATCAGAAAACAAATCCTGAGAAAGCCCCAAATCAGATTCTCTCAATCCTAAGTCCCACAGTAAAGTTAAAACACAGTTCCCTGGTGGCTCAGGTGGTAAAGCATCTGCCTGCAGTGCGGGAGACCTGGGTTCAGTTTCTGGGTTGGGAAGATCCCCTGGAGAAGGAAATGGCAACCCACTCCAGTATTCTTGCCTGGAGAATCCCATGGACGGAGGAGCCTGGTGGGCTACAGTCCATACGTAGATACGACTGAGCGACTTCACTTTTCTTTACCACTAGCACCGCCTTCTTTGCCTGTGGGTTTTCTTCAAAGATAAAAAGGTTGCTTTCTGATGTGGGGAAGGCCTGATGTGCCTAGGAAGTACCCCCACTCCCCATGCAAGGAGCAATCCTCAATCAGTGACTGACAAGACTTGGAGTATAAGCACCTCAGCTCCCCTATCTCTCCAGCAGGACAGCTCTGAGGTGCAGGTTCTACACCATTTCCCAGAGTTTACTGTGGGGTTAAGCTCTGAGCACCCAAATGATAAATGGCTTGATTGGCTGCAATCCTTTCCTCACACCTCAACTTCCTAAGCTCACCTTCCAGACAAATCACTGGCCCTCAAATCCTTATCTTCTTACCTCCTAATAGGGAAATCCACCCTAGAATGTATGGCCTGTCCACTAAAAGTTTCTACCTACAGGAGTTAGTGTGCTCATCAGATTCCATTCTTTGCTTATTTATAGTACTCCCATCCCATGCACCAAATACTCCCACTCCCTTGGATTGAAATTATCTCACAAACTGCAAGACCAGCCTATGGGCTTCCAGGAAGCTGTGTCCCAAGAGAAAGAGACTGAGGAAGGGGCACGTGGTCAGTCCTCATCCCAAGCTTATCTAAAATATTAGATGTCCTTCCTCCTTGAGGACTAATGAGAGAGAAGCAGAGAGAGGCCACTCGTGTTCCACTAATTGATGCCCCTCCTTGTGGAAACCTGAAGCCTAGGGAAGCAAAGTTCCCCTGCAACACAGAAAATTTCCCTCTCATATTCCAGTTATTTTTCAGTAACTGGTACATACCAGTATTAGAAGATATCAGGTATCCCCTGTAAGTTAGGAGTAGAGAGCATGATAGCTCTCCAAAAGAAAGTGGAAGAGAAAAGTCAAACAATATCATGAACATCTGAAGAGCTGCTGCTGCTGCTAAGTGGCTTCAGTCGTGTCCGACTCTGTGCGACCCCATAGACAGCAGCCCATCAGGCCCCACCGTCCCTGGGATTCTCCAGGGAAGAACACTGGAGTGGGCTGCCATTTCCTTCTCCAATGCATGAAAGTGAAAGTGAAGTTGCTCAGTCATGTCCGACTCTTAGCGACCCCATGGACTGCAGCCTACCAGGCTCCTCCGTCCATGGGATTTTCCAGGCAAGAGTACTGGAGTGAGGTGCCATTGCCTTCTCCATCTAAAGAGCAAGATGGTCAAAAATATATTCCTAGTGGGGTCAGGAAAGGTTACCAGAGGGATTTTCAGAATTGTGTCTAGTCCTCAATCTAAAGCTTTATTTCTATCATTTCTAAACTTTCAGCCAAGCCTTCTGCAGTGACCGTGTCCTATGCTGGAGGATAGGAACCAAGGAACTGGGCTGAGCCCCTATCTGGGACAGAGCCCAGAAAGAGCAGCCTCTGCAGGCCAGACAGATCCAGAAAGGCTGGGCCTCAGGCATCAGGGCGACACTGGTACAGAGAAGAACAGACACCAATTCTAGCCGCACATCACTGCACAGTGCCGATCAGGATAAATGCACTTGGGCCAGATGGCATTTTAAAATTATAACAAAGTTTTAAATTATATTTAGTATTTATTCTTTTTCTACAGAGGGCTAGATAGTAAATATTTTTGGCTTTGCAGCCACAGGTCTCTGCTCTGACTCTACAACTCTGCCCTTGTTGCGCATCCCTGTGTTCCAATAAAACTTTATTTACAAAAACAAGTGATGGGGCCGATGTGGCTCACAGGCCTTGTTTACCACCTCCTTCTAGCTGCAGAAGGAGACAAATGATAGATCCTTTAAAAACAAAAAACTGTTCCCAAAAAAACTGTGACTAAAGGTGGAAAGTTTAAAAATAGGGTGTTTTTAGATTATAAACAACCAAAAAGGAAAGAAAACACACGAGGGGAAAAAACAGGATCTAATTGTAAACAGACTCCAACCCTTTATAGAATGAAATAGAAATAAACAAATGACTCATTTTTTTAAATCGAAATATAAAACATTGACACTGTAGCTGTCAGCTGCCTTTCCTTGGATGCACAGATGCCTTGCGCCTTCCCTGTTGATGGTCGGGCAGGGCCAGCTTCCTAAACGAGACCACGGGCAGCATCAACAAGGCAGGGAGGGGTGCTAAGGAGCAGAGTACCTCTCAGCATCTCAGCCAAGCCAATGGGATTCAACTGCAGGAACAGATGAAATCTGACATGTTTCTAGGTTACGGTTGTGAAGACACTCAGAAAGCACGATGCACACCCTCCCTGCCTTCCGCCAACACGATTCCCTTGCAACTGGGAAGTGAGGACAATCAGATATGAGCTCCTGTGTGGAGCAAGAACCATGGCCTCTGTGTGTTTACATAAGCTCTGATCCTTGGCAGCCCATTCAGCCAGACTTCAGCATGCAAGCCAGTCAAGCCAAGCAGAGGGTCTCCCGATAGCAGGGCTCGCGGCCAGGCTGTAGGAGGCCAATCAGCCTCCCTCCTTGTGCTCCTGAGCCAACATGGCCCACGCAGTGTGTGGAAAGGCCAGATCCAGGGATACCTCCCGCCTGGTGCAATCTACATTCAAAGCTGCCAGCCTGTCATGCCCTTTGAGAGCTGGTGCCCGCGTGCCCAAGGCTGGCTCCTGATAAACAGCCTGGGGACACCTCCTCCCCCCACACGCGGACAGCTCAAAGCGCCCGACTCCATCTCTGCTCTGCACATCGCTGACCCAGCCTGTCCAGAGAGCCTTCACCAAGCATAAGTGGTCCCCATCGCTCCGACCGGCCCAGAGAGAGGCACTGCTGAGCACACTGACCTGCTGTGGAGAGGTCTTGCTTTGTTCCCCCATGCTGATCAGATGCCCTGTGGAGTGGGAGGATGGGGAGCCCTCTTCCTGCTCTTTACTGGGGATGCCCTTTTCTTCCCCAGGCAGCTCTTAGGAGCACCCTTAACCTCTCCCCATAGAGGCCTGTGCCCATGGCTCTGGTGGTGGCTGCTTTGCTGGGTGGCGGAGCTGCAACCGTCTCCGCGAGGCTGCAGCCCTTGACAGGGACATCTCCGCACAGATCATCCGAGCAAAGGCCTCCCGGCTGGTTGGGCCTCCAGCTCCCTCCTCAGGCCGGTCTGCTACATCCTTGCATTGCCTCCCTGCACAGCTGGCCTGAGCCTAACCGGTGGGGCCCGGATGGGAACATGGTGCCAGGTGCCTTACGACGGCCCGTGTCCAGCACTGCGGGTCAGCCTGACTCACGGTGGAATCTATCCCAGACTGAGCAGACTGGACCTCCTTGCAGTCCAAGGGGCTCTCAGGAGTCCTCTCCAGCACCACAGTTCAAAGCATCCATTCTACGGCGCTCAGCCTTCGTCACAGTCCAACTCTCACAGCCATACATGGCCACTGGAAAAACCATAGCCTTGACTAGACAGACCCTTAGTCGGCAAAGTAATGTCTCTGCTTTTCAATATGCTATCTAGGTTGGTCATAACTTTCCTTCCAAGGAGTAAGCGTCTTTTATTTTCATGGCTGCAGTCACCATCTGCAGTGATTTTGGAGCCCCAAAAAATAAAGTCTGACACTGTTTCCATAGTTTCCCCATCTATTTGCCATGACGTGATGGGACCAGATGCTATGATCTTAGTTTTCTGAATGTTGAGCTTTAAGCCAACTTTCTCACTTTCCTCTTTCACTTTCATCAAGAGGCTCTTTAGTTCCTCTTCACTTTCTGCCATAAGGGTGGTGTCATCTACATATCTGAGGTTATTGATAATTTCTCCCAGCAATCTTGATTCCAGCTTGTGCTCCTCCAGCCCAGCGTTTCTCATGATGTTCCCCCTTAGCACTTACCAAAGGGCTGGATGCTCAACTCCATGGATTCTATCACAGAGGGAAAACCAGGAAGTGTAGTACAGATGAATGATGTTTCAAGAGATTGGAGAAAAATCAAGTAGAAAAAACTTTCTACACTAACTAGGCAAGAGACAATAAGACCTCTGCGACAAACGCACATACCCATCATCAGAAATAATAGTAATAACAGCCACAGGTGATAAATCTGTGCCTAACCCTTAACTCACATTATTTCTTGTTATATTTGCAATAGGCCAACAAAGTGCTGCTGCTGCTAAGTCACTTCAGTCGTGTCCGACTCTGTGTGACCCCATAGACGGCAGCCCAACAGGCTCCCCGTCCCCGGGATTCTCCAGGCAAGAACACTGGAGTGGGTTGCCATTTCCTTCTCCAATGCATGAAAATGAAAAGTGAAAATGAAAGTGAAGTTGCTCAGTCGTGTCTGACTCTTAGCGACCCCATGGACTGCAGCCCACCAGGCTCCTCCATCCATGGAATTTTCCAGGCAAGAGTACTAGAGTGGGTTGCCATTGCCTTCTCCGAAGCCAGCAAAGTAGGTGCCATGATAATCCTCATTTTATATTATCCCATTCTATAGCTGAAGAAAGAAAGGCTTACGTGGATGAAGCAATCTTTCCAAGGCCACAAACCAAGAAAGGGATGCAGTTAGATCACAAACCTTTGCCATTGCCTTCTCCGAAGCCAGCAAAGTAGGTGCCATGATAATCCTCATTTTATATTATCCCATTCTATAGCTGAAGAAAGAAAGGCTTACGTGGATGAAGCAATCTTTCCAAGGCCACAAACCAAGAAAGGGATGCAGTTAGATCACAAACCCAGGTTTTCACCTGGTTCCAAGGTCTTTATTTTCAACCTCCACATTGTACTGATACTTAACGGTGAACAATGTTGGATTCATGATCTCCGAAGAAGATTTAGCCAGAGACCAGACTTGATCACTCAAGAGCATTTGTGTAACAGAGTCTTATTTAAGTGTAAAAAGGGACAGAGGAAGCTTCTGACAAAGACATCAGGAGAGGGACATCAGGAGAGTGCCCGCCTCACTATTCTTAGCAAGGCCTTACACACTTTTACCAGACCCACTCCACAACATACATCTTAAATCAACAAGGTTAGAACTAACAAGAGAAAGGTCTTACCAGACCCACTCCCACAACATGCGTCTTAAGATGACAAGTTTAGTCAGAAGGCTCTTGTTAAGAAGAAAAAACATGTCCTCGAACAAGATACATTGCTGTTATTTAATCATTAGTACAGAGGACTTAATTTTTCGAGGTCTCCAAAATCACTGCAGATGGTGATTGCAGCCATGAAATTAAGATGCTTACTCCTTGGAAGAAAAGTTATGACCAACCNGTGTGGATAATTCCAACAGAGTTATGGTTATTAACTGGGTAGTTTGGACCACTGCTCCATAGCGTCGAAGTTAAAAGGAGGAACAGTTGCTGTGTGGAGGTGTGTTCCCTGGGTCAAGAGGTGTTGCTGAGGAGGCCCCACTAGTTTTGAGAAGCATTTCAAAAGCCATTACACAGTGACTTGGCATTAAATGTATTCTCCCACGGCCAGCATGTGGCCGTGTACAAAGTCATCCAACACCTTTGAGCCTCACTTGGCTTATTTGCCAAATGGAGAGAATGAAGCTCGCAGAGTCGAATCACTGCACAGAGCCTTGAGCTGGTACCTAGTGGGCACTAACAGCCTTTATATCTAGAGATGTGTATAAGAGACAGGATCCAACCAGTCCATTCTGAAGGAGATCAGCCCTGGGATTTCTTTGGAAGGAATGATGCTAAAGCTGAGACTCCAGTACTTTGGCCACCTCATGCGAAGAGTTGACTCATTGGAAAAGACTCTGATGCTGGGAGGGATTGGGGGCAGGAGGAGAAGGGGACAACAGAGGATGAGATGGCTGGATGGCATCACTGACTCGATGGACGTGAGTCTGAGTGAACTCCAGGAGTTGGTGATGGACAGGGAGGCCTGGCGTGCTGCGATTCATGGGGTCGCAATGAGCCGGACATGACTGAGTGACTGAACTGAACTGATAATTTCATTTTACCTTTCTCAACAACTGCCAAAGATTTTTTTTTTTTCTTTCCTTACCTGTGTTGAAATCTATAGTTCAGAGAGGTAAGACACTTTACCTAATTTCACAAAGTAGATTATTTTGAGGGCTGGAATAAATTTCAATACCCTGGACAATATTGCCATTTTGGCCTCACAATTTGGGTACATTCCTTGAAATTCTCTAGATCCTACATTTGGCTATAAGACCAGTTGGGGCTGGCAGTGCCATCAGGGCAGAATACCATGAGCCTGGGACCACTTGATCCCAAGGTTTTTCCTCTGCCTTTCTATGTCCACCTTTAAGCATAGGGTCAACCAGTTTTGAAAAGTCAAAAAATGAAAAAGAGATTCAATATAATGCCCAAGCCATTTGATCCAGCAATCCCTTTCCTTGCGATGTAGCTGAAGGAAATGACTCCATGGTGGAAAATGAGTCCAGACTTCTCAGTCATTGTAATATTTTCTATAAATGTGAGAGAACATGTTTTATCTGTCTCACTGTCTGCCACTGACTTGATGAGAAGTTCAGACAAATGGAAAATACAGAAAGGAAATGATAAATTCTAAACCAGTAAGTGCTAAAAGACAGTACTTCCCAAAGTGTGGTCTAAAGACCCTGTATTTCAGAAACACCTGCTTATTCAACATGCAGATTCCCAGGTCCCATCTCATGGTCCACATGTGGCCCTTGGACTTGATCAAGCCCCCTGTGCTGTGTAGGACTCTCTCTCAGTGGTCTGAATTCTGACTGCAGTGTTGCCCCTGGTCTATAACAACCAGCAGTGGCAGGCATGGTGTCCAGGATTCCTTTCACCTTGCGCGTGGCCTGCCATAGGCACCCAAGTGGTTGCCATGCTTCCTCAGTAGGCTCCAGGCCACGTGTCTATCAGGTTTCGGAAGATAACTCCACCTATTTTCTCAGCAGAGTCCATTGGCTCTTCTGATTAACATTCTCTCTTCCAGTTTATTCTGTGGGGAGCTGCTCTCCCAATTTGGTCTTATGCTTTGTCACGTGAGGGAGTGGCAGATATTTCTTGCTCAATTAGGACCACTTTTCTCATTCTCCTGCAGACTCTTGCCTATTTGCCCCACTGGTATCAGTATGCAGAAAGTACATTATAGTTAACGCTGAACGAGAGAGTGAGTGAAAGTGAAAATCGCTCAGTCATGTCCAACTCGTTGGGACTCCATGGACTACAGAGTCCTTGGGATTCTCCAGCCCAGTCTACTGGAGTGGGTAGCCTTTCCCTTCTCCAGGAGATCTTTTCAACCCAGCGATCAAACCCAGGTCTCCTGCATTGCAGAAGGATTTTTGACCATCTGAGCCACAAGGGAAGCCCGAGAATACTGGAGTGGTCAGCCTATCCCTTCTCCAGCAGATCTTCCTGACCCAGGAATTGAACCAGGGTCTCTGGTTTGATTGCATTGCAGGCAGATTCTTTACCAACTGAGCTATGAGAACACAATCTATGTAAGAATTCAGTTAAATCAGAGTTCAACTGGAGACACAATTGGAAGAGTTTTCTCTACAGTTATACTATAAAGTACCAAATAACATGCTTAACATGATCAGAAAACTACTTATGATTCACAGGCACTGTATACTCTGGGTGAGACTTGCACTTGTGCTCACCATCAGTGAGGCACAGAAGCAATTTTTGAGACTCTCTAGGCCAGTCTTCACAGACAGCACAATGAGTAATGAATGTGGTAGATGATGCAGCATAATGAATAATGGTGTAACCAACAAATAAGAGGAATTAGGGGGATTTTCCTGGTAGTCCCAGGTGGCGCTAGTGGTCAAGAATCAGTCTGCCAGTGCATGAGACTCGAGCTGTGCAGGTTCGATCCCTGGGTTGGGAAGATCCCTTGGAGGTGGAAATGGCAATCCACTCCAGTATTCTTGCCTGGAGAATCTCATGGACAGAAGAGCCTGGCAGGCTACAGCCCATAGGGTCGCAAAGAGTTGGACACGACTGAGTAACTTCACACACATGCATCCTGGTGGTTCAGTGCCTAAGACTCCACGTTCCCAATGCAAGGGGCCTGGGTTCAATCCCTGGGCAGGGAACTAGATCCCACATGCTGCAACTAAATGTTCACATGCCACGACTAAAGAGTCTGCAACTGAAAGATCCCGCATGTCACAACTAACACATGGTGTGGGCAATTTATTTTTTTAAGGATTAGGGAACTGAAATACAAATTAAATCTACATTATTTTAAGAAAATAAGACCTGAAGAGCCATGACATTTTGAGTAATTACATCGTTGCTACCATTTTCTTATGGTAACAGATGAAATTAGCCAGGGATGACACATTTGAAAAAAAAAAAAAAAAAAAAACCAGACAGGTCCTGGACTCAAATAGGAAGGGATGCTGGAACTGTGAAGAATCTTCAAATGCACTCAATGGGCAATAAAAATATATATATGAGTACTTATTCTCTACACATTCACATTCACTATTCATTGATAAATCATGATATTCCACGTGGTCCTATGAACTTTGTATTATATTTTTAAATCACACTGTTTATATAAACAGAGCTAGGCCTCATAAAAATATTTCGGGGGCCACGCATACCCTATCCAATAGGTATAAACCCAGCCCTTTCGAGAAGCAGCCATACTCCTTACAGTCTATAAAGTCACCAACACAGCAGAGAAAGTAACACACATTTGACTTTTGAATGCCTGGGGAAACATGTGTTCTCCAACGTGAAAGGAGAAAATCAAGCACAATATTTATTGAACAGTAAAAGGAAGCTTTTTGTGAGGGAAACTGAATTACCTTTAACCAGCAAACAGTGTTTAATATCACAGAAGATAAATCTTCGGCTTAAAAATAAGAGACAGGCTATCTAGAGGCACCCAACTGTGTGGATAATTCCAACAGAGAGTTATGGTTATTAACTGGGTAGTTTGGACCACTGCTCCATAGCGTCAAAGTTAAAAGGAGGAACAGTTGCTGTGTGGAGGTGTGTTCCCTGGGTCAAGAGGTGTTGCTGAGGAGGCCCCACTAGTTTTGAGAAGCATTTCAAAAGCCATTACGCAGTGACTTGGCATTAAATGTATTCTCCCACGGCCAGCATGTGGCCGTGCACAAAGTCATCCAACACCTTTGAGCCTCACTTGGCTTATTTGCCAAATGGAGAGAATGAAGCTCGCAGAGTCGAATCACTGCACAGAGCCTTGAGCTGGTACCTAGTGGGCACTAACAGCCTTTATATCTAGAGATGTGTATAAGAGACAGGATCCAACCAGTCCATTCTGAAGGAGATCAGCCCTGGGATTTCTTTGGAAGGAATGATGCTAAAGCTGAGACTCCAGTACTTTGGCCACCTCATGCGAAGAGTTGACTCATTGGAAAAGACTCTGATGCTGGGAGGGATTGGGGGCAGGAGGAGAAGGGGACAACAGAGGATGAGATGGCTGGATGGCATCACTGACTCGATGGACGTGAGTCTGAGTGAACTCCAGGAGTTGGTGATGGACAGGGAGGCCTGGCGTGCTGCGATTCATGGGGTCGCAATGAGCCGGACATGACTGAGTGACTGAACTGAACTGATAATTTCATTTTACCTTTCTCAACAACTGCCAAAGATTTTTTTTTGTTCTTTCCTTACCTGTGTTGAAATCTATAGTTCAGAGAGGTAAGACACTTTACCTAATTTCACAAAGTAGATTATTTTGAGGGCTGGAATAAATTTCAATACCCTGGACAATATTGCCATTTTGGCCTCACAATTTGGGTACATTCCTTGAAATTCTCTAGATCCTACATTTGGCTATAAGACCAGTTGGGGCTGGCAGTGCCATCAGGGCAGAATACCATGAGCCTGGGACCACTTGATCCCAAGGTTTTTCCTCTGACTTTCTATGTCCACCTTTAAGCATAGGGTCAACCAGTTTTGAAAAGTCAAAAAATGAAAAAGAGATTCAATATAATGCCCAAGCCATTTGATCCAGCAATCCCTTTCCTTGCGATGTAGCTGAAGGAAATGACTCCATGGTGGAAAATGAGTCCAGACTTCTCAGTCATTGTAATATTTTCTATAAATGTGAGAGAACATGTTTTATCTGTCTCACTGTCTGCCACTGACTTGATGAGAAGTTCAGACAAATGGAAAATACAGAAAGGAAATGATAAATTCTAAACCAGTAAGTGCTAAAAGACAGTACTTCCCAAAGTGTGGTCTAAAGACCCTGTATTTCAGAAACACCTGCTTATTCAACATGCAGATTCCCAGGTCCCATCTCATGGTCCACATGTGGCCCTTGGACTTGATCAAGCCCCCTGTGCTGTGTAGGACTCTCTCTCAGTGGTCTGAATTCTGACTGCAGTGTTGCCCCTGGTCTATAACAACCAGCAGTGGCAGGCATGGTGTCCAGGATTCCTTTCACCTTGCGCGTGGCCTGCCATAGGCACCCAAGTGGTTGCCATGCTTCCTCAGTAGGCTCCAGGCCACGTGTCTATCAGGTTTCGGAAGATAACTCCACCTATTTTCTCAGCAGAGTCCATTGGCTCTTCTGATTAACATTCTCTCTTCCAGTTTATTCTGTGGGGAGCTGCTCTCCCAATTTGGTCTTATGCTTTGTCACGTGAGGGAGTGGCAGATATTTCTTGCTCAATTAGGACCACTTTTCTCATTCTCCTGCAGACTCTTGCCTATTTGCCCCACTGGTATCAGTATGCAGAAAGTACATTATAGTTAACGCTGAACGAGAGAGTGAGTGAAAGTGAAAATCGCTCAGTCATGTCCAACTCGTTGGGACTCCATGGACTACAGAGTCCTTGGGATTCTCCAGCCCAGTCTACTGGAGTGGGTAGCCTTTCCCTTCTCCAGGAGATCTTTTCAACCCAGCGATCAAACCCAGGTCTCCTGCATTGCAGAAGGATTTTTGACCATCTGAGCCACAAGGGAAGCCCGAGAATACTGGAGTGGTCAGCCTATCCCTTCTCCAGCGGATCTTCCTGACCCAGGAATTGAACCAGGGTCTCTGGTTTGATTGCATTGCAGGCAGATTCTTTACCAACTGAGCTATGAGAACACAATCTATGTAAGAATTCAGTTAAATCAGCGTTCAACTGGAGACACAATTGGAAGAGTTTTCTCTACAGTTATACTATAAAGTACCAAATAACATGCTTAACATGATCAGAAAACTACTTATGATTCACAGGCACTGTATACTCTGGGTGAGACTTGCACTTGTGCTCACCATCAGTGAGGCACAGAAGCAATTTTTGAGACTCTCTAGGCCAGTCTTCACAGACAGCACAATGAGTAATGAATGTGGTAGATGATGCAGCATAATGAATAATGGTGTAACCAACAAATAAGAGGAATTAGGGGGATTTTCCTGGTAGTCCCAGGTGGCGCTAGTGGTCAAGAATCAGTCTGCCAGTGCATGAGACTCGAGCTGTGCAGGTTCGATCCCTGGGTTGGGAAGATCCCTTGGAGGTGGAAATGGCAATCCACTCCAGTATTCTTGCCTGGAGAATCTCATGGACAGAAGAGCCTGGCAGGCTACAGCCCATAGGGTCGCAAAGAGTTGGACACGACTGAGTAACTTCACACACATGCATCCTGGTGGTTCAGTGCCTAAGACTCCACGTTCCCAATGCAAGGGGCCTGGGTTCAATCCCTGGGCAGGGAACTAGATCCCACATGCTGCAACTAAATGTTCACATGCCACGACTAAAGAGTCTGCAACTGAAAGATCCCGCATGTCACAACTAACACATGGTGTGGGCAATTTATTTTTTTAAGGATTAGGGAACTGAAATACAAATTAAATCTACATTATTTTAAGAAAATAAGACCTGAAGAGCCATGACATTTTGAGTAATTACATCGTTGCTACCATTTTCTTATGGTAACAGATGAAATTAGCCAGGGATGACACATTTGAAAAAAAAAAAAAAAAAAAAACCAGACAGGTCCTGGACTCAAATAGGAAGGGATGCTGGAACTGTGAAGAATCTTCAAATGCACTCAATGGGCAATAAAAATATATATATGAGTACTTATTCTCTACACATTCACATTCACTATTCATTGATAAATCATGATATTCCACGTGGTCCTATGAACTTTGTATTATATTTTTAAATCACACTGTTTATATAAACAGAGCTAGGCCTCATAAAAATATTTCGGGGGCCACGCATACCCTATCCAATAGGTATAAACCCAGCCCTTTCGAGAAGCAGCCATACTCCTTACAGTCTATAAAGTCACCAACACAGCAGAGAAAGTAACACACATTTGATTTTTGAATGCCTGGGGAAACATGTGTTCTCCAACGTGAAAGGAGAAAATCAAGCACAATATTTATTGAACAGTAAAAGGAAGCTTTTTGTGAGGGAAACTGAATTACCTTTAACCAGCAAACTGTGTTTAATATCACAGAAGATAAATCTTCGGCTTAAAAATAAGAGACAGGCTATCTAGAGGCACCCAACTGTGTGGATAATTCCAACAGAGTTATGGTTATTAACTGGGTAGTTTGGACCACTGCTCCATAGCGTCGAAGTTAAAAGGAGGAACAGTTGCTGTGTGGAGGTGTGTTCCCTGGGTCAAGAGGTGTTGCTGAGGAGGCCCCACTAGTTTTGAGAAGCATTTCAAAAGCCATTACGCAGTGACTTGGCATTAAATGTATTCTCCCACGGCCAGCATGTGGCCGTGTACAAAGTCATCCAACACCTTTGAGCCTCACTTGGCTTATTTGCCAAATGGAGAGAATGAAGCTCGCAGAGTCGAATCACTGCACAGAGCCTTGAGCTGGTACCTAGTGGGCACTAACAGCCTTTATATCTAGCCTTTCAATATAACTAGAGTCCCAACTGTTTAATGTCCTCTCTAACTTCTTTTTAAACCTCATGACTATACTTTTTAAGTCCTCTGAAAAATCTGGTTTTAGGCAGGATTAGGTGGCAAAATGTTTCATTGCAGCTATTGTTTTAGATTCTTCCTCCACCCTAGAATCTCAGAGGCATCAAGAGACTTACATAATGTCTGCCTGAAAAAAAAAATGGTTTACAATGTATCCCTTATGAAAGTTTTGGAGTCTATTCCAGTGATATTTATTACTGTGTGCTGGATTTAGCCTGGATATCTTTCAGAGACTACCAGGTTATCTGTAGCCCTCACCATCTAAGTTCCTATAGGACAGGAAACTGAATAATACATCCATCCATTCAACACCTACCCCTTTCCACCATGAAAAGAGAGCTATTTTCAGGCTCAGGAAACTTAGGCCTATTGTCCAGGTTTCAGAACTCCTCCCCGACACGTCTACTCTTTTCAAAAGAAGATTCTGTGAAATGATTGACAAGATTCAAAGCTTTGCTTGCCCTCTAAGGTAGAAAATAGAGAAACAGGAAGAATGAGTGACTTAACTTTGCTTGTCTTTCTGAAATAGCAAGAGTAAGCACAAGTTAATACTTCCCTTAAAGAACTGGAAGCCCAGCAACTGCAACTCCATCTTCCTCACCTCAACACTCATTCAAACACCACATCCTACAGATTCCACTCCCTTAGTAAGTCCCAACTCCTCCCACTCCTCCCACTCCTCCCCAGCCTCCCCGGCCATATCCAAGGTCAGGCAGCCACCAAACCTGACCTGGGCAATTGCCACAGCCTGGTAAATGGTCTCCTACCCCACTGTTAATCTGATCAGATTGCATCTCCAAAGAACACTGGAAATGATTTCTCCAGGATGTTAATCTGTATATGCTGACATCCCTGTTTAAAAAATTGTTGCTTCTTGGCCTTCAGATGAAATGCAAGCCCCTTATCATGGCCTTTCTTGATCAGATACTATTCCATTCAGTGTTCCCTCTTATTGCTCAAGTTCTTTCAACCAAATAGAGAGCCTTCCATTCTCTCAGTTACAGTAGACCCTTTCTCCTCTCAGACCGTCAGAATTGTTCTGCAGGCCACGTCATACTCTCTGCCTAGATAATTTCTCCCTAGTTCTTCAGTCATCAGCTCCCCAATCACTTCGTCTGAAAGAATGTTTGGGACTATGCAGTGAGGTGTATGTTGTGTCAGTTCTTCTGTAGAGGCAAATATTCTCTTTACCTTTTATAATTACTTGTTTAATATCAATCTCTTCATTAGATTATAAATGTTATGAAAAAAGGTGCCATTCATTCTTGTATGTCTACTTTAGTTCTTAACATTGTGAGCATTACAGAAATACCCATTTAATGACTACATAAAGGAACAAGTAGTAGAATTCTTGACATCCTAATGATGGCCTTGGAGGTGTTAAAGCCAATAGTCAGCTTGAAGTCTGTTGTGATTTGTCCATTTATTTTAATAGTGTTTCAGTTTCCGAATTCAACTACTGAAGCCAAAAAAAAGTCATTAGAGTTTTTGGCCAGGAAAAAACAAAAGACAAATATTCTGTACTCTTTTTTAATGTCTTTCTTTGAGTTACTTTTTGAATTAAGTAGACATATCAGACTTGAACAGCCTCGTTATATGGACAACTGTGTCAAAGAATAGGCTGCAAAAATGGAAACATATAAGGAGCCCAGTTGTATGGAGATGAAGCCTTTGACCAAACAGTGAGACAAATCTGGAATGAGTTTGATATAAGCTACATGAGAAACCAAAAATTGAAAAAATGTCTTAAATTGTCAGGAGTCAACACAGTTCACAAGGCTTCTGCTCCTGCAGTCCCTTCCTTTGGGAAGGAAGTTATTCAATAGTTGAAAATAAAGCAAGATTTAGTATAACTTGTAACATTATCAATACATGTAAAGGACATATTTTATCAATGTCATTATCCAGCATGATTGTGTGAGACTTTCAATAAGAATTGACTCACTGAGTGAGTGAGAAACTAAAGTTAATGGAAATTTTGTAATGAAATCCATAAATTATAATATAGTGAGCACTAAAAAACAGTGCTTCCCAGAATTTCATCTGCAGACCTCTTTTTCAGAAGCACCTGCTTGTTGAATATGCAGATTTATGGGTCCTAATCCACAACTACTGAAATAGAATCTGTGAAGACAAAAAATGGTTTTCTTAATGTGAAACTCATTTTTCTTAATTATTATGGAAAAATATTTGAAACAACTATTTTAGAATAATATGAACAAAATACTATAAAAACTAACTAAAGACTTGATCCTGGTCGTCACAGACATATGAAGAGAATTGATAAGATAAAAATCCCTTTTGAATCTTCTCTGGTACAAACCTACAGAGAAACACTCTGAAATATGGAAACAAAGGCATGAGTTTTAGGGACTTTGGGATGGATATGTAAACCCTGCTATATTAAAAAGGGATAACCTACTGTGTAGCACAGGGAACTCTGTGCAATGTTATATGGCAGCCTGAATGGGCGGGGAGTTTGGGGAAGAATGGATACATGTATAGATATGGTGAACCCTTTGCTGTCCACCTAAACCTATCACAACATTGTCAATTGACTAGTTACTAGTGTTAGTTGCTCAGCTATGTCCGACTCTTTCTGACCCTATGGGCTATAGCCCATCAGGCTTTCTGTCCATGCAATTCTCCAGGCAAGAATAGTGAAATGGGTAGCCATTCTCTTGTCCAGAGGATCTTCCCAACCAGGGCTCAAACCCAGGTTGCCTTCATTGCAAGCTGATTCCTTACCATCTGAGCTACCAGTTCAGTCAGTTGTCACTCAGTCACGTGCGACTCTTTGTGACCCCATGGACTGCAACATGCCATGCCTCTCTGTCCATCACCAAATCCTGGAGCTTACTCAAACTCATGCCCATCGAGTCACTCATGCCATCCAACCATCTCATCCTCTGTTGTCCCCTTCTCCTCTCACCTTCAATCTTTCCCAGCATCAAGGTCTTTTCAAATGACTCAGTTCTTCACATCAGGTGGCCAAAGTATTGAAGTTTCAGCTTCAGCATCAATCCTTCCAATGAATATTCAGAACTTATCTCCTTTAGGATGGACTGGTTAGATCTCCTTGCAGTCCAAGGGACTCTCAAGAGTCTTCTCCAACATCACAATTCAAAAGCATCAATTCTTCGGTGTTTAGCTTTCCTTATATTCCAACTCTCACGTCCATACATGACTACTGGAAAAACCATAGCTTTCACTAGACAGACCTTTGTTGGCAAAGTAATGTCTCTGCTTTTTAATATGCAGTCTACGTTGGTCATAGTTTTTTCTTCCAAGGTGTAAGTGTCTTTTAATTTCATGGCCACAGTCACCATCTGCAGTGATTTTGGAGCCCAAAAAATAAAGTCTGACACTGTTTCCATTGTTTCCCCATCTATTTCCCATGAAGTGATGGGACCAGTTGCCATGATCTGAGTTTTAAATCAACTTTTTCTCTCTCCTCTTTCACTTTCATTAAGAGGCTCTTTAGTTCTTCTTTGCTTTCTGCCATAAGGGTGGTGTCTTCTGCATATCTGAGGTTATTGATATTTTTCCTGGTGTCTTGATTCCAGCTTGTGCTTCATCCAGCCTGGCATTTCTCATGATGTACTCTGCATATACGTTAAATAAACAGTATGACAATATACAGCCTTGACATACTCCTTTCCTGATTTGGAACCA
>SJYX01009539.1:10797-26741 GCA_006410675.1 Oreotragus oreotragus | reverse complement strand
GGTCCCATCACTTCATGGGAAATAGATGGGGAAACAGTGGAAACAGTGTCAGACTTTATTTTTTGGGGCTCCAAAATCACTGCAGATGGTGACTGCAGCCATGAAATTAAAAGACGCTTACTCCTTGGAAGAAAAGTTATGACCAACCTAGGTAGCATATTCAAAAGCAGAGACATTACTTTGCCGAATAAGGTTCGTCTAGTCAAGGCTATGGTTTTTCCTGTGGTCATATATGGATGTGAGAGTTAGACTGTGAAGAAAGATGAGCGCTGAAGAATTGATGCTTTTGAACTGTGGTATTGGAGAAGACTCTTGAGAGTCCCTTGGACTGCAAGGAAATCCAACCAGTCCATTCTGAAAGAGATCAACCCTGGGATTTCTTTGGAAGGAATGATGCTAAAGCTGAAACTGCAGTACTTTGGCCACCTCATGCGAAGAGTTGACTCATTGGAAAAGACTCTGATGCTGGGAGGGATTGGGGGCAAGAGGAGAAGGAGACGACAGAGGATGAGATGGCTGGATGGCATCACGGACTCAATGGACTTGAGTCTGAGTGAACTCCAGGAGATGGTGATGGACAGGGAGGCCTGGGGTGCCGCCATTCATGGGGTCACAAAAAGTCGGACTGAACTGAAAAAGACATAAAGTTTAATTAATTCTAAATCACTTATATTTAAGTGTGACTTCAGAGTTTTTACATCACTTCTGAGCTTCAGAAGCCACAAGCACAAAATAAGGGAAATAAATTCACCTCACTTTTCATAAGATAATGTATCCATAGAAGAAATGTACAGATAGTAATTGAATGGAAGAATCTATCCAAGGCTCTGAGGTCAGAGAGATCTATGCTTGAGTACTAGATCTTATTTAATAGCTATGCTACTTCAACATTTTTCATTCTATTTAGATATAAAATTAGGTCCATTGTTATCTAAATTATAAGCCTAATGATTAATTACATGAAATGACATTAGTACAATTACTTGGTGAATGTTAGGTATTATCTCTCTTAAAATGGAAGGAATTCTTTTATCCTCACCCTTGCACACTTAGGATTCAAGGACAGGAAACCAGAGGCTCAGATTTAGCTGACACTAAGGATACGAGGCTTTCTAATTACATCATATTGAGCATTCATTCTAATGCTTTATTCTCAAATATTTACATCTTAAAAGAAGATAATGATATCTATTTTTCTCTGATGCCATGAATATTTTCAAATGCTTTTTCACAGTACTTTGCCCTCTGAAAAGCCTTCATCATGCTTTTCTTTAGAACAAAGTATGCATTTTTTAAAAACACCTTTTTTAAGGTTTTCTTAAGCTGAACTGCTTTAAACTTGTCTATCTAGATGTAAGTTGTGTTTTAATTTGTAAATTAGATGATACACATCAGGGATGTAGCACTTGTGGGCAAATCCTTCAAAGAGTAATTGTGAACCCTAATTGGTCAAAGTCAAAGCAACATAGGATGTAGACATAATACCACCTAGTTATGCTGACCTTCTTTCAAGAAAATCCTCTTAGTTGGCAAATTATTATATATAGAATGGATAAACCACAAGGTCCTATTGTATGGCACAGGGGACTATATTAAAGTCTGTAATAAATCATAACGGAAAGGAATTTTTCCCCTCAGAACTTTGCCTCATATTTCTTCTGTTTTTAATTTTAAATTTGTTTATTTTTAAATTGAGGAATAATTTTTTTTACAGAATTTTGTTGGTTTCTGCCAAATATCAACATGAATCAGCCATCAGTACACATAAAAGCTCTTGGTTTGTCCACTGTTCATGAGAAGCTTGAGTAAAACCCAGATAATACAGTTAATAAGAGAGTCATTGAAGAGGCTCCTTAGTAGGCTACTACCTATGCCCATGATTCTTATATAAACCATACAAGAAAAGGCCCTACCTACTCAAGATGATCCCTGGGAATTACAAAGAGCAGAAGGACCACATTATATTTAGAAGGACTCTGTATGTCACCTGATAATTGAGAATGTCCAGAGAAAGGACAAAATTTGCACATGATCAAACACATCTTTTCAGTAACATACACTTCTGGTTATGGGTTTGTATTCCTTCAATGAATTCACTTAAAAATTATATATTCAGTGTCCATATATCTATCTCCTTATTAGAGAACTTGCATTCTAGCAGACTTTATTTTAATGCTTTGATAAATGTTTCAAAGAAAATATACAGGGTGACATCACAGAGAGGAACCTAACTATGTAAAGAACTAGGGAAAATAATCTTCCAGGCAGCAGGGCACTCAAGTGAAAGAGATCTGAGGCAGGAACACAATGGAATAGAAGGGAAGAAAATTGCTAGTGAGGTCAGAAAAATATCACTGCTTAAAAAACATAACAAACTCCCATCCATTATTGGCGGGAATGCAAAGTGATACAATCCCCTTGGAAGAAAGTTTGGCAGTGTCTTACAAAACTAATTATAATCTTACTATATAATCTAGCAATCACACTCCTCAATATTACCTCAAGACAGCTAAAATCTTATCTATACAAAAGCCTGCACATGGATATTTATTCATAATTGCCAAAACTTGTAAGTGGTCAAGATGTCCTTCAGTAGACAAATGAATCAACAAATAGTGATGGATGGAATATTATTCAGCACTGAAAAGAAATGAGCTATCAAATCATGAAAATATACCAAGGAAATTGAAAGCATTTTACAAAATGAAAGAAGTCGACATGAAAAGGCTACATATTGTAATAAATACACCATACAGCATTTTGGAAAAGAAAACTATGAAGAGCTTAAGAAAGATCAGGAGTTAGGGATGAGGTAGGTATGAATATGCAGACTACAGAGGATCTTTAGGGCAGTGAAACTATTCTGTATCNTAAATACACCATACAGCATTTTGGAAAAGAAAACTATGAAGAGCTTAAGAAAGATCAGGAGTTAGGGATGAGGTAGGTATGAATATGCAGACTACAGAGGATCTTTAGGGCAGTGAAACTATTCTGTATCTTTCTACAATTATGGATAGATGTCACAAAACATTAATCAAAACTCATAAAGTGAAAAATACCAAGAGTGAACTCTAATGTAATCTATGGATTTTAGGTGATTATGATGTGTCAGTGTACGTTCATCTATTATAACAAGTGTATCATTCTGGTGGCAGATGTTGATAGTGATGGAGTGTGTGTGTGTGTGTGCGCGCGCGTGTGTGCATGTACAGAGTGAGTGTCAGAGGATATAGAAGAACTCGTTTTACTCTCTCTCAATCTTTTTGTGAGCTGAAAACTAGTCTGATAAAGTCTATTAAAAGTGAAAAAATTATCAAGCCATCTGGTTGATAGATCTGGTGTTATTATCTCCACTTGGGGTGATATGAGAGCAAAAAATCATACAGCCAAGAGGTGGTACAGCTGAATTAGAGCTAAAGGCCTGTGAGTTCTGAGCAACTCCTCTTTCTGCACACACACACACACACACACACACACACACACACACACACACACCATCTATGCCCAAAAAATTAATAGATATCCTTTACTATCAGGAGGATGACCCACATTCCCTGTTGCACTAAGGGCTTCCCTGGTGGCTCAGCATTAAAGAACCTGCCTGCCAATACAGGAGATTCAGGTTTGATCCTTGATCAGGAAGATTCCCTGGAGAAGGAAATGGCAACCCACTCCAGTATTCTTGCCTGGGAAATCCCATGCACAGAAGAGCCTGGTGGGCTACAGTCCATGGGATCACACAGAGTTGGAAAAGACTTAGCGACTAAACAACAGAGTGTTAATAGTCTAGAAACACGGGAAACCTGGGAACTAGATAACTTTTTTTTTAAGTGGATAAAGGGATGTGGCAGGGACAAACTCCCATATAACTTTCTTCCTCATCAAATGAAAGGCCTGTATTTCCCACCCTGCTTTGTACTGGGTTCGTCAAAATTTCATTTGGGTTTTTCTGTAAGATGCTGTGGAAAAACCCAAATGAATTTTTTGGCCAACCCAATAGCTCAGTGGGAGCATGTGATCAATTACTAGTCAGTGGAATGTGAAAGTAAGGTATTTTACTAACACACCCTGATCCTTAAAGTCTTTTCTGTGACTCTCAAAATCACTAGCCATTGTGTGCAATCAACAGCTAATCCAGTGGAGGATGCTGAACGCTGGTAGATTAGGAAAGCTAGTATATAGTGAGGATACCTGGGCCTGCAAGACGTTGTGAGAAAGACTACTCACCAAACCCCTCAGAGAATGGGACCTGAATGAGTATTGAGCCTTAACTGGTTAAACAACGGAGATATGGAGTTTTCTCACAATAGTTGACCCACCATACAGGGATTATGATATACCATATGTGTTGCTGCCTTAAAATTCAAAGATATTAATATTGATCCTGCACTGGATGGTTAACCATCCATTTTGTTTTCCACTTCAGTCTTCAGAAGACTTTTAAAGTGGCAAAGGAATTTCTTTACATGGATCATGGTTCAGTACTCACTACTGTGCTTTCACATAAATGCTTAATACATAAAGTGGTACAAAATGGAATTTGTTGAATTAAAGATCTGAGAAATTTGCACAAGCAAATGGACCATTTGGAAAAGAAAAACACAGACTTGGTATCTAGTTTGAACACGCTCTATGTGACTTCAGATCAATTGGAAATTACACTGGGTGGG
Organism: Oreotragus oreotragus; assembly: GCA_006410675.1. Lineage (NCBI taxonomy): Eukaryota > Metazoa > Chordata > Mammalia > Artiodactyla > Bovidae > Oreotragus > Oreotragus oreotragus. The sequence goes on along the minus strand of SJYX01009539.1, from coordinate 22,068 downwards.
GTTGGACTAATATATTTATGAAGGCACTGCTAGTTCTAAAACAAATATATGATGGCAATCAAAGGCTTCTTTGTTCCATTCTGAAAACTTTCATCTCAAGTTTGTCAGTGCTTCTAAAAATATTTTTCATTAGAATTTTAAAGTGCTCTGAGCACCTGTTATTCCCATCCTGTGTGTGAGGCAATCATATGCAATAGATATCATTTTGCCTTTCCAGGTCACGATTAATTCATTATCATGGTGAACACAGAGGGCTCTGACTTTCTCTCACTAGCTTCGCCTGAGATTTTTAATGGAAGGTATTTTTTAGAATAAATTCCTTAACATCTGCCTAAATTTAGTATATAAAATCATTAGCTGTCATTACAGCTAATCAACATTTAATCTTTATTAAAATAACACATTAATGAGATAAAATGGGAGTAAAAACCCAGTAATGTTTAATGTTCACTTCCTTTGAATGATCTTTAAGCAGCAGAAAATTTTCAGCCTCTTGAAACATGGCTCTAAAAGAATGTGGCCAACCTATTAATTTTAAGACCCACCTTGAGCTTTTCATTAGTAGCCACAGGTGACTCAGATGGTAAAGAATCTGCCTGCAATGAAGGAGACCTGAGTTCGATCCCTGTGTTGGGAAGATCCCCTGGAAAAGGAAATGGTAATCCACTCCCGTATTCTTGCCTGGAGAAGTCCATGAATAGAGGAGACTGGTGAGCTACAGTCCATGGGCTCACAGAGAGCTGGACATGACTGAGCTAACACTTTCACTTTCCACAATAAATGGGCACCTTGAGTCCCAACTACAGCACAATTACATAGTGTTCACCCGAGTGCTGATGTGTAGAATGAATCTGTGCCCAAGGTCAAGCAAATCAGTCTCTTACAAACAATAGTATTTAATTATTTCAGCCTTTAAAAGCAGTATTTTTACATTATTCTTGATGGCTCTTGTATGTGTAAATTAGCTAATCATTTCTGTTTAGTCACAATTTTAAAGGGTGTAATTTACATCAATACCTAGGATCTGTATGTTTCTGAAACTGAATGATTTTTTATATATATTATGAATAGAAACTCTCAATATCTAAACAATTTCTGCAGTTTTCAGAAGACACAGAAATAATCTGAACTATGTTTATAACACTTATTTAAGTTTTCTGTCATCAATGTTCCAGTTATAATGACCAAATAACATAAAAAGATGCAGAAGTAATTACTCTCTGCATCAAATTTCTTCCCAAATTATATAACGTCTTTGGTTCAAGACAGGTAGAAACAGTGGATGTGACAAATAGATTCAAGGGATTAGATCTGATAGAGTGCCTGAAGAATTTATGCCTGAAGAATTATGGATGACACTGTACAGGAGGCAGTGAAGAAGACCATCCCCAAGAAAAAGAAAGGCAAACTGGTTGTCTGAGGAGGCCTTACAAAAAGCTGAGAAAAGAACAGCTAAAGGCAAAGGAGAGAAGGAAAGATATATCCATTTGAATGCAGAGTTCCAAAGAATAGCATGGAGAGATAAGAAAGCCTCAATGATCAATGCAAAGAAATAGAGGAAAACAATAGAATAGGAAGGGCTAGCAATCTCTTCAAGAAAATCAGTGATACCGAGGGAATATTTCATGCAAAGATGGGTTCAATAAAGGACAGAAATGGTATGGACCTAACAGAAGCAGAAGATATTAAGAAGAGGTGGCAAGAAACACTATACAAAAAAGCTCTAAATGACTCAGATAACCATGATGGTTTGATCACTCACCTAGAGCCAGACACTCTGGAATGTGAAGTCAAGTGGGCCTTAGGAATCATCACTACAAACAAAGCTAGTGGAGGTGATGGAATTCCAGTTGAGCTATTTTAAGTACTAAAAGATGATGCTATGAAAGTGCTGTACTCAATATGCCAGCAAATTTGGAAAACTCAGTAGTGGCCACAGGGCTGGAAAAGGTCATTTTTCATTCCAATTCCAAAGAAAGGCAATGCCAAAGAATGCTCAAACTACCGCATAATTGCACTCATCTCACACACTAGTAAAGTAACGCTCAAAATTCTCCAAGCAAGTCTTCAACAGTACATAAACCATGAAATTCCAGATGTTCAAGCTGGATTTAGAAAAGGCAGAGAAACCAGAGATCAAATTGCCAACATACATTGGATCATCAAAAAAGCAAGAGAGTTTCAGAAAATCATCTGCTTCTGCTTTATTGACTATGCCAAAGCCTTTGACTGTGTGGATCACAACAGATGTGGCAAATTCTTAAAGAGAGGGGAATACCAGACCACCTTACCTGCCTCCTGAGAAACGTGTGCAAGTCAAGAAGCAACAGTTAGAATTGGACATGGAACAGCAGACTGATTCCAAAGAAGTACGTCAAGGTTGTATATTGTCACCCTGCTTATTTGACTTATATGCACAGTATATAATGTGAAATGCTGGGCTGGATGAAGCACAAGCTGGAATCAAAATTACCAGGAGAAATATCAATAACCTCAGATTCACAAATGACACCACCCTTATGGCAGAAAGTGAAGAACAACTAAAGAGCCTTTTGATGAAAGTGAATGAGGACAGTGGAAAAGTTGGCTTAAAAACACTAAGATCTTCTGGTTAGTTGATCTGTCCATAGGTGTGAGTGGGGTATTAAAGTCTCCCACTATTATTGTGTTATTGTCAATTTCCCCTTTCATACTTGTTAGCATTTGTCTTACATATTGCGGTGCTCCTATGTTGGGTGCATATATATTTATNTGGAAAAGTTGGCTTAAAAACACTAAGATCATGGCATCCAGTCCCATCACATCATGGCAAATAGATGGAGAAACAATGGAAACAATGAGAGACTTTATTTTGGGGGGCTCCAAAATCACTGCAATGGTGACTGCAGCTATAAAGTTAAAAGACACTTGCTCTTGGAAGAAAAGCTATGACCAATTTAGACAACATATTAAAAAGCAGACATTACTTTGCCAACAAAAGTCTGTCTAGTCAAGGTTATGGTTTTTCAGTAGTCATATATGGATGTGAGAGTTGGACTATAAAGAAAGCTGAGTGCCAAAGAACTGATGCTTTTGAACTATGGTGTTGGAGAAGACTCTTGAGAGTCCAACCAGTCAATCCTAAAGGAAATCAGTCCTAAATATTCATTGGAAGGACTGATGCCAAAGCTGAAACTCCAATACTTTAGCCACCTGATGCAAAGAGCTGACTCACTGAAAAAGACCCTGATGCTGGGAAAGATTGGAGCGGAAGAAGGGGACAACAGAGGATGAGATGGTTGGATGGCATCACCCACTCAATGGAATGAGTTTGAGCAAGCTTCGGGAGTTGGTGATGGGCTGGGAAGCCTGGCATGCTGCAGTCCATGGGGTAGCAAAGAGACGGACAAGACTGAGCAACTGAACTGAGGTCTCTCCCTCGGAATCACTTTCTCTGTTTGCCCCTTATCCCAGTTTTCTTTCCTGGGATTTTTTTTCAGGCCTCCCACTGTACAACCTTCATTCTATTTACATCTTCTTTCAAAATCTCTCTCTCTCTCTGTATATATATTTTTACCCACAAATGCCTGTTCCTCTCATATTTTAAAGGAGGAAACTATTATCATGGTATTTTTCCACTTACCGAAAGGCTAAGAAAAGACTAAACTTCTACAAAGTAGGAAAATAAAGATTATGCTATACACTTTTGCTGAAAATTGTTTTATTTACAAGGGAAAATGGTCTTAACTTTTGACCATATATATAAAGAATCATTTTACTCACCCAAACTTTCACAAATTTGAAACATTCATTGGAGTTTAAAAAATTTATTGCCATAAAATAATTGTTGTAAGCATTTGGCAGAGCATGTTTCTGAAATGAACTTCATATACTCTGATATTGTTATTCAGAGAAGTCTTTTAGAGAGATAGCAGATGGATGGAAAGAGAGAGAGAGAGATAATGGCTCCATAGAATGTATGGGGCTCAGAATGAAACACATTGACATTGTTATAAACACAGATTAACATAACAATCACTTAAACAAGCTAAAGTGAAAGTCACTCAGTCATGTCCGACTCTTTGTGACCCAATACAGTCCAGGGAATTCTTCAGGTAAGAATACTGGAGTGGGTAGCCTTTCCCTTCTTCAGGGGATCTTTCCAAGCCATGGATTGAACCCAGGTCTCCCACATCCAGGCACATCATTTAACAGCTGAGCCAGAAGGGAAGCCCAGGAATACTGGAGTGGGTAGCTTATCCCTTTCTCCAGTGGATCTGCGCAACCCAGGAATCAAACCAGGGTCTCCTGCATTGCAGGTGGATTCTTTACTAACTGAGCTACGAGGGAAGCCCTAAATATGCTGCTGCTGCTAAGTGGCTTCAGTCGTGTCCGACTCTGTGTGACCCCATAAACGGCAGCCCACCAGGCTCCCCCGTCCCTGGGACTCTCCAGGCAAGAACACTGGAGTGGGCCGCCATTTCCTTCTCCAATGCATGAAAGTGAAAAGTGAAAGTGAAGTCACTCAGTCATGTCCGACTCTTAGCGACCCCATGGACTGCAGCCTACCAGGCTCCTCCGTCCATGGGATTTTCCAGGCAAGAGTACTGGAGTGGGGTCCTAAATATGCTAAGCATCAGTTAAATAAGGAAACTAGAGTAAAACACTCTAATGCTTCTTGAAATTTTAAATTCCCAAATGCCAACCATGAGTTTACCTTTAGTTGGTGTTACAGAGACACGATATACGCAAATTATTGTAATTACACTTGCTGCATATAAACAACCTCTGCTGCTGCTGCTGCTACTGCTGCTGCTAAGTCGCGTCAGTCATGTCCAACTCTGTGCGACCGCATAGACGGAAGCCCACCAGGCTCCTCTGTCCCTGGGATTCTCCAGGCAAGAACACTGGAGTGGGTTGCCATTTCCTTCTCCAATGCATGAAAGTGAAAAGTGAAAGTGAAATCACTCAGTCGTGTCCAACTCTTAGCGACCCCATGGACTGTAGCCTACGATGCTCCTCCGTCCATGGGATTTCCCAGGCAAGAGTACTGGAGTGGGGTGCCATTGCCTTCTCCAAAACAATCTCTGCATGTGAGATATTACAAAAATAATATATTATCTTATCAGGTATCATCATTGTTCTTGGTTGTGGGCTAAATGGTTGGTTGTTCTGTGTGCTTCATGGCCACAAATTATTCACATTCCTCCTACATGTAAAGTATACTTGCTCCTCTTCTAGGACCTCAAAAAGCCATTTCCCATTACTACATCAGAATTGAAATCTATAATCTAATCCTCTCAGTCTAGATGTATAAGACTCTAACATTTCATCCCTGTGGTCATAGTTTCTATGATCCAGAGACATTAAACTTAAAAGGGCAAGTTATATGATATAGAAACAGCATACTTTGGTAAGACAGTGGTAGATAATGATAATAGATGTACTCATTTAAAAGCAGAAGCATAACAAGCATATGGAAATCACTGGTTCATGGAATTTCTGAACTCCACCTGGACACATTACTGGATCACCCTCTTCCACAAGCAGAAAATGTTACTGGATTAGGGCCCTGTTCTGCTGCTTAGCAATAATACCCCCTAGTCCATTGTTCTCCAATATTCTTGATTTTGCCCTCTAACATATTATTTCTTTACTGTAAGAAATGGCCTCTGATTCCCACTAAGTAGTTTTCTTAGTCTGCTTCATTCCACAGAAAATTGGGAGTCCAGAGACCTCCATGTAATTTGAACTATCTCAGTACCTTTTAGTCTGGGCCAGTAAGTCTTTGTGGGTTTTCTATCCAGCAGATTATACCCCTCTATTAAAGTATTATGTTATCTCTAGACTTACTCATAGTTATTTTAGGGATAAGATTTCTAGGGCCATGACCTTGAAGTCTTTAAACGTCTTTTTGTTCCACTGAGAAGATTTTCTAACTACATCTGAAAGGCCCCAAAGAGTCTTATACCCAACTTTGATTTATCTTTACCCTGAGGTTAAGTCATATGCAAAAGGTGAAGAACCCACAGAAAACAAGGGAAATAAGAGCAGCCACATCTCTGATGGACTTAGGTATAAAACAAACTGGAGACATCATGTTCACTAAGGACAAGAATGAACCTCAAACTGAGAAATCCTCTGAGAAAGGATAACTATGCAGATTTTGCAGAATATGCAAAGTTTTCTCAATTTATATGATCAAGGAGAAGAAATTTTTGTCACTAATGTTAATTAATGAAATTTTGTAGAAACAACAGTTTTTTATTCATAAAATCTTACCCTGGCAGAGAGTAGTAAATATTTTCCATCTAGAAAGACTCCTTCAAACACAATAGACAGGAATGCTATATTTTGCAATTTGAGGACAACGAGGAGACACAGATACACTGCTTCCTCTGCACATACTCCAATACATGTTTACTCATTCTCATTAAGTATTTAATTGCTTTTTCAAGGATTCAAGTCTTCTGTTTGTGACACACTAAAGTATAATACTGAAGTATATACTGAAAGTATAATACTGAAATGAGTGATAATCTGACAAGCAGAAGAACCAGATTTCTGTATAATTTTTCTGTGACATGCAATTTCATCTCTGTTTCTTAAATTGTGTTCTGTGAACCAACTGCATCAGTATCACCTAAATGCTTATAAGAAAGTATTCAGACTCAAATCTCAACCTACTGAATCAGACTTTCCATTTTAATAATATTCCAGGTGATTTTATGATTTTATTTCATTTAGTTTGAAGATTTGAGAGGCACTACTCTAGACACCTAAAATGGTAATACAGAGTACCTAATATGTAACATCTGTTCATATTCATACCTTACCTGAACTCAGATTTTGATGGAAGTAAATTAAGGGTGAGGAAAGAGGAAAACTATTACTTTAAATGTCATCCATGCTTATTACCTACTGCTTATTACAAAGAAAATAATATAGACACAAGTATATAGATAAGAGAGAGTGAGAGAGCGCTGCAGAATAATCTAGCTATTTCCATTCACAAGTGAAGAGGGAAGTTTGCTTTTTGAGGACATCTTTATGGATGAAAAAGCCTAACAAAACAATGATAAAAGTTTGCTCATCTCCCCCAGATGACTCTGAGATGTATGGGAAATAAATACTTATTTTTGAAACCCACTGAGATTTGTAACTATTTCCCGTGTGGCAATTGCTGACAGATCAAGCCCAAAGGTGGAGACAGAATACTAAGGACCATGAGACAAAATGATGATGTTCCAGAGACTAGTTCACAGAAAAGAAGAGCATCAAGTGCCCAGAAAGAGGATGCACTCTCAGCCAGACTCAGTACTCATCAGTAGTTAAGAATTCTTAGCTCTGCATACAGAAGACCATAGGGGTTCATTTCAGAACCCACCATCTATCTTGTATTTCACAGCATGAACACATGTATAAATGAATTGTGCTCATTTCTTCAGTCGCAGGGAGGGTTCAGCCACTCTTAATCTATGCTGCTGCTGCTGCTGCATCGCTTCAGTCGTGTCCGACTCTGTGCAACTCCAGACATGGCAGCCCACCAGGCTCTGCCGTCCCTGGGATTCTCTAGGCAAGAACACTGGAGAGAGGTTCTTAAGTTAGGGTTTTATAAAGGTAATCTATGCTGCTGCTGCTGCTGCTAAGTCACTTCAGTCGTGTCCAACTCTGTGTGACCCCAAAGACGGCAGCATATCAGGCTCCCCCGTCCTTGGGATTCTCCAGGCAAGAACACTGCAGTGGGTTGCCATTTCCTTCTCCAATGCATGAAAGTGAAAATGAAAGTGAAGTTGCTCAGTCGTGTCCGACTCGTAGCGACCCCATGGACTGCAGCCTACCAGGCTCTTCTGTCCATGGGATTTTCCAGGCAAGAGTACTGGAGTGGGGTGCCATTGCCTTCTCCGAATCTATGCTAGTTACCTTTATAAAACCCTAACTTAAGAAGCTCTCCAAATTTACACCACTATAAAAGGAATGTACAGAAGGACATGGAAACCCACTCCAGTATTCCAGTATTCTTGCCCAGAGAACCCCCATAGACAGAGGAGCTGTCTGGCGAGCTACAGTCCATGGGGTCACAAAGAGTCAGACACGAGTTAGCCACTAAGCACATACCATGAATGAGCCTTTCCTGAATATTAGAGGTAAGATTCTGGTGTTCAGAGAGATCAGGTATACAGTCCTTCTGACAGGTAGGACCTTAACTGGAATTATGTCACACTACACCGGACCTTTCTAAATTTTCTGAGAAATCTTCTCTCTACTGTGTCTGAACCCAGTGCGACACTTATGGGTATTATAAGCACAGTTCCAAAATGGTTGGTTATCATTCACAAAAATTATGTTCACCATGATTCTCAGCTCGTGTTTGTCAACATTTCATCTGTCTCTTCCTGGGGGTTCCCCAAAGCGCAAAGCACTACCCTTGAGATGCAGGTGATGTCTTGCTTGGAGGTGCCTGACGTTTATTCCACACAGCCTTCCTTAACCAAAAAATGATCAGTGATCAGCCTAATTGAGGATACCAAAAAAGACCCCCAAAATCTTTCTATCCTCTAAGCAAATCAACACACAACAAAAACAAAGAAACCTCTGTAGTCCAATATATGTTGCAGAACTCTTAGCTTTGCTTCTTTGCCTCCCCTAACAGGCCTCCTGCACTTAATTTCCTGTGAGACACTGCCTAATAAATTACTTGTACGCGAAAAATCTTCTGATTCTACTACAAGAGACTAAATCTAGGAGACTTTCATCCAAGGAAACCAGCTCTGAGAAGGAGAACATGGGACCGGATCACTCACTGGCTGAACAGCAGTAAAGTCCACTGTTGGGAACAGGGAAAGTATGGGGTAAGTCCTGGCGTATTCCAGAAGTTCTATCATTGATATTTTCACCTCAGGGGAACGGAATGGAATACTGGTGGAAGAGATGTTATGGTTTATGAACTATAAGCGACATTTAAAGATGTGGGGAAAATAGCATTTATATCTGTATTGATCCATTAAAAAGAGAATATATATGCTAAAGCTAATATTTATTAAGTTTAATCAAAGAAACCACAGGCTAGAGAAAAAACAAAACAAAAACAGTATTATGCTGAGGCCTTGGGACCTAGGCAGAGATCTTCAAATACTTTCATGGCTGGATTTTAAAATTGTTTTGCATCAGTGACTCCTTTCTGTTTTCCCTTTTGAAGCAGAAATATTCAGGGCAATTAGGCCTTATCTATCATTCTGTGTTGAGGACGGACAGGTAACTAGTCTGATTTTACATCTTCCCTAAAACCTAACTCGTGAAACTACATTTCCATCTCAATGCTACATAGAGTATTCTGTTCTGCCAACCTTAGACTAATCATAGACTTCTGAAACTTTACCATAGCTTACTTCTAACTGAATAGTGTACCATCTTGAGCCTCAAATATGTTTCTCAGAACTATTCTGTTCATCAGGGCTAACATCACACCATAGCCATGTTACCTATGAAGTTAAATTGAGCAGAGTTACCCTCGCAGATAAAGTGTACTGCCGGTTAGGTGTACATGGATAACCATGGTTATTTCACACCTGCTAGATGAGAACAATATACCTCTAGAGGCTTTTCAAATTTATTTATTTATTTTTTTAATTTGGAGTTTTATCAAAACATTTTTAATTTAAGTAAATTGCTCCCAAATTGAAACAGAGAAGAGAAAATCTGACTCCATGTTGGATCTGTTCCTTTTACTTTAACCTTTGTGCTCTGTGGCTGTGTTTAGTCATGCTGGCTCTACACATTTTGTAAAAAAATGTTGCATATAGCCTGAAACCACAGGATAGCCTATTCTCAGGGCTCTGACTTTTAAAAATCCATTTAGAGAGAAATTAAAGAGTTTCAGAACAGAAAAAAAAAACAAACACTTGTCTTGTTGGAGGTCTGTAGGAACATATGTGGGCAGCTTTTAAGAACAAAAGATCCCTGCACCAAGAAATCTGCAATGATCAACCACCTCCCCTCCCCTTTTTAGTAGAAAAGAAGCCTAAATTCTGACTACGGTAAGATGGTTCTTTGGGACACTAGTTTGCCATCTTCTTAGTCTACTGAATTTCTGAATAAAATTCCTTCCGCCAACATCTCCCAATTTATTGGGCTTTGTGCAGTGATCAGAAATAAGTTTGGACTTTGCAACAAAGTCAGAACCAAAAGTCCGTTATGTAATTTTTTCATTCTTTCATAATACTCAGTTTTTTCCCTCCATAATCAGTCCTCTGTCTTGTTTATATGAAAATGAAGTCGCCCAGTCGTGTCCAACTCTTTGCGACCCCATAGACTATAGCCCACCAGGCTCCTCCGTCCATGGGATTCTCCAGGCAAGAATACTGGAGTGGGTTGCCATTTCCTTCTCCAGGGGATCTTCCCAACCCAGGGATCGAACCCAGGTCTTCTGCATTGCAGGCAGACCCTTTAACCTCTGAGCCACCACCCATTAAGAAGGTCATCTTAGTAACAAAAGTGAATTCATTTCTAACCCTCTTCCCAAGGATTTCTCAACAATCAACATGCAAAATCGATCTAATCTGATGTTCAAGCACATGCTATATTTTTCTTGTTAAACTTGGTAATGCTTGAATGCATTCATTATATGATTTCTCCAGGTGATTAATTTCATGAAATGTCAAATCACAACGTCCAAATCTTCCTTCACTAGCACTTAGGGGAACATCTAAAGACGAGGATAAGCAACTTCTATGTAGTTACATTTTAAAATATTAGGGAAATTTAATAAGCCCATATGGACACAAATATACCAAACACTAGTTTGGTTGTCTAAATTCTATAATGAAATTTAAAATCTTTGAGTAAACTTTATTCATATATCCATTCCCACCTGTAAACTCTAACTTTATTCTTTTCCTGCACAGAATGAAACAGTCTGTTANAAAAAAAAAAAAAAAACTTAGGAAGATATCTACCGAAAGAAACTAAAGACCAATCTATAGAAAACTGTAAAACAGTGGTGAAAGAAATCAAACAGGACACTAATAGATGGAGAAATATACCTTGTTCATGGGTTGGAAGAATCAATAAAGTGAATATGAGTATACTACACAAAGCAATCTATAGATTCAATGCAATCCCTATCAAGCTACCAGCGTTATTTTTCACAGAGCTGGAACAGATAATTTCACAATTTGTATGGAAATACAAAAAACCTTGAATAGCCAAAGCAATCTTGAGAAAGAAGAATGGAACTGGAGGAATCAACCTACCTGACTTCAGGCTCTACTACAAAGCCACAGTCATCAAGAC
>SJYX01009538.1:11633-42263 GCA_006410675.1 Oreotragus oreotragus | reverse complement strand
CTCTATGTTCTCTGGCTATCTACTGGGGGTACTGGATTCCCAGCCTTCTGGATCTGCCTGAAGGGAGAACCATCCTGCGGTCCCCAACCCCCCCAAGCTCTGGGACCGCGGCGGGGTTGCGCTAGCCTTTATTGGTCATCATCCATTTTTAATCGGAAAGATCACAAGAAGGATGGTAAGCGAATCCCAGGCGCAAGTCAATTTAAATAACATTCCTGGGGAAATTCAATCACTTAAAACTGAGATACCTACGCTAGCAAGAGCCCCCGCTCGTGTGGCTGGGAAGAGTGCGACTGCTGAATTAATCAAGATCGGGGGGCTCCCAGGCTGCGCGCACGCAGAGCGTTAACCCTTCCAGCCCCGGAGAGTACCAAGAGGGGCTTGGACGAGCGCGGCCGGCCGGAGCCAAGATGCCCAGGGCAGCCCCGCGCAGGCTGCCTCTGCCATCTTGGGCGGTTCCGGACGCCCAGCGCCCGTCCGGGGCGGCTGGAAGCGCGGGGTTGAGGTCAGAAGCTCAAGAGGCAGTTCGGGCGGCGGGAAGCGGCCGCCTCCCGCAGCTTCGGCGCGCCTCGGGCTCCTCCTTCCGCCCAAGCGTGGCCGAGTGAGCACTGCTCCGGCCGCAGGTAGCAGACGCGCGGGAGGCGGCGCACAGGACCCGATCGGAGCGCCAGGGGAGGGGCCGACGGACTAGCAGACAGACGGACCTCCCGCCAGGGACCCTAGCGACGGTACGCGCCGGCCATGTGGGGACCCGGGATCACGGCCGAAGGCGTGTCGGTGGCGCCCGCGCCGCCACCGCTGCTGCCGCTGCTGCTGCTGCTGGCCCTGGCGCTGGTGGCGCCCTCGCGGGGCGGCGGGGGCTGCGCGGAGCTGGCGTGCGGCGAGCGGGAGCGCTGCTGCGACGCGGCCAACGCCACCGCGGTGCGCTGCTGCAAGTTACCGCTGCACGCCTTCCTCGACAACGTGGGCTGGTTCGTCCGCAAGCTCTCCGGGCTGCTCATCCTGCTGGTGCTCTTCGCCATCGGCTACTTCCTGCAGCGCATCATCTGCCCCAACCCACGCAGGTACCCTCGCGGGCAGGCGCGGCCGGGGCCACCGGGGGGCGCCGGGCAGCCGGGGGCTGGGAGGCCGCCCGACGACGTGGACGACGACTCGCCCGAGCTGCTGCGCGACGAGGTGGCCGCGGGCTCTCAGGACTCGCTGCTGGACAGTGGCGGCGGCCGGGGCCGGGCCGGCGGCGGACGCTCGGCCCCCTCCTGCGCCTCCGAGCACGAGCTGCGCGTGGTGTCGCCGGTCTTCCTGCAGCTGCCCAGCTACGAGGAGGTCAAGTACCTGCCCACCTACGAGGAGTCCATGCGGCTGCAGCAGCTCAGTCCGGGGGAGGTCGCGTTGCCCGTGTCGGTACTCGGCCGCCCGCGAGGTGGCGGCGCCGGGGAGTCCGACGGCGGCGGCGAGGGCCGCTTCCCGCTCATCTGAGCATCCGCGGCCTCGCGAGGACCACGCGGACAGAGCCGGGCCGGGGGCTGTGGGTGGGACGCCACGGCCTGGGTGGCCGCGGCCGCCGCCAGTTGCCTGAGACCCCCGCCTGTCGCCCGGAGACTGGGTTGGGGCCACCCCCACCCCCGCTTCCCCAGGGATGTTAAGTTTCCCTACATTTCATTCGGTTCAAGGAAACGTTAGGCACGCGCGGCAGGGAAGACCGCCGCAAACCAGCCCGGAGCACAACTTGAGAGGACGTCGCCGCCCTCAGCCTCCCTTCGGCTGGCCTGTTTTCTCTCGTAAGTGCCTGCTTCCCGAATGATCGGTCACCCTCTGGAGAAGGGCAGTGACCGTTAGGGATGCAGGGGAAGGGGCGCAGTTCCACTCCTTTCCCTCTCGCCTGGACAGGTCGAGGTCTCCCAGGATGGGCGGAGGGCGAGGAGGCGGGCCAGGACTGGAGACTGCTGCGCGCGGGTCTGGGCCAGCAGCACCTAGGTATGGGGAGCCCTCTCTCGCGGAGAAACCCCCCCAAACCCTTCCGTGTCTTCTTGGCGCAGCATAGTCACAGCTCACAGATTAGTAGGGGGACAACAGTGATATACGGCTAGTTGCTGTACTTAACACAGCAATTACGGCACATCCAAGACCATACTCATGATAAGGTACAGTTGAACTTTTGATTTTTCAGTAACTGAGAAGATATTTATATTTATTTGTCTTTTATTTTTATATTTTTACCATGTATTAAACGCATGGTATTTCTGCAATTCATGACAAGGTAATCGTCTCAGCGCCTTTTTTAGGCCTTAATGGCCCAGAAATTGTCTCACTCTGTCATTATTGTGTCATAAAATGCTGGATATTGTTTCATTTACAACGGAGAAAAAGGAGAGGCATGGTCAAACAAGAAAACATTATGAGATTAAATACATGAAGGATACCTTATTTTCACTATTTGAGAAAAATATATTTTATTTTTAGTACTGTGGCATAATATATAACTTTTATAATAACTATACATTATGTATGTAGTCTAAGTGATAGTTACGTGTAAAATGGATTGATACATGTATACCATACTACAAAGCATGATGTCATGCACTTTCCCTCCATTTTTCATTTGGAATACACTTCACAACATAGTACAAAACCTGAGTTTGTTGTGACTTGTAACTTTTGTTTAAAGCCGTAACTGTGCTGTGTGGTGTTACAGAAGGATTACAGCAGGCACTTACAGAAGGGAACAATGTTATTGTATCAGTTCTACCATTCTATGAAATATCCTCTAGGCAAATGGTAATATAAAATAATGCATTAAAATACATTATGTATAATGTACATATGCGTATTGTCTATGTACAGTATACACATTGTATATCATAATTATTACAGTTTGTGATTATCCAGAAAGGAAAAGAAGGAAAATAAATTTAAAAAGGTTTTTCTGCTTAGGGAAAGATGAATATTACATTGAGAAAAATTACACAACGGACCTCACACGTGTATTTAGAAAAGTTGTTCTTACGATTGAAAATTTCTGACAATCCTGAGAAATCTTAAAATATCTGTATTAGAAAAAATTATTCAATTACTTTAAACTTTTTAAAGCTGATTGAAAAAGTATGAGAGTTCTAAGAAATCTTAAGATGTCTGAATTGTAAGAGAAGAGAATGGTTTATTCTAAACTTCTAATAGCTAATGACCCTGTCATTAAAGTGAATCATTTAAAGTGTATCAAAACAGAAAAATATTAAAATCTTTCTCTGTGCAAATTGTATTAGATGTGTAACTATATGGTACTGTTTTACAATATGAAATGTGTGTCTTTATCATTTAAAAATAAGTTTAAGGTGTGAATTGGCAAAAGCATCAGGAGTAGAGACTGTATCAACTTTTACTGAGAATGGTATAGGGTTTAATGAAATCACATTATATAGAATGATCACAAATATTAATGTTACTCAAACACTGTACATTTTGTTTATATGTGGTTGTCAATACCACCCACCATTCAGACAAACCAGAAAGTTGCCTTATTCCTTTAAGTGATTTATTCTTTGAGGGCAAACTTTTAAAAAATCACCCATATCTGAAACATCAACATGAATATCCAAGTACCAGTATATAAAATATATCTTCATGTTGTTACTACTAATATCTTGAACTGTACAACAAAATCTTGTGAAAATACGCGTGATATGAATCAAGACTTTTTCTTGTACCAGCTTATGAAACATTTCTCTCCCTATGAGATTCTACTGAATTTTAAAAGTAAGAGTTTTACACTTGTTTTTTTCCTACACATCATACAAGCCTTTATTCACATCCCCCAGTTCAGTTAAAAAAAAAATGAGTTTGACTCTACTTTGGTTTTTTTCTTATAATTCATTGATTTACCAAGCACAGTTCTGTTCAGGCATAATTTTGTGGAGGAAAAAAATACTGAAGATCTATTTTTATTAGTGGTAGATGAACATGTCTCATGGTAATGCACACATATATTTCACCTACCATATTAATATACACAGAACTTATGTGTTCACAATGCTATAATATCCAGATAGGAACATTTTTAAAGCACTAATGGCAGTATCTTGGTGTTAAGTTTTATAGATTTCACCTGGAAGTTTTTAATTGCATAGAACTAGTAGCAAAATAGAAATGTAGAAAATAGCTTTATTCTTTCACCTGAAAATAAATCATGATGAAATGCTGACTTTACTTATTTTTTAATATTCTTCTCTATATAATGTAGAACACAGCTATATCTATAGAGATACAGACATATCTACATAGATACATAGTCTGTGACATAGTTTTTGGAAGGCTGATACATACATGCAAACCTTAAAGTACCTAAAAATGCCAGATTCTCCAGTACTAACTGACTTTTCCTCCTGATTTTCAGCTATCGAAGTAATTCACATACTAAAATATTTTTTATTTTCATTGACTTCACATGACTAGGGAAATAGTGGCCCTGGATATGTTAAGAATCCATCAGGAGTGAAAGAAAACATGATTGATTTTCTAAATCATGTGTGTGTGTGTGTGTGTGTGTGTGTGTGTGTGTGTAATCACCAGTTGCTTAAAAGCAATTTATATTGGTGTTCAACATCATAACCAAGGGGAAAATGTCTTCTTGAGATGTAATGATAGTTTTAAGAGACCGTTAATTGCCACATTCTGCAGATATGCGTGTGTTCAACGAAGGAAAATGGCATTGGCAATTATGCCAAAGGGCATGAAGTGTACTGTATAAGGAAAACAAGATTCAATTGTAAAGGCCGAAGGGAACAGTAAGGAGATGGCCTCAACAGTTTAAAAGGCAATATGGTAAGTATCTTAATGTTGTACTTTATGTATATAGTTTCTCTCAAGTGAGATTAATAAAAGAAACAATCCAGAACTGAAACTGATGTGTTATAAACATGAAGATTGTGTTCAGATTTATATAGTATTCTACACTGACTTGTAAAAATTTCACGAATTATCATTAATTTGAATTTCAAGATTGAGAGAAGCAATGATGAGTTGTTTTACTTTGAACAACCCAACATTAGCCATCTCTCCAAGAATGTAAGTTGCAGACAACCAATCAATAATAGAATATTTGGCAAGTT
This sequence comes from Oreotragus oreotragus, assembly GCA_006410675.1. Classification (NCBI taxonomy): domain Eukaryota; kingdom Metazoa; phylum Chordata; class Mammalia; order Artiodactyla; family Bovidae; genus Oreotragus; species Oreotragus oreotragus. The sequence continues at coordinate 37,161 of SJYX01009538.1, read as the reverse complement.
TATGTTGAATTCACTGGTTTAAATTTATGTTTTCATTCTGGTTTCATCCATTGGTGAAAAGGCTAACATGGTAGGCTAAGGGAATGTATTTTATCAAGCAAACGTTAAGTCAGTAACCAGCTAATTGCAAGAAACAAAGGCATCCTTTCTTCCATACAAATGGGAAGGATGTCTTAATTCTGTTTTCTTTAATTTTGCCTATAAAATAATAAAATCATAACCAATACCTTTGATTATACTTAAATCCATAGAGAACTTAATTTTATTTATTTTCTTTTACTTACAGAATTCACTTAATTTTATGGTAAAATTATTCTGTGGAGGATATTTAGGCTTGCCATTAAACTAAAGATTATCACTTTTTTCCCTCCTAGCTAAGTACCTTCATTGTCTTGATATCTTTGAGTTCTTATTTTCTTTCTTTGTGTGTTCTTTGGATTTTCAGTAGATGATTTCTCTAAAACTCCCAGGTGGCTCAGACAGTAAAGTGTCTGCCCACAATGCGGGAGACCTGGATTCAGTCCCTGGGTTGGGAAGATGCCCTGGGGCAGGCAGTGGCAACCCACTCCAGTACTGTTGCCTGGAAAATTCCATGGATGGAGGTGCCTGGTAGGCTACTGTCAATGGGATTGCAAAGAGTTGTACACGACTGAGCAGCTTCACTTCATCTCTTAGAACTCCAGGTTCCTCTCTGCTGTGATTTAATATCACTCTAGGTATGCTTTGGCTTTTTGCATGAAGTTTCTTCTTTTGGTAAAGCAGTATTTTCTAAGTGTTTCCTTTGTATTCTATTTGCATCTGACTTCTGTAGGTTTCCAGTTTTGAACCGGGTGGTTTTTCCCTTTTATTCACTAATTGATTCTAAACGTCTCTCCCTTTGTTCTGATGTACAGAATTTTCTCTTTCACGCTGGGCAGAAGATCAAATCTTTGCATCTGTCTAGCAACTACTTTAATTTTTCTAGTTTTCAAACACAATAAATCCTGATTTACCTCTGTCTTATTGCTGCCTCTTTGTTGGTTACATTTGCTTCATCAGACAAAGGATTAGAATCTTCTAGATTTATTTCTGTTTTATTTTGTTTAGTGAATTTTCTGTATCGACCGAAGATTTTACCAGATAAGATTAATTTTGATTATTTTCCTTGGCCTTCATTCCACTTTTCTCTTGTAACCTCTTTACTGGTTTATCACATTTCTCCATGTGAGTTAGCCAAGTTGCCAGATTCCTGTAGATTTAGACCAGTTTTACTTCTTCCCCTGATGTTATGATCTCTGTCTTCTGTTTCATAACTCTATCTTCCCAGTTTTTTTTTTTTTTCTTTTTTGTGGCAGTTCTTCATAGTATTCTTCTCGTATTTCTTTATTTCAATCTTTTCTGTTGATGTAAGCAACTGAGATTAGAGCTCTGTGTCGGTTCTATATCTGTGTCTGGCATATAGGGATGTTCCCTGACTCAGCTTTTCTTGAAAATTAAGCTCATGTTTCTTTACATTTATCTCTCTTCACACATTATCGTTTTGACTAGACAAATGTTTAGACTTTTTAAAAAATGTTTTTGTTTCTTAGGATAGATACAGGCTTCCCTGGTGGCTCAGATGGTAAAGAATCTGCCTGCAATGCAGGAGACCAGAGTTCAGTCACTGGGTCGGGAAGATCCCCTGGCAAAGGGACTGGCAATGCACTCCAGTATTCCTGCCTGGAGAATTCTATGGACAGGGGAGCCTGGCAGGCTACAGTCCCTGGGGTCGCAAAGAGTCAGATACGACTGAGCGACTAACAGACACAACAGGGTAGATACAGTTCTTTGACCTGGGCTTCCCTGCTGGCTCAGATGGTAAAGAATCTGCCTGCAGCGCAGAAGACACAGGTTCTTGGACTTACTATCTTGCATGTTCTTTGGCTACATGTCTTCAGTTTCAGAGGCAATAGTTTAGATTCATATTCACGAGGCTTACAAGAGGAGTTTTCTCTTTCTAAATAAATGTCTTTGTTTGTTTGTTCCAGGTCTTAGTTGTGGCCTGCGGCATCTTCATTACAGTATGTGGGATCTTTCATTTGAACTCTTTATTAGTCGCAGTATGTGGGATCTAGTTCCCCGAGCAGGGATTGAACCCAGGCCCCCTGCATTGGGAACACAGAGTCTTAGCCACTGGATCACTAGGGAAGTCCCTAGAGGAGTTTTCTTGAATGAGATCTCCTGATCTATCCTTATTTTATGTTCACTGAATCAAAAATATGTCTTTAGATCCGCTATGGTCCACTCCCAAGTGTGTCTTCTGCTTGGATTCTGCCATAAGTGTGTGCAGTCCAAAATCTTCAACCGCATTTTTCTTGATTCAGTAAAGTACTGGTAACTGTTGGCTGCAGGTTTTCTTCTGGTATTTTAAGAAAAAGTTTTTTGTGGTCTTCTACATTTTCTTTTGTGTGTGTGTGTAATTTTTATTTATTTATTTTATTTTTGGCTGTGCTGGGTCTTCCTTGCCTTGCAGAGTTTTTAATCTAGTTGCAGAGATCAGGGGCTTCTCTCTATTCACTGTGCATGGGTTTCTTGTTGCAGTGGTTTTTCTTGTGGCAAAGCACAGGGTCTAGGGCACATGGGCTTCAGTAGTTGCAGCTCCCAGGCTCTGAAGCCCCAGCTCAGTAGTTGTGGCATACAGGGTTAGTTGCTCCATGGCATATGGGATTGTCCCAGACCAGGGATAGAACCTGTGTCTCCTGCATTAGCAGGCAGATTCTTTACCACTGAGCCAGCAGGGAAGCCCTACCTTTTCTTCTAATTGAAAAACATATACAATCTGTAGTTCTTTTTTTTTCTATTACTTGGTTTTCACGTGTAGTATTTTTCACATCTAAAAAACCTACAGATGTCTGAGGTTTAAATCACTGATATATCTGACTCCTTCCTAAGGGTTTCCTGTTGACAAGTTTTTAGGATTTGGAGTGGGCCCTAAGTGTTGTAATGTTGGCCAGATCTCCTTACTTGGATACACCTTAGGGGTTTTCTTCATGCCTATAGGATATCTACTTTGGAGGTGTCCTGAGGTGAGTGTCAAGAGTTGCATTGTATTACAGTTTTATAAATTGTAGAAGACTTGTTTTCTACTTGGCTACCTTTGTCTTTAGGAGTTTTGTCTGTTGGTGCCTGTCGAGTTTTCTGTGGGTACAGTCTTTTCCACACAAGTTCTTGGAGGTTTCTTGATTGTTGTCAGGAGTTCAGCTGATTGACGTTTCTCCCAGGGAACTATCCCAAGTTTCTTGTCTTATCTTCTGGATCCACAATTTGCTGTGAAGTTTTCATAGGGCCATAGTTTTCTGTTGGGTCTTTCATTGATTCTGCCCCTTTTTTGAAAGTGAAAGTCGCTCAATCACATCTGACTCTTTGTGACCTCATGGACTATACAGTCCATGCAGTTCTCCAGGCTAGAATACTGAGTGGGTAGCTTTTCCCATCCCCAGGGGATCTTCTGAACCCAGGGATTGAACCCAGGTCTCCCACATTGCAGGAGAATTCTTTACCAACTGAACCACAATCTTTAGGCGTCCTAAACAATCTTTTTTTTAGCTTGTGAGATTTTCCCCTTTTCTGCATTTCCTCTTGAATAGGGAGTCCTTTATTCTCTGGTTGTATTGCACCTTTGGTGTTTGTGTAACCTCTTTGATGCCTGTTGGATCTTCTTTTTTGGAGGAACAAGTAGTTCAAAGGATATGTATTTTTCACTTATATTAATATCTCCAGGTTGCTCTTTGTTTCATAAAAATTTTATTAGCGTATAGTTGATTTACAGTATTGTGTTAGTTTCTGCTGTACAGCAAAGTATATCAGTCATACTTATATCCACTCCCTTAGATTCTTCTCCCATAGAGGTCATTACAGAATATTGAATAGAGTTCCCTGTGTTATACAAAAGGTCCTTATTATATTATTATAATATATAATAATTATATATTATATATAATTATACTACTGTTTTATATATAGCAGTATATTTATTGATCTTATTCTCCCAGTTTATCCCTCCCCCTTTCCCACTTTCCCCCCAGTACTGTAAGTTTTTCTACATCTGTGACTCTATTTCTGTTTTGTTCATTTATACCATTCTTTTTTAGATTCCACACATAAGCAGTGTTATATGCTATTTGTCCTTCTCTAGGATGCCTGTCAGATCTTTTTCCAGAGTCTTCATTTTTCCTTCACTTGTTCCAAGTGGTCTGAGTATTTTTAGATTTTCTGCTGGTTCTAGCTTGTGCTTTGAAATGTTCCTAAGCGTTTTGTGAATGTCACCAGCATTTATTCCTTTGGTTCTTCTGGTGTTTGCAGGAACTCTCTGATACGTGCCATATCTTCCAGGGGTTCTGGTTTTACTTTAGACATTCTCAGCAGCCTCCTGCGGTCTGTTAGATTTTCTGCTGGTTTTGGATTCTGCTTTCAAGTGTTCCTTAGCTTTCTGGGAACATGATCATCATTTATTTGTCCCTCTGGTTCTTTTGGTGTTTACGGATGCTCTCTCTCAGACGCTGTCTGAGACCTGCCGGGTTGTTCATCAGTTCTGGTTGTATCGCATTGTCCTCAGCATTCCTGTGATATTTGCTGGGTCTGGTCTGTGCCTTGGTGTGCTCTTATGCCTTCTGTGGACATTATCTCCATTTATTTGTCTCTGTTTCGTTTGGTTTTGTGGGAGGTCTTTGACACTGGCCAAGTCTTCCAGGGGATCTGTATTTTTGGGTGATTTCTACAGTGTCCCAAAGTCCCTGATCCTGCTCTGGAGTGCACCTAAACCTTTTGTGGACATTTAATTTTGATAAGCGTCTGTCATCGGTCTATAATGAATAATTTTGTAAATTAATTCCTGAAATTTATAGTACTATGTTAGAGTTCTGGCAATTCACCTTAAGTTAAATATCTTTTTTTTTTTGCACCCTCTGCTTTAAAATTTGGTATTTTACATTTTAGCCTTTCTTCCAAAGAATAAATATAAGCATGCACACAATTTTAGATACAAGCTTGGCAGCTGCTTTGAGGGTAATAGTTTTCATTTGCTATCGTGACGATTATCATAATCATAGCTGTAATTCATTGACTGCTTCCATATGCCACACACTGTGCTAGATGTTCTGTGTGTATTGTCTCACTTAAGATTCATGACAGAAGGAGCTAAAGATTATTAGTCCCATTTTATAGATGAGGAAGGTGCAGCTCAGAGAGGATGAATGGTGTGCCCAAAGCCATGTGGTTGAGATGTGGACGATTCAGGGGGTAGATCCATCCTGTCTGGCCCCAGAGCTGGAACTCTCAATCATTCAACTTCTCAACATGCTCTCAACCTAACCCTTAAGAATATCTTATCAATAGAGCTATGGCTTAGCTGCATATTATATGGCATCCCCGTCTTCCCCTGCAAGCTAATAAGGTATCTGAAGTGAAGAAGTGAAAGTTGCTTAGTTGTGTCTGACTCTTAGTGACCCCATGGACTGTAGCTCCCCAGGCTCCTCTGTCCATGGAATTTTCCAGGCAAGAATACTAGAGTGGGTTGCCATGCCCTTCTCCAGGGGGTCTTCCTGACCCAGAGATCAAGCTTGGATCTTCCACCTTGCAGGCAGATTCTTTACCATCTGAGCCACCAGGGAAGCTCAATAAGGTAGCTATTATTTGTTATTTGCTATTTAAAGGAAACATTATTAAAAATACAACAGAATCTGGGCTGGAAGTCTTTAATGACTCAACAATTATTTGTGGGCATGCAGAAATATTTCATGGATAAAACCTGAAATGATCCACAGAAAAACTCAGATGCTGATTTTTTTGCATTTCATTCTGCCAGTTCCTTCAGCGCCAAGTGTGCCTCCTTCCTGGTCTGGCTTCATTAACTTTAAAAAAGCGTTTCTTTAAAACAGCTGGTAAGTCGTTTCCAGTATTTAAAAAAAGAAATAGATTTTTATATGCTCAGAATAAAATGAGAATCATAGAAGCTAACATTACAACTAAATATCCAGTGCCAGCTAATATCAAAGTAGGGACAAAAATATCTTCCTAAGTGAAGGTTTTGTTTATATTCTTGGGGTAGAATATGATTGTTAAGACTTCATGTAGAATAACATAATGGTTTAGAGTGTGACTGCCTGGGTGAATCTCTGGACTCCAGATTTACTAGTTATGTGACCACGAGTAAGTTGCTTAACATCTCTAAGCCTATTTTCTCATCTACAAAATGAGGAGAGATGGTTGTAATGAATATTAAGTCAAAACCAGACAAGCAACTTGAGAGGAGCACAACTCTTCCTGGTACTGAGATCTAGGAGAAGTTTCTCTTGTGAGTTTTCATAAAGAAGCTGCTGTAATGTCAAGAATAACAGTCAACCATCTTTACGCTAAATATGTTCCATAGATCTTCTAGGAATGAGATCCTTCATATAGGCTAATGGCATAACATCATAGCTCACTACAATTTTTCAAGAGAGCTAAAAATATCTAGAACTCTTAACTCCTGATGCTTTTTTACAGAGGAAAGTATATCCCTATCTCAAAAAGATGTCTTCATCCTCATATTGATTGCATCATTATTTATAATAGCCAAGATATAGAAGCAAACTAAGTGTCTATCAACAGGTGAATGGATAAAACAATTGTGGTACATATACATACAATGGTAGAGGAGGAAACGAAAATGCACTCCAGTATGCTTGCCTGGAGAATCCCATGGACAAAGGAGCCTGGCAGGCTATAGTCCATGGGGTGGCAAAGAGTCAGACATAACTTAACAACAACAACAACACTACACACACACACACACACACACACACACACACACACACACACACACTGGTATATTATTCAGCCATGAAAAAGATGTAAATCTTCCTATTTGCGACAACATGGGTAAGTCCTGGGTATCTGATGTACAGCATAGTGAGTATAGTTAGGAATACTATGCTGTATATTTGAAAGTTGCTATGTGTGATGATGGTTAGGTTATTGTTATGTTATGTAAATTGTCACTTCAGTCGTGTCCGATTCTTTCTGACCCTATGGACAGTATCGCACCAGGCTCCTCTGTCCATGGAATTCTCCAGGCAGGAATACTGGAGTGGGTTGCCATTCCCTCCTCCAGGGGCTCTTTCCAACTCAGGGTTTGAACCCATGTCTCTTATGTCTCCTGCATTGGCAGGGAGGTTCTTTATCACTAGTGACACCTGGGATGATGGTTATAACCTAGATTTAATGTGGGGATCATTTCACAATATATACATGTATCAAATCATTATGTTGTACACCAAATGCTAATACAATGTTACATGTCAATTATATTTCTTTTGTTTGTTTCTCCTTTTTTAAAATTTATTTTATTCAGGTATAGTTGATGGTTGGAGAAGGCAATGGCACTCCACTCCAGTTCTCTGGCCTGGAAAATCCCATGGATGGAGGAGCCTGGTAGGCTGCAGTCCATGGGGTCGCAAAGAGTCGGACACGACTAAGCGACTTCACTTTCACTTTTCACTTTTCACTTTCATGCATTGGAGAAGGAAATGGCAACCCACTCCAGTGTTCTTGCCTGGAGAATCCCAGGGGCAGGGGAGCCTGGTGGGCTGCCGTCTATGGGGTCACACAGAGTCGGACACGACTGAAGTGACTTAGCAGCAGCAGCATAGTTGATGGTTATATTTCAATGGAAAAAGAAAACAACCTTCCCAAGAAGCAAGGGGTTGCAGTGGATTCTAGGACCAGGTTGTTGAGGCTCCTGACCCCAGATCCAGTGCTTGTTAGAGCTGTGATTCCAGTTGAATTGCTTAACTTCTCTGTGCCTCATTTCTACTTCTAAAAAGGAAGCTAAAAGTAGTACAGCAGAGGGTAAAGCTCTGAGATGCTGGCAACCAGGAAGAATTGTATATGAGGTGATTGGTGTTCCCACTGTGAATGGATTTCAGGGAGAGGAGCGGTCGAGGTTGACTTCAAAGCCATGAAAAAAGTTTTCTGCATTGAGCTCTGAGGAGAACCTGGACTCCAGAATGTGTCAGAAGCAGATCCTTGGTACTGATCAAAAGCCCTAAAGTGTACATAACTTTGAGTCGGCAGTTGATCTATTCCACGGAAATAATCAGGGTCCAAGACAGGATTACAAAGACATCCATCAAAGCACTGCTCAAATGGTGAAGTATTGAAAATTACCTAATTATCCAACAGTAGGCCACTGATTAAATAAATTCTGCTCTATTCATACAAAGAGATGCTCTGCAACCTTTAAAATGATGTGATGAAACATCTATTAGTATGGAAATATGTTTATGATATGTCATTAAATGGAAAGAATTAGCAATAAAATTATAAACACACACACACATACTGGAGAAAATTCAAGTTTAAAATCCATCTGTTATGTTGTTTCACTGAAATATACCAACTAATGTACAGAAACTTCCAGCTTTTTTTTTTGTTTTGCTTAAATTTTCAATTACATGGGTAATAACAAATACATCTTCCTTTTGAAAAAAGAAAACATTACAGCAAAGTTCCCTGAAACATCCCTGGTCACTTAATCCCTACTCATTCCTCCAATATCCTTCTAGAATATTTTCTTTGTAGTTTTGCTATACATAGATATACTCACAGTAAATAAAGTACTATTTTGCACCTAAGGTTTTTATTTTCATGCAGTTTTGTCATGTATGGCTTCATGTAACCACCACTACACTCAAGGTACAGAATGGCTCTATCATCACAGAGCTTTCTGGTGAAAGCTTTTCAGCCTTGTAGCCACTCCCTGGTGGCTCAGACAATAAAGAAATCTGCCTGCAATGCAGGAGACCCGTGTTCAATCCCTGGGTCCAGAAAATCCCCTGGAGAAGGAAATGGCAACCCACTCCAGTATTCTTGCCTGGGAAACCCCATGGACAGAGGAGCCTGGCGGGCTGTAGTCCATAGGGTTGCAAAGAATTGGACATGACTGAGAAACTAATACATAACCACATCCACATGCTCCCTCTCACTAATCCTTAACCCCTGGCATCCCCTAATCTGTTCTCTATCTGTATTTTGTTATTTAAAGAATGTTATATAAATGGAAGCATACAGTATATAATCTTTTCAGATTGTTTTTTCACTCAGCACAATTCCCTAGAGATCCATTCAAGTTGTGCGTAACATTTTTAACAACAAAATCATTCCATGATATCGATGTACCGCAATTTGTTAACCCATTAACCCACTGAAGCATGTTTGGGTTGTTTTCAGATCTTGGATTTTTTTTTTTTCCCTTAGTTTCCTGACCAAGGATGGAACATGTACCCCCTGCAGTGGAAGGGCAGAGTCTTAACCACTGGGCCACCAGGAAGTCCCAGTTCTTGGCTACTATGAACTGAGGTCCTGTGAACATTTGTGTGCAGCTTTTTACATGAACATACGTTTCCCTTTTTCTGGGATAAATACCCAAGAGTGCAATTGCTGGGTTGTACAGTTACATGCACATTTCGTTTTGCAAGAAACTGCCATACTCCTTTCATTAGTGGCTGTGCCATTTTTATATTACAGAATCTGCCTGTCAATGCAGGAGATGTAAGAGACATGTGTTCGATCCCTGGGTGAGAAGATTTCCTGGAGTAGAAAATGGCAGCCCACTCTGTTATTCTTGCCTGGAAAAATCCCATGGACAGCGGAGCCTGGCAGGCTACAGGGCATGAGGTTGCAAAGAGTCAGACAGGACTGAGTGGCACATACACACACGGGCAGTATATGAGTGCTCCAGTTTCTCTTCATCCTTGCCAACATTCTGGTGTTCTCACCAGTTTTCATTTTAGCTATTCCGATTGTTGTAGCTTCAATTTGCATTTCCCTATTGGCTAAGATTTCTAACATATTTTCACGTGAATAATTTGCCATCTGCACATTCTTTTTGGTAAATGTCTGTTCATATCTCTTACTCATGTTCTAATTGGACTGTTTTTAACTGTTCGAACTTGACAGTTCTTTATATATTCTAGTGCAAGTCCTTTGTCAGATATGTAGTTTGCATATTTTCTTCCTCTCAGCCACTTTTTAAGAGTTAATTTTTGCTCTTATTAAAATCATACACACATATTTAAGTAAGCCAATCATCCTATGAGACTTGTGGAAAACAATGAGGCTATACTCTTTCTCAATCTCTCTCCCCTGAAAGCAACCACTTTCAGCTCTTTTGTCTGGCTCTTTTAGTATTGACTGCCATATCACTAGATAAAATGTTTACTATTTCCTGATTTGGAGGGTTTGGGGGACATTATCTATTGCTTTTCCACTATGAAACATGAAGATTTAGTTCTTTTTCACCCTTCCATTTAACCCCATCCAATATATGCACACCAGTTCCTTCAAATCTATAATCCCATTCCACAGTTCTAAACCCAAAAATGTTTTCATAATTGACCCAAACTGAACTCATTTGGCAGCAAAACCTGGTGAGAAATTACTTCTAATCTTTATTCACATTGCTTAAGTAAATATCCCCCTGCTGCACTGCAGAAATTGTTAACGTTTCATTAGGAAGTGTTAGCTGAGACCCTTCTGAGGTTTCTCTGTAATAAATGATCTATGAGCTGTATTACCAAAATTTTTTTGGATACCCACTGTTTTTCTCAAATAAATTTGAATTCTGAAACATTTGGCCCAAGGGTTTCAGATATGGAATTGTCGACTTGAAAATTATAATTTGATTAGATAAATATTCAGTGTTTCCATTATTATGACTATGTAAATAAATTCTATTCACAGGTAAACCATGTTCTGTATGATGGTGACTATTAATGTTAAAACATATAGAATTACTTTTGTTGATAAGAACATTTTAAATTGGGTTAAACAAGGATGACATAAGCTCATTTAGTAGGAAATTTTATTTGGTGGTTTTTCTGTATATTATTTAGCAGAAGTTGAAACTGAGCATCCCTTCCTTGGAGTATCTGCGTTCTGTGCAAATTGTACCTTTTCAGAGACAGCTTCTCATACACTCTACTGAAAATCACATTCCTGCCATCATCTTTATCTCCTTTGTGCTTTGTCTCTACTCATTTATATCTAAAATACTATGTATATTTTTGCTCATTTGCTTATGGTCTGTCTTCTTCCCATTTAAATGTCAGCTTCACCAGAGGGCAGGAATATTTCTGTCTTACTCGCTACAAGGCCTCTGGTACCTAGAACAGTGTCCAGGCCACTGTAGGTGCTCAAGATTTTGGTTTATTTAATAAATGAATTTTGCCATTTGAAATGCAGGTAGTCATCAAGAACAAGGAAAAAAGATTTTATTCTGGGAAGACAAGCCTTACAAAGGAGGAATTTTGTTGACTTAATTATGATTTTTTAACTTAACTATTTCTCTAACAATTTTGACTGAATAATGTCACTAGATTTAAAAGATAAAAATTTTAGTTTCATTGCAAATACTGTTTAGTATCTCCTCTTAAGTCAAGGACAAATTTATTCTAGCCCTGAATCCATTAACAGAATCCTTTTTAAGATTCCATTCTTGTGACCCAGATAGCTAATCAGAACAGGTAGCAGGTGTGCATCTCGTGTGTATTTTCATTTACATTGAAAACACAGAGTCTGGCGGTGATGACCTCCCCACAAGAATGTGCCTCTCACAAATGTCTCCTTCATCCCTCTCCAGAAGAAGAGAAGAGGAAACATAAACACCTGGTGCAGAGCCCCAGTTCCTACTTCATGGATGTGAAATGTCCTGGATGCTAGACAATCACCACCGTCTTCAGCCATGCCCAAACAGTAATTTTGTCTGTTGGCTGTTCCACTGTCCTCTACCAGCCTACAGGAGGAAAAGCAAGGTTTACAGAAGGATGCTTCTTCAACAGAAGCAGCACTAAAGTACCCTGTATCAAGGTGAATCGGAAACCATCCCCATAAACATATTTTGGGTTAAAAAGACACAGAAAACTAAGAAAAATTAATATAGTGTTAATGGTAGATATTGAAAGGCAAGAGAAACACTGGAAAACTGGCTGTGGATTCTACTATCATAGGTATAAAATTCTAATTTAATCCTCTATCACATTATAAAGTTTACTTAATCTCCATTTGATTACAGTCTAGCATTTAATGCTAGACATGTGGATACTTAAGGAAAGGCAAAATAACAAAAAAATATACCAAATATACAATCCCATTGCTATCTGTAACTGCTACCATCAGAGTAAGAGAATGCTGAGGTGGATCTTGATTGAGAACCAAGTTCAGGACTATGGCCACTTTCCTCAACCCTGCCCCCAAAGGAAAAAATTATGCTGTGACAATAATAAGTGCCTCCAACACCTCTGGTTACCCAGAAGGTATTCCATGTAGGGGAGGGGAGGACACAAAACCAAGAAACTATTGAAAAGAGAAGGTCCAGTGTGAAGCAGCTGTCTCACTTTGTGGATAGTTTTCATTGGCTCCCTGCAGAAGTTTTACTTAAATGGGTTGTGACAGCGATAAATTCAGGGGCAGAACCTTTGGTTTTGAATACTACAGAGTGGATGAGCACCTTCAGATGGACACAGGACCCACAGCTTGGTATAGGACAGTCATAGATGGCCAGATATGCCAGATTCACAGCACATTATTCCCAAGGGAACAGCCAGCCCAACGGACTACATAAATGCTGCTGTAAAGTGTGTTTACCCTGAGGAGGCCTTTCCAGTTTCCCATATCAATGCCAAGTAGAATACCCCAGATAAAGCAGCTGAAATGCTTCACATACATACTTTGTGGGACTGGCTTTGTGCTGATGGGGCTGTTCATCCACCCAGTTCATATAAGTGCTATGATTAAGGAGGCCCCTTTTCCACAGACATCCTGTTTCATCTCTCTCCTGCAGAACTGAACAGTCTGAGAAGCCTTATGAGGTTTGTTCCCTCAGCTTCCTCATGTGGGTCTTAAAATGCCAAAACCATTAAAGAAAGTGGGAGAGACAGAAGGGCGAATTGAGGGACTTGCTCCCGTGGGGTGGACATCTTTGGGTAGCTATTAAGAAATAGGATGAATAAAATGGACATTGATGGAATTGAAATAAAAGTTTTAACAGCACTACTGAATTCTGGGGGGGACCTCTTGCTACACATCCAACATGAAAGGTCCCCCAGTCTGCTTTATTTGTCCCAATTTACAGAAATTTTTAAAATGGGAAGGCAAAGGTTACAATGAGGAACTCATCTTGAAAACAGCTGAAGTACTGGTGGCCAAAAAACCCTGAACGAACTTTTTGGCCAACCTTACAATAGGGGGATTAATCAAGAGAAAGATTGACACAGGAATTGAACCCAGGTCTCCAGCATTGTGGGTGGATTCTTTACCAACTGAGCTATCAGGGATATCCTATGGTAACTTTCTCTTTCATACTTGATGCAGTGGTCCCTGGACCAAAACTACAACTACTAATGCATTGCAGGAAGCAGGGATGATTCCTGGGCACCAAACCATAGCTGTTTTAAAATCTTTATGTCAGGGTTCCTAAGGGCCTGATGGGGTGGGTTGTGCTTTCACTCCATGCGGCAGTATTTGGGCTACCATTGAACAGTTACATTGCCTATTGGTAGAGACAGCCCACTAACTCTGTACCTATGTAACCCTTTCCTACATGGATGAGAGTGGACAGAGTGGGAGGTACTTGCTAGACTCCTAGTGCTGCCAGTGATCTAGACCAGCATAATGTCCCTTCTAAGGTGAAAAGGTTTGGATACAGAGAGGAGAAATAGTATGTAATGAAGGGTAATGAATGAGTAACTGGGTTATGCAATGAGAGAAGTCTAACGATAATGCTTGGAAGAAAGCTAAGAGCAAGAAATAATATTGTCTCTCAAGCTCTGTTATACCAAATGCCTGAGAGCATGAAGTCATCTATTTCTGACACCACTGCTGTTTCCTGACAAGATCAAATGGAAGCCCCGAGACATCCTGTCATACAATATGATGATGGATGGGGCTGACTATCAGACTAACTGGATGGGACTCCAGTAAATGTGTATCTTTGACTTCTATTTTTCAGGTCACATCTACCATAATGTTATGTGCTAGAATACTGGCGTTACTGCAAAGATAATGCGTGTTGATAATCAAATATATTGGGACATTGAGTTTACTAGCTTCCTATCCTTATCCCGCATTGATTCCTCCAAATGTTGCTGCCAGGTCCCTTTTGCTATTAAAAGATCCCATGATCAAAGACCAGGGACTGGCCTAAGGTGTAATATAGGATGTATCCAGGCTTGGGGAGGAGGACTGGTATAGAGCTTCCAAAACCTTTGAAATTTCCTGAATGAAAGGAGTATCTTTGTTAATGCTAATAAATGTGTACGTGTACATGTGTGTGTGTGTGTTGGGGAGGGGCATGACTAGGGAGCATTAGGATAAGGGCTGGTCACCAGAAAAAAAACACATGATCAGAGGGTTAAAATTTAACCACCTGACCTCCAGAGAGAGGAAAGGGGCTAGATGCTGAGTTCAATTGATCAGCTGTGCCTATATAATAAAACTGATACAAAATTCAGGACAGCAAGACCTAGGGGAGCTAGGTTATGTTCACCTCATTGGTGAACATACTGATGTGCTGGGAGGATGATGGACATGCCTGGCTTCTATGAGGAGATGGTGTGGAAGCTCTGTGTCTCCTTTCCCCTGACACCTCTCCTTCCTCCCAGGCCTCACTCTATGTATCTCTTCCGTTTGGCTGTTCCTAAATTATATCTTCTATAGTAAAACTGTAACAGAAAATCTTTCAGTAAGTCCAGAGTTATTCTGGTCAATTATCAAACCTGAACGGGGGGTGGTAGAAATCCCCAAATTTTAAGCCAAGTCAGAGGGGTATGAGTATCCTAAGGTCCCCACTAGTTGCCTGGCAACTGAAGAGTAATCTAACTGAGGATCTTGCCCTTTAATTTGTGAGACCTACACTAACTCTGGGCTTACCAGGTGGCACTAGTGATAAAGAATCTGCCTGCCAGTACAGGAGACACAAGAGATGGGGGTTCGATCTCTGGGTCGTGAAGATCCTCTGGAGTAGGAAGTGGCAACCCACTCCAGTATTCTTGTCTGGAAAATTCCATGGACAGAGGAACCTAATGAGCTACAGTCCATGGAGTTATGAAGAGTCAGATGCGACTGAGCAACTGAGCACACTAACTCTGGGTATTATCAACTGAATTGAATGTCAGGGCATCAAGTTGGCTATCAGAGAATTGTTAGAATGCAGAAATATTTCATTATATTTTTTGACTTTTAAATTATCGTAAAACATAAAATTTACCCTTCTGACCAGCTTTTTAAACTTTTTATTGTAATACAAGAAAACAAAATAAATGTATTTAAGTACAACTTACAAGTAAACCACTCACAAATTGAACACACCATTGTACCCAGCATCTGGATGAAGAATAGAACATTATAACATTTCAGCAAGGAAAAGGAATATGTTGAAAAGACACAGGAACATTTTCATTTAAAAAAACTAAACCTATTCATTAAAATCAGAGTGAGAGAGGGCATCACTTTCCCATGTATATGCACATGCCCACTCTATAATGTACCATTTCCAAAAATGGTTTCATGGAAGAATTTCTAAGGATTATTTGTGCCATGTTAAAAAGCTTTTGTGGTAATTTTTGGTAAATAATAATTTGTGGTATAATAATAATAATGAAAGCTAGTCAAATGCGTTGATAATTCAAGGAGATTTTCACAAATTCAGACTCCAGAGTCCAGTGCCTAAACATTCTTAAGTCAGAAGAGGAATGAGAAAAATATTTCTTGCCTGTTCTAGATTTATTTCTATAATTGTGATAAAATAGATATAACAAAATTTACCATTTGGGCATTAAGTACATTCACAATGTTGGGCAACCATCATGACTATCACTTTCCAGAACTCATTCAAGCCAGACAGGAATTCTGAACTTATGAAACAATAGCTCCTCAATTTTCCCTCCCAACAGTCCCTGGCAACTACTGTTCTCCTTTCTGTCTCAATGAACTTGTCTATTTTTATACCTCATGTGAGTGGGATTCTACAATATTTGACCTGTTGTGTCTGACTTCTTTCACTTAGCATGGTGTTTTCAAGGTTCATCCATGTATCAGAATCTCATTCTTTTCAAAGGCTGTACAATATCCCACTCTGTGTATATACCGCATTTTGTTTATCCACTCATCTGCTGATGTGTATCTTTTCTTGCCCACCACTTTGCTTTTGTGAATAATGCTGCTACGAACATATACAAGTATACATATTATTATATATATTTCATAAATCAATCTTCACCTTTTTGTTGTTTAAATAAACTTTTGGAGCACTTGACAATTTAGAGCTCAAATAGAAATGAATGATAACATACATTTTAAAGAGTCCAGTGTTTTATTATTAGCATTAATATCTGTTCATATTGAAGATTCAGGGATAAAATAATGGACAGAAAACTAGGATGTAAGCAATACGACATGGATGTATCATAAGTATATAGGAATATTTGCTAATTATTGGACTAAAAAGATAAAAGATGAAATTTCAGCAATTATTTTGTGCTCAGTCTTTCTGAATGTACTTTTGGTATTAAATACACAGCAAGTGCTTATACTCGGAGATTCTGCCTTTTTCTTTAGCAATGAAAACATGCTTATCCTTGATNGCTAATTATTGGACTAAAAAGATAAAAGATGAAATTTCAGCAATTATTTTGTGCTCAGTCTTTCTGAATGTACTTTTGGTATTAAATACACAGCAAGTGCTTATACTCGAAGATTCTGCCTTTTTCTTTAGCAATGAAAACATGCTTATCCTTGATTAATCAGACTCAGTTTCAAAAGGTAAAACTTCTTAAAGGTAATCATGACATTTAGTGCTTTAGACCAGTACTCTTGGTGGACTGGCTGCCAGATGACCGCTCTCGCTCTTTAGTAATTTCCATCTCAATTTTGGCTTTGATTTTCTCCCAGTCTATTTGGAGCTGTGGTAGAAGAAAAGAAGAAATGCGCATATATAGCATAAGACCTTTTTATTTAATCCAAAGTAGCTAAGAGTAAACAAAAATAAAATGTATGACTTCCAAAACATTAGAGAAAGATGGTGGGAAAGAAAAGAAGAAATAATGCTCCCTTGCAAATGACATAGCGTTAAATAATTCCTACTATAACAATTATCACCATAAAAAGCAAAGACTTTCACTGTGATGCAAAAGACCAAAATCTAGTTGTAGTTATTTATAAAAAGTACATCTCAACTATGAAACCCTAGGATTCTGCTCAGGTACGAGGTGGGAAGGGCAGGTAAGGTGGATTGCTCTCCTCCAAACAAGAGGGAAAATGGACAGAGCCCTGGCCCAGGCCACGTTTCAAGCGCATCAACACTTCAGCACTCTTACACTGAGGTTTCCATCAGGAATCCAGCTTTGAAGAAAGATAGGGGAGCATCTGTTTCACCAGAGCATACTCTGCAAAGGGGCTCCTTCGCAACAACTCTTAAAATAATATGAAGACTTGGTGGTAAGACAATGATGAAAAGATATTAGATGAAATAGCAGGAGAACAAGGTTGAAAGACAACTAAAAAGAATAACTGTAAAGTGATAATATTTATATCTGTTTCATGTCGACCACTGATCCCCACCAAGATCCAGCCCTGCCCCTCCACTATATCCCTTCCCTCCACTAAAGCAACAGACTTGGTGTTAGGAGTGGACTCTACCCGGAGAAGGCAATGGCACGCCACTCCAGTACCCTTGCCTGGAAAATCCCATGGACAGAGGAGCCTGGTGGGCTGCAGTCCATGGGGTCGTGAAGAGTCGGACACGACTGAGCAACTTCACTTTCACTCTTCACTTTCCTGCATTGGAGAAGGAAATGGCAACCCACTCCAGTGTTCTTGCCTGGAGAATCCCAGGGACGGGGGAGCCTGGTGGGCTGCCGTCTATGGGGTTGCACAGAGTCGGACATGACTGAAGCGACTTAGCAGCAGCAGCTACCCCGAGTCCCACAGACAAGTTCTTTAGGAAAAAGCATTCAGATTTTTTAAGTCTGGAGATCACTAACTTAGAAATGTGTGTCCTCTCAGGCAAGACATGGGAAAAAATGGGGTTCCAGCTTAAACTTAACTCTGATTTACTTTGAAATGAACCCAAACTCCTAGACTGAACCAAAAGTAAATAGGTTTTCACCTCCATGTAGGGGAGCTGAGTAGAATAAGTGGTATTAAAGCAGATTGTGGTGATATGTGCTGCTTGAACAGAATTATCTTAAGTAACTGAGACTAATTTAACACAAGACTTCATGCCTCTTTTATTTTGTGCTGGAAGTAGGTAGAATTAAGTATTAGGTTCTTTTTTATGCCAAAATCCTTTCTCTAATTTCTGTGAAGTAATTTGTGGATATTATTGGTCACCTTTATTAAGATAATCATTCCATATATTTGTCTGAAATATATAAAATAGATGAATTAAAAGAATCCTTCTTACTCACAGAAGATGAATGTCTGTGCTAAGATGGAAGTGACAACTCAATGAAAGGCAGAGCAAATGTTAGATTATTTGAAAGGCTCATTTTTCAATCTGACCAGAACCTGATATTTTTTAAATGGCAGAACATTCATCTAAGAAAACATTTCAAAGGGAAAGACAAAACTTGATGAATACCTTGTCCTTCTTCCAGCTTTAAATTGACTTATATATGTTTCTTGAATCAATCACAATAAAACCATATATTGTTGATAAACTAAACAACTGTTGCTTGGCTTCACCAGAAGTATATCAAGCAGACTGATGACATCTATAGCAGTTACTTGTTATAGTACAAATGAGGGTGTCAGTTGATAGCTATCCTACTGAAAATAAACGTTTCACTTTCACTCTGGCATCTGTCCAGTTTTAGAACAATGTTCTGATAATTTAGTCTCTGGAATAGAGTATTTTTAATAGTGGGTTTCAGATAAGGATGTACTCATGACAGCTGTCAAGAGACTTCTATGTTAAAACACATCCTTTTCTCTTCCAGGGAGTGTTAATACTCTTTGGCACTTCTCTGTCTAGTCCTGAGCCAGTCAATTCTTTATATGCACATAGAAGTAATTTCAAAATCATATTGAATGGCTCTCCATCCTCTACCCTACCTCTCTTACTCTCAACTGAAAATCAGCTTCTTACTTTAGAGAGAATATAGTGAATATAGAATTCACTTAATTTCCTTCCTTTCACAAAAGTAGGTACATCTGTACCCACCCTATCTCTTTCCCTTCTGTCTCAGCCCAGCATCTTCACATAAGTCCCTGATCTTATCTCAGACTCCTTTAGGACATTGACCTTCAATTATTACCTACATATTTCAATTTCCTTCTCTTCACTGGCTGCTCCTTCTCATCCTTCCTTCTCTATTCTGTCTCCCTACAAGCTACTACCTTCATTCTTCTTTTCATTCCCGACTCTCATCCACTTCTCAGACCACTGTGATATAACTGTGTTCCCACTATACTTCAGAAACTTCACTAACGCCACCATTAAGTGTTTTAATTCCTCATCCTATATACCTTCTCTATATGACTCAATTACTCATTCAACAAATATTTAATGTTTGCTCTATGTCAAGGATTTCTCTAGGCACATGGATTCAGCAGTGAATAAAAAGATAAAAATCAGTGTCTTTATATAGAGAGAAACAGAGACAAATGATAGTGGTAAGAGTTTCAGAAACAGGGGAGGGAGACAGTACCAAGGGGGGAGTTGAGGGGAAGAGTGCTCAACTTCAGAGAGTGAGCAGAAAAGGCCTCCCTGAGAAAACTGAAAATTAATGACTTGAAAATCTGAAGATTAATCAGTGTATCTGGGGAAGAGCACCTAACAGAGGAAGAAAAAGGCCTTGATGTAGAAGCATCCCCTGGACCTTGCTGATTCCATTCCAGCTCTTCAAAATCTCTCTCAGTATATCCTCCCCTTCTGGTTTCTGCTCTCCTTTCTAAATGTCCACAATCTTTTTTGTCTTCTATATCTTTCTCCTTGGTACCCTCTTTACTATTAGCATTCATTGGGGTTCCAAACACAGCTTTTTCATACTTTCCCTAAGAAACCTCATCAACTCTCATGCTTCAACTATACCTAAATTGTCATGATCAAAGATTTATTTATCTAACCCTTCTTCTTCCTTTATCAACACCCTTCAATGTTCACACTGATATTTCCAACTGCCCACTAGACATCTCCACCTAGATAGGGTCTATCCCACAGGGACTTCTAATGCAAAAAATGGCCTATTTTCATGTATTCAAACTAAAAAAGGTCCACAACTTGTATATGCTCATGTTCCTCCACCAGTCACCCATGCTAGGAATTGCTGAAGTTGTTCTCAAACGCCTTGACTTAACTTACTGCTCTCCTCCTACCTCTAACCACAATGTTCTATTAAATTTTCTGACTTTTTTTCTTACATTAATCCTACCCTTTCCATCTCCTGGTGAAACTATTATAGTAACTGGCCTCCTGGTCACCACCCTCACCTCCAAACCATTTTCCACCTAAGAAGCTATCTTTCAAGTCATTCTCTTGATTACAAACCTCAAGTCTTTGCATTGCCTTCATTATGAAATCTGTTAGCACAGTATTAAGATGCTTCAGTGTCTGGTCCCATCAATATTCCAGTCACTCAGAACCCAAGGCACTCCCTCTGTACTCCTTCACCATTCTTTCAAGATCCCATGCATTTCCTCTTATTATCATATCCTTTGACTGACTGATAAAACCCTACTCAAGATAATTTTGTGGAAAAAATAAAGAAATTAACAAATGCTAAGTATATAATTTCCCAGTTGTGGGGGGGGGGAACAGGATAATTTGTGAAAAATTCTAAGTTTCCGTTTCTACTTAGAAATTGGGATTTTTAAAATGGAAAAGTGACTATGTCACTTCCATTCAGTATCTTTACATTAATCTTAGGGTAAATCCAACTTACCTAATGTGCCCTATGAAACTCTAGGTCAACCTCCCCTTTGCTCATCACTCTTAACCACTTCAGAGCCTTTCCTATCCTGGAATGTGTCCATCCCCACACCCTCTTCCCTCAATTGGTTTCTACTCATCCTTCAGAGTTCAGCTCTAACATCATTTGCTTTCCTTTGAAAAATCTTTGCTGATACCCCCATTCTAGGTCAGGCTCCACATTCATAAAGTCTTATAGCACTATGCACACTACCTTCAAAGCTATTATCACAAATGAAATGAACAATTAACTATATAATTATCTATCGCCTCTATTTGAATACAAATTTCAAAGGGTCAGTGTCTGCCAGGTTTACTATTATATCCCAACCACCAAGAATAATACATTGTCTGCAGGAGGTACTCAATAACTACTGAATGAATGAGAGCTCACTAATGATCCAGGAAGTGAGCTCCCACTTAATCTCTCACTGTTTCCTCTCCTATTTATCATTCCTTTGTTCTTCCTCCTAGCATGATGCTTAAACGTTTCCTGGCTCTTCTACTCTTCCTTTTTGCACAGAG
Source organism: Oreotragus oreotragus (assembly GCA_006410675.1). Taxonomy (NCBI): domain Eukaryota; kingdom Metazoa; phylum Chordata; class Mammalia; order Artiodactyla; family Bovidae; genus Oreotragus; species Oreotragus oreotragus. The sequence goes on along the minus strand of SJYX01009538.1, from coordinate 15,677 downwards.
TATGTATTCAGTGAACTGAACGTGTTTCTCAAGTGGATTTTATTTGCCAGACCAATGAATTATCTTATAAACACTTGCCGAACACCACTGTAGACCAGGTATAATGACTCTAATGGCGTTCTTAGAAGACAGTACACCTTGTATAGATCTCAGATTTCCACATTTTAAACTAGAAAGGCCCAAATAACATTTCAGGGCTCATAAATATGAATGTATGTCAAGCCTCACTTCTTATAAACTTTTATGTTATACATTGTGAAGCCATTTGAATTCACCAGCTATCTAGAATAAAATTTTCGAAGTTTACAAGAATGACCTTTTTCTATTCAATTCTTAGTTCTGAAATAAAAAGTTTATATAATCACAATTTTGGTTAAGAAATTTAAAGTCAAAGATTATTTTCATCTTAGTTCAGTTCAGTTCAGTCACTCAGTCATGTTCAACTCTTTCCAACCCTGTGAACTGCAGCACACCAGGCCTCCCTGTCCATCACCAACTCCCAGAGTCCACCCAAACCCATGTCCATTGAGTCGGTGATGCCACCCAACCATCTCATCCTCTGTCATCTCCTTCTCCTCCTGCCCTCAATCTTTCCCAGCATCAGGGTCTTTTCAAATGAGTCAGCTCTTTGCATCAGGTGGCCAAAGTATTGGAGTTTCAGCTTCAACATCAGTCCTACCAATGAACACCCAGGACTGATCTCCTTTTAGGATGGACTGGTTGGATCTCTTTGCAGTCTAAGGGACTCTCAAGAGTCTTCTCCAACACCACAGTTCAAAAGCATCAATTCTTCGGCTTTTATTTAAGATTTTCATCTTAAAACACTGTTTTATGATTTCTAGTTAACTTCCAAATTACATTTATGAAGACAAGTTGGAAACTAGAACATGTGCCATAGGGGGTCAAAAAAAGGAAATAAAATACCCAAGAAAAGTCATATTGTTCTGATTATCCCGTTTTGAACATTTCAGCTACTCTTATGATTGAAGTATTAACATGTTATTTATAGTTGAGTATGTATATAATGAAAAAGAGGATAAGAATTTTAAGTTTTCAGGATCTGAAATATAACTTTGAGGTAAAAACTATATTTTCTATGTCCTCAAAAGCACCAAATGTGAACACAGTGAAAAAAATATTGATAATAATATGATGAAGAGGAAGCAGAGTAGTATTAATTTGCTTCAAAAGTATATAGTAAAAGAAATTTAAAGTGGGTGCTCATTTTCAACATACTGTCATTATTTTCAAAACAGACAAAAGAGATTAGCTGACCAATGATTTTCTGGGCTGTTTCGCACCACAGTGTTGGTGGCTGCTGTCATACTCTGTGAATTAAAAAGTACAGCCCTCAGAGCTCTTACGGAAGGCTAATAGCCCAAACAATTCATTTCTGAATCAAACAAAAAAATCTGTGAAGCTTCCATAAAATATGTCCCTTTCTACCAAGAAACCCACAGCTGTGTCTATCCTGGATCCAGATAATGAAGTTACACTGCAGAACTAAGAATAGCTCCAAAGTCTTCATTACCCTGAAAACTGCCCTGAAGTCCAAAAATGTGACTCACGACACTCGATATTCTACATACAGCAAATGGATAATGTCTTTAGTAGGTGCCTCTCTCTACATCCTCTTTCCTCTTCCAAAGAGGACGGGTTAATATATTTTACCCACCCCCACAATGAAGCAGAACATTCCATTGTATTCTATCCCCACCGAGAAACACTCCCACATGGTCTATGAAAGAAAGTGAAAGTGTTAGTTACTCAGTTGTGTTCAACTCTTTGCGACCCCATGCACTGTAGCCCACCAGGCTCCTCTGTCCAAGGGATTCTCCAGGCAAGAACACTGGAATGGGTAGCCATTCCCTTCTCTGGGGAGATCTTCCCAACCCAGGGGTCAAACCTGGGTCTCCTCCATTGCAGGCAGATTCTCTACCATCTGAGCCACCAGGAAAGCCCCTACATGGTCTATAAGCTCCATGAAGACAGAAGCCATGTCTGATTCAACACCTAGTGTGGTGCCTAATCCAGACTGAGTACTTATAAACACATTTTGAATATATGAATGCCTAAAAGGATAAGGAAATCAACTAGTTTGCGGAGCTGGGAGAAAGGTTAGCCCTGTCTTGGGTTTACAAATTGGATCTTCCATGGCTAGAAGTGAGCTCTATTTTTGCCATTTGAATCTAGCAGTATCTGGGCAGGTGGCCACAATCATTTCTGTTCTAGGCACTGGCTTGCCTTGTGTGCTGGTATGTACTAGAATGGCTTTTTTCCTAACTGGATTGACAAAACCTTAAGTTCTGGTAGGAACTTAAGAGGCAAAGGGTCAGCCTTCTTTGGTTCTAGGTGATGAAGTCTACCCAGGTGAGGCACCTCTTTAAGTGCAACCAGGCTCCCTAGAATCTGCAAAGTGACAAAGTATCCAAGGTCTGGCCACTGCCCTCTGTGATTATTCCCCTGGAATAGAAAGGGCAGCTGGTGGAAGACAAAATTTAGAAGCCTTTATCTTCACATTTTATGTTGTTTATCTAAAAATATCAGTTAGGACACAACCTTAACATAAATTGGAAACTCTAAGAACAGACTTGAGTTAAGCAAAACATGGCTATAAGAGTCCAGAAAAATATTCTGTAATATAATTATATAGTCAAAATAAAACTGCAACACTGAAAGACAAGAAGCAGTTATTTTTAGAGATTACGGTAGGAAAGTTATTCAATTTTGTCTCATTGAGACAAATAACATATAAAGCATATAATTATTATCAAATATTGCATAATACTTACACCTTCTGCATATTGCAGGTATCGTTTATTAGTTTCCTGTTTACCAAATGTCTCCAAAAATTTTTGACGGTAAGCAAGAACTGTGTCAACATGTGTTTTGTATTTTACAGCCAATTCAAGAGCCCTAGAATGAGAAATAAAACGTTATTAGCACTCACATGTCGACCTCTATGGGCAGTTCTGGGGTGAGAGGGTGGACAAACGCTCTGTTTTTCCCTCTACTCATTCTTCAGTATGAAAGGTATGTCATAGCCCCTACCTTATCCATCTTGTAAATTTCTGTTTATACTTCAGGGTCCAGACCAAACATGATCTATTCTCCCTGACCAGCTCTCCTTGGAGAAATAAATGATCATTACATCTTCCTATGCTACAGAACATTCCTTACATACTATTATTATAGTCCTGCTCAGAGTGTATTGTAACTATTATGAATTTATTCCTTGAAATAACCTATACATTTATTAAAGGGAGATGTGGGTTTCATTTCTCTTTGGTGAGTATTACTGAGTAGATGTATGGTAAATGCTCATTGAAAAGTTCACTGAAATCATAAGAAAATTCAAGTGAATTCCCCAAAGTAAGGGTCCAACTGTCCTGACCATTTTATAAGTCTATAATAAACACAAGACTCTACAAATGGACATCACCAGATGGTCACCACTAAAATCAGATTGATTATACTCTTTGCAGCCAAAGATGGAGAAGCTCTATACAGTCAGCAATAATAAGACCAGGGGCTGACTGTGGCTCAGACCATGAACTCCTTATTGCCAAATTCAGACTTAAATTGAAGAAAGTAGGGAAAACCACTAGACCATTCAGGTATGACCTAAATCAAATCCCTTATGACTATACAGTGGAAGTGACAAATAGATTTAAGGGACTAGATCTGATAGACAGAGTGCCTGATGAACTATGGACGGAGGTTTGTGACATTGTATAGGAGACAGCGAACAAGACCATCCCCATGGAAAAGAAATGCAAAAAAGCAAAATGGCTGTTTGGGGAGGCCTTACAAATAGCTGTGAAAAGAAGAGAAGCGAAAAGCAAAGGAGAAAAAGAAAGATATTCCCATTTGAATGCAGAGTTCCAAAGAATAACAAGGAGAGATAAGAAAGCCTTCCTCAGCAATCAATGCAAAGAAATAGGGGGAAACAACAGAATGGGAAAGACTAGAGATCTCTTCAAGAAAATCAGAGATACCAAGGGAACATTTCATGCAAAGATGGGCTCAATAAAGGACAGAAAT
>SJYX01009537.1:0-14550 GCA_006410675.1 Oreotragus oreotragus | reverse complement strand
CCCCCCCCCCCGCCCAGCTATGACCCTCTGCTCGTCCTCGGCCCTATGGCTCCCAACCCCCACCCAATGCACAGCCAGTTTGTAACTCTTCTTTTCCCTCCCTCCTTATACCAAGAGGCTGAGCAGACCAGGGTCCTGGGCTTGCAGGCCCCAGACGTGTGGTGAGCACAAGAGAACAAGAGATGGCTCAGAGGGTAAAGAATCTGCCTGCAACGCAGGAGACCCGGGCTCAGTCCCTGGGTCGAGAAGATCTCCTGGAGAAGGGAACTGCTACTCACTCCAGCATTCTTACCTGCTGACGGCTACAGTCCATAGTGTTGCAAGGAGTCAGACACGACTGAGCGACTAACACACTTTCCACTTTGGTTCTTATCACCAATCAGTGTATATTACCGAGCACAGCCTCCCACCAGCACCCCTCAAATCTGACAGGGTCCTAGATTGTGTGAGCCGGCGCTGGGCAGGCGTGTGAGTGCGTGTGTGTCCAAAGGGTGGGAGGGACATGGGAATGGGTGTGCAGGGGAAGCTGGGTGTGAGGGATGGGGGGTGGTGGCAGCAGGAAATCAAGAGCAGAGTCGCCCCCCTCCCACAGGCACTGGGGGGCTCCCTGGAACCTCAGGATCTGAGCTGAACTTGCTCAGAGGGCTGCTCCTCATGCCCTTGGTCAGGCCCAGCCCGCCCCACGGGAGAGCCTCGGCCCCCAGCGAGGGGACTTGCTTTTTCCCCCTCGGTGGCCGCCCTGCTCAGTGGGCAGGAGGAAGCCAGAGGCAGAGAAGGAGAAGTTGTAAGTGGCTTCCTGTGGGGCTGCGGGAGGAGGGGTTCTCACACGGCCTGGGTTTCTAAGGAGGAAGAGAGCGGTGGGGGCACTGAGCGCGCAGGCCGGGTTTGCAAACAGGCAGGAAGTTTTCCTGGAGCACAAGCCGTCAAAACAGAATTCTTTCGCTGGGTAATGTTTTCCTCCCTGCCCCTGCCACCCAGGCTCAAACAGGTCTGGTGTTGTTTTCATAACCTGGGAGAGGAAACAAGCCCCTTGCAGCAGAGACCTCGGGCGCCAAACCAAACCACTCAATAGATACTCCCACTGGTTTCCCGTTCCCGAGTGGAGGGCAGGGCCACCGTGGCAAGTTCGGGTAGAGACTTGCTCCACGCTCCCACGTGCTCCTGCTTGCCCGCCCCGGCCAGCTCCTTGCGCCAGCATCCCGGACTCTGGCCTGGGGCATGTGGCTGGGGGAAGCCGCCGTGGTCTCCTGTCCTGGATGTGTGTGGTGAGTTGGGAGCCACGAGCATTGCCTGGGTGCGCAGTGTGAGCCAGTCACTTTGCATAAACAACCAAACTTAATTTAACCTCCACCGCAACCTTCTGAGATACTACTGGCATCCTCACTTGCACAGGAGGAAAAAGGCTCAGAGAGGTCCAGGAACTTGCCTGAGGTGACACAGGTAGTAAGGGGCTGGGCCAAGATTGGAACACAGGTCTGTCTGAACCCAGCGCTCTTCCCACTCCACTCCTGGGCCTTCCCCAAACCTCGCTGGAGCAGAAATCTCCCTGCAAAGTTCAGGGTGTACAGCGGGGACTGCTAGCCTAGATTGGAACATCAGTGACAGAGCCAAATCCACGGGCAGGGCCTGACCACACATCCCATCAGCGCTGCTCAGACCAGGAGGAGGACTCAGGGCGAGAGCGGAGGCAGTCCAGGGCGTCTCGGGCAAGCACTCACCTTCCTGCAGCTTCACGCTCTGGAGGTAGAGGGGGTTCCTTAGGACGTTGCAGCGGCCCGGCTCATCCTCCTTGGTGAAGAGCAGCAGGTCTGAGTAGGCAAACAGCGTCACCTGCATGGTGAGAGAGCAAACAGAGCCAGCTGCCCCACTGTCCCAGAGGCCAGAGCCACAGGCTCCCCTGGAGGGCCAGGAAACAAGTTGCCATCATCTCGTGTCTCTGGCATCTGGGGCAGAACCAGGAGCAGACGCTCAGCGTGCCTGCTTCTCATAGTAGGAAAAACTAACAGAATAAAAATCAGCCTTCATCCTCATCCTCCAGTCCTGATGACCTCTGCCTGCCTAGCAAATGGATGCGGAAAAGTGGAAACAGTGACAGATTTTCTTGGGCTCCAAAATCACTTCGGATGGTGACTGCAGCCATGAAATTCAAAGACACTTGCTCCTGGGAAGGAAAGCTATGACAAACCTAGACAGCATATTAAAAAGCAGAGACATTGCTTTACTGACAAAGGTCTGTCTAGTCAAAGCTATGGTTTTTCCATTGGTCATGTATGGATGTAAGAGCTGGACCATAAAGAAGGCTGAGCACTGAAGAATTGATGCTTTCAAACTGTGGTGCTAGAGAAGACTCTTGNAAAAAGCAGAGACATTGCTTTACTGACAAAGGTCTGTCTAGTCAAAGCTATGGTTTTTCCATTGGTCATGTATGGATGTAAGAGCTGGACCATAAAGAAGGCTGAGCACTGAAGAATTGATGCTTTCAAACTGTGGTGCTAGAGAAGACTCTTGAGAGTCCCTTGGACAGCAAGGAGATCAAACCAGTCAATCCTAAAGGAAATCAACTCTGGCTATTCATTGGAAGGACTGATGTTGAAGCTGAGGCTCCAATACTTTGGCCACCTGATGCGAAGAGCCAACTCATTGGAAAAGACCTCGATGCTGGGAAAGATTGAGGGCAGGAGGAGAAGGGGGCAAAAAGGGATGAGATGGTTGGATGGCATCACTGACTCAATGGACATGAGTTCGCACAAACTCCAGGAGATAGTGAAGGACAGGGGAGCCTGGTGTGCTGCAGTCCATAGGGTCACAAAGGTTCAGACATGACTGAGTAACTGAGTAAGAACAAGCCTCTCAACAGCCAGACACCCCACAGGCCCACCTTCCTGACCAAATGCCTCCACAATCTCCAGACCCGGGCCCTCGGCTTGGAAGCCACCTTGAGCTGCAAGAGATACCACATTCACATGCATCATCTTCTAAGTGTCTGGCTGAAGAGCACTAGGCTTGGAGTCAGAACTCGAGGCTCCTGTCCCACTAAGCAGCCATGAAAACTTGGTGAAGTCCCCAAATCCCTTCAGCCTCAGTTTTCTCATCTGAGAAAACCATGCAAACAGGGAGAAAGTCCCTGCCGGGCTCCCTGCAGGCTTCTTTCACAAGCTCTGTGCAGACTATGAATTGAGGCACCATGCCATATGCATGTTCTTACCAAGTTCCTTGCAGATAATTTCAACCACATCCATGCACAATCACTTCAAGAAAAAGTCAGTTACTTACGCTCCAATACAGACACGCACAGAACTTTTATCTCTTTGACGCATTAGCTGCTCCAAAAATAAAGGAGAAAGATATTTTTAGATGTTATAGGTAAACCACCAGGCATGCTCCACATAGTTTTATGCTAAAAAAAAATCCACTTGATCCTCTAATGCCAGTAAAGATTACACTGAGCTTTGTTTTGCAAATCCTGCAGTGGCCTTTAGTCAAAAGCAATAAAAAATCCTATTTTAGATTCTCTGAAGAAAACAAAATATTACTAGTTATGTGGACTTCCCTTTGAGGTATCAAAATCTGACATTTCACATCATCTGGAGTAGGAAGAGTCTGCCAGGGGGTCGGCATGCACTACGGAAGGGCCACAGTGAGTGTGCGCTGGCTTGTTGCTCAAATTCAGATGGTCAACATGCTGCCATTTAGCTGCCAGACTGTTGGAGATGACCTAACAACTCCACCTCTAAGACTCTAGCCCATAGAAATTCTTACCAGGACATATAAATGTGAACGTGTAGGGATGTTCTCAGTAGCACTTTTGTAATTAAAAAAAAAAGAACATAAATGCCCATTAAGAGGATGAATAAACTAACTGATGCTACCTTCATATGGTAGAAGTTTATGCAATTATTAAAAGAATAAAATAGAGCTATGTGGGCAGAAATGGAAATCTGTTTGTCATAAATCAGAATACTGCAGTGTACAAAAGTACCTAGCATATAACCCAAATTTGTAAAGCAGAACTGTAAATCTGTCTATATTTTTGAAAAGTATTTATTTCTCTGGCTGGACTGGGTCTTAGTTGTGACCCGCGGGGCCTCCGTCGCATCATTTGGGCTCATGGGCTCAGCTGCCCGGCAGCATGTGGAATCTTAATTCCCTGAGCACAGGTGGGACCCACATTGCCTGCGTTGGAAGGTGGATTCTCTAGCCCCCTAAATCTGTCTGTATTTCTACATACTTTCATGTCTAAGGTACTCATCACAGTTTTCACTGTGGGGAGGATTTTACTTTATACAGTTGCTTGATTTGCATTATTTGGCAATGAGAACCTCTTACTTTTTAAATTTAAAAACACGTGTTTTTCTTAGGATGACTTGGCACACAGAGATTTGACAGAATCCGGGCCACAGAGACAACAGAGGGCACCCTTGAACAGGAGGCTCCCCAGGGGGCTCTGGCTTCACTGACGGGACCAAACATGAGGACTCCTGAGCGCTGGGCTGGAAGGGATCCTGGTGGGGACCCTCTCCAACCCCCTTCCCATCACAGCCCTGACCCAACACGGCCCACAGAAGTCTCCATTTATTGAGCACTTACTTTCTGCTCGGTGGATCTTGTAAACAACAAGGGGCTTGTAAACAACATCATTGCCCTCTTGGATAGAGGAGGACCCTCTATCTCTGAGAGGTTAAGTGACCTGTCGGAGGCCACACAGGCAGGGACGAACCAGTGCCCAGGTCTGGCTGACCCCAGAGCTCTCACCGTGTGGGGAGGCAGCCACGGGGGCTGCCAGGGGGCTCCCCATGCTTGCTCCAAGGACACTTCTGTTTTCCCAAAGGGTCAAGAGTTGAGGGCTTGTTTGGTTAGGAAATCCTTGCAACTTAAAGGATCACTAATCCCACATGGTCCTAACCAAGCTTCTTCCCAGCAATCTTACCTACAGCTGTCCCATCCCTGAATGTGAAAGAATCCAAGCTGGAGCCCAGAGAGAGGGGCGATGGAGACATGACCGTGAAGTTAAGGGAGGGGACGAACATGGGCCAGAGTTCAGAAGGATTTTAGGTGTTGGTTTCTGAGAAGAAGACGTCAGCATCCAAGCAGCGGAAAAGAGAAAGGCCCTGCACGAGGTGCACACGAGCCAGACGAAGCCTCAGGCTCCCCTGACGACTCAGTGGGAATCTGGAAGCGGCCTCTGGACCCAACCCACCGGGGAGCTGGCAAGGGAGGGGTCAGAGGCGACAGTCTGGGAGGAGACTAAAAGGTAAAAAAAAAAAAAAAACCAGCCCCAGCCCACAAGAGGCAGCTGGAGGGCACTTGGAAGAGCCGCTAGCAAGGTGAGAAAAGACCCAGGCCGCTGCTTTGGCCCAGATTCCCAGCGCTGAGAATGTGGTCTAGACAGGAAGTGATTAAGGCCTGAATGAAGAATTTCCCCAAAAGTCGGGTCAGGGAAAGGACAGAGCTGGCGCACAGTGGGAGGCAGCGCAGGGAGGCCCGCGTGCCCCTCTCCCGCATCCCCGGCAGCCCAAGAGCAGTGACGGCCGGCCGGCCCCACAGCCCAGTGACCGGCTCGCCTCCCACAGCAGGCCGTGGGGGCTGTCGGGGGCTCCCCACGCTTGATCCAAGGACACTTCTGTTTTCCCAAAGGGTCAAGAGTTGAGAGCTTGTTTGGTTAGGAAATCCTTGCAACTTAAAGGATCACTAATCCCACGTGGTCCTAGCCAAGCTTCTTCCCAGCAATCTTACCAAAGGGCAGGTTGGCAGAAAAGATCTTGGTGCCTGAGTTAATGGTAAACTCAGTGAGTCAGCGTGTAAAGTTAGGGTGTGTCCCTGAGCCCCACGGAGCTCCTGGAACCTCCAACACAGGGCCTGGCTCCACTGCAGGTGCTCGATAACTAGGATTTGAATGTAGAAACAAGGCTGTGCCCAAACGCTGGTTTGGTCTCAGGGGCACATTAATCAAGTCTGTGACTTCTGGGAGCAGGTGTGACGAGGACAGTTCAGGATGTGGGATCGGATCAGCTTGTGGAGCATGCCCAGAGGAGAGAGGGGACAAAGAACCAAGGGGGAACATTCCAGGAGGTCAGATTTCTGTCGCACACCAGGGAGAACTTGAGACAAATCAGCACTCTCTAGTAAGAAAACCACTGTCCGGAGGGACTGCCTCTGCAGACTCAAGAGCAGGCCAGAAGACTATCGGCAGGAAAGTTCCAGGGAAGCAGTTGGAACGGACGACTCCTGTGGACCCCGCCTTCGCTGTGGTTCTCCAAACTTATCCAAACTCCTCGTCAATTGCTTTGTCTTTTTGGCCCGAATAGCATGACAGGCTACCAAGATCCAAATATTTGCTTCCTATCATATTTCAAGAAAAAGGAGTGTATTATTTTTACGGGTCGTCAAATCTCTTCTTTCAGTCTTCAGAAGGGGCCTCTTAGTTCTAGGGCTGCAAAGACCCACTGGGTGAAGAACTCTTGGATAGACTGTTAACTATTATCAGACCCTGGCTTCAGCTTCTGTTTGTTAATTTGTTTTTAACCAATAACACACCAGAGGCAGCACGGGATCCTGGAAAGCACTGCTGAGCCAGAGAGATCCCAAGTGCTACCTGTGGCTACACCTTTTTGGAGCCTTGAGACTCCTGCATGCAAGCTAAGTCGCTTCGGTTGTGGTCAACACTTAATGACCCCATGGACTGTAGCCCACCAGGCTCCACTGTCCGTGGGATTCTCCAGGCAAGAATACTGGAGGGGGTTGCTGTGTCCTCCTCCTGGGGATCTTCCCAACCCAGGGATCGAACCCATGTCTCTTATGTCTCCTGCATTGGCAGGTGGGTTCTTTNGGTCAACACTTAATGACCCCATGGACTGTAGCCCACCAGGCTCCACTGTCCGTGGGATTCTCCAGGCAAGAATACTGGAGGGGGTTGCTGTGTCCTCCTCCTGGGGATCTTCCCAACCCAGGGATCGAACCCATGTCTCTTATGTCTCCTGCATTGGCAGGTGGGTTCTTTACCCCTAGTACCACCGTGGGAAGCCCACTGGGTGCCAGTTAGTCTCACTGGAGGCTTAGTTTCATCTACTGATTGGAGTCAAATGTTCCTCTCTTCAGGAAGCTGCAAGAATTAATCAGGATCAGGATTTCCCTGGTGGTCCATCGTCTAAGACTCCATGCTCCCAATGTAAGGGGCCCAGGGTTCGATCCCTGCTCAGGGAACTAGATCCCTGTTCAGGGAACAGGCCACAGCTAAAGACCCCGAATGCCACAATGTAGACCCAGCACAGTCAGATTAACAATTAAATATCTCAGAAAAAAAAAAGAGTTAACTGGGATCAAGTATGGAATATGAAAGTGAAGTCGCTCAGTCGTGTCCGGCTCTTTGCAACCCCATGGACTGAGGAGCCTGGCAGGCTACAGTCCATGGGGTTTTCCAGGCAAGAATACTGGAGTAGGTGGCCATTTCCTTCTCCAGGGGATCTTCCCAACCCAGGAATTCAAGCCCGGTCTCCCGCACTGAGGCAGACACTTCACCGTCTGAGCCACCAGGACCCAGCATGGAAAATGCGCACACAGTAAGGCTACACAAAAGTGTTTGTCTGTGGGCTTAACGGTGAGTGAGGGCGGGAGCACAGCAGCACGTCTGGACACACAGGTGTACTGCGGGGTGGCTGCCGCTCCTCACTGTCTTGAGTCCTGCTAATTTGCAGCCGCACCTCTGTTTCTGACCTTTGCTACCTGACTGAGTTCCACTACACACAGCTCCAAAGGACTTCCTGTTCTTAGAACTGAAATCCCCCTCAGCAGATGAAGCTTTACCCCCATGGAGGCAATTCAGAAGCTATGCCAAGGTTCTTAAGAAAGTTCTGGAAGAGGAGGTCCAGAAATGTGGTAAGCGACACCAGTGTGGTGGAAATAAGCCTGCAGTCTCCCCAGGGAAACCCCCCTGAAAGAGACAATGCTCACTTGGAAAATATGAGTTCTGGTCTGCTTGTCGAACAAACCAAACAACAGCAGCCTGCTTTCGCGGCAGCTACACAAAACGTCCCAGAATGCTGAGGCCGAAACACCCTTCAAGATCAGCCGACCTCAGACCCTGCCATGGCTGCCTCAGACACACACACACACACACACACACACACACACCCACCATTCAGATGGGAAGACTGAGGAAGAAGGAAGAAGTCTTAAGTGAGCCAGCAGCAAGACAGAGCTGGCTGTAATCTTTCTGCCTTCAAGTTTCCCTATCTTTCCATCACCGAAAGCTGCCTCTCAACTCAGCCAAACCACACTCCCAGCTCTGAATCAGGGCCTGATTGGCAACAAGCCCCCATTCTCTCTTCAAGGCTCTCAGGAAACCAGTCAGATCCCAGGGTTCCAACCTCTGTTCCCAAGTAGACTTAAACTCACGAAGACTGAGCCGGAACCTGGCCAACTCTGGGGACTGTGGAGGTGAGTGAAGTCTCCCCAGTAAGAGATATGCAGGGGCCAGCTCCCAGGAAGAGCGGCGTGGCCTCCACACCCAGGCCTCTGTGGGCTGAGCTAGAGCCATAGAGAGATCATAGTCTTATCCCTCAAAAGAGGATTTTTGGTTCGGGTTAATACACACCCAGAGAACCCGAGTAATGGATGCCCTTCTAAACATTCTCTTTGGCTAACAGCTTTAATCTTCTCACCCATAAAGTCATTCATCACAGCTGGGGTGAACTGCCATCTCGTCTGCTTAGGGGAAGCTGGGGTAAATAGTGAAATTAGGGCTTGGGAAAACCTTCTGACCACCAAAGATCGACTACATAGCTTTGAGAGGTGGTGAATTCCCCGTCACTGGCTGTATCTAAGGAAAAGTTGGGTAGCCATTTGGTAGAGGAGAGCACGGAAGGTTTTTCAGGTCTTTCCTACCCTGACTGTACAATTCTGCAACTCTCAAGAAGAGGGGAAATGTAGGGGCCTGGAAGATGGCTGGTGAAGCCCACCGGAAACCTCACCTGGGGAAGGAGAGTGTCTTACCTCGGCAGCCTTGTTTCGCCCCTCGTACAGCAGCAGCTCCTCTGACAACAGGAGGGTCCGGGCGGGGTTGCAGAGATCTAAAGGCTGTAAACAAAGGCAATCGTTCAAAGAGGCCTGGTGGAGAAGGTGGGTGGGGGCGAGGGGGAGGCAGCCTGCCAAAGCCAGCCGCAGAAGACTGCCAGCCCTGCCCCCACACCCCAAGAACCCACACGCCCCCTCATACACAGACAGAAACAGAAAGACAGAGGCGCTCATCCTGGGCGGAACTGCCGCCCAGCCTTCCCCACCAGCCTTCACACACTTGCCGCAGGAAGTCGGACCACATGGCCGGGCCTCCCCGCCCCCCACCACCCCAGCTCCCTGACTGCGCTGAGCTCCCGGGCCCTCCCAGCACCCCCACACTCCCTCCTCTCTCCTATTCATGTTGTCAGGCCCAGGCTCACAGGACACCTCTGGCAGTATCCTGAGAGCCTCAGGCCAGGTTTGGTCACTTGAGGGCCTTCGAAGGCCAGGTCAACCCCTGCTCCACATTCATGAACACACTTGAGTTCACTGACTCCTCTCTGTCGTCAGTTCCCAGGGACCAAGTCTCACCCAAACGTCTCACCCTACTCCATGACCCTGCTCCATCCCCACTGCGGAGCCCCACCTCCCACTCTTAGTGGGAAAGAACCCTCCTGCCAATCCAGCAAACATAAGAGATGCAGCTTCGATCCTTGGGCTGGGCAGATTCCCTGGAGGAGGGCATGGCAACCCACTCCACTATTCTTGCCTGGAAAATCCCATGGACAGAGGAGCCTGGTGGGCTACAGTCCATAGAGTCACATAGACTAAAGCGACTTAACACGCACAGGAAAGCACATATAGGCAGTAAAACTAAAGAAAAGCAAGGAAATGATTATCACAAAGTCAGACTAGTGGGTACATCTCTGGGCGAGGAGGGTATTATAATCAGGAAGAGAGACACATGGCCTCTGAGGTGGTAGCAATGGTCTAGGCCTTTTTCTTAGTGGATATCTACTTTATAATTACTCATTAAACTGTCCATTTAAGTGTTATGCCATTTTTGGCTTATATATTTTACAACTCAAAACTTTTTATGACTTTTTAAAACTAATTTTAATTTTTTGGTAAAAATTTTAAAATGAAAAATAGGCCCTGTGGATTCCAAGACCTTTGTGGTTACATCCCAAGAAAGAGGAGAGATGGAAAGAATGGCACAGGGCAGACCCTGCCTAAGGAGCTGTCTGGGGAGACGCACGTCACCTGCCAGAGACATGCTGCACGCATCCTAAAAAGTAAGAATTCAAAGATCCACTGGCCAGTGACAGGCCCAGAAGGATGCCAGGGAGAGCAGAGAAGGCAGGCATGGTCAGAAATGAAGTTCTTGGGGCCATGCCTTCTCTAGGTTGCTGATGAGAGGATAAACCGAGAGTCTTTCTGGAAAGCAATTTGTCAAAATATGTATAAATAAGAACCTTTAAGATGTTTATGACCGATGACCCGGTCGTTTCAGTTCTAGGAATCTCTCCCAAGGAAAATAATGTGAGAGGCAATTCACGCATGAGGATGTTCATCACCGTTATTTACAATAGCAAACGAGCAGACATAACGCAAGGGTCTGGATAGAAGGGAGGGCTGGTCAAATGAATGTGAAGCATCCTTGTGATACTGTTCAACCACTGCAAAACACAGACTCGAGGGGTATTGAATGCTGTAGGAAATGATCATGCTGCAATTCTTGTTTAAAAAAAGGCGACAGAATAGAAAATGTACAATACAGTCTGGGGTCTTTAACATGACATGCACCGGAAAGCTATCTAAATGCTCACATGGGTTATATATGTGGGTGATAGAATAGATAAAGCCTTGGAAATGGAGAGGAAGAGAAGGAAAACAAGAGAAAAATAGGAGAAGGGAAATCTAAACAGTCTCAGGCCACCAGCTAGTACTGGCCAGACGTGTTTGCTAAGACCAAGGAGACCGGACAAGATGCCAGGCCTCGAGGCTCGCTCACTTGATCGTCTCCAAACAACAAAGCGCTAAAGCCAGGAATAGAGGCCTCGGCACACAGGCCCTGCGAGATACAACAGGCAACTGCAGTGTGCCTGCAGCGTGCCCAGAGAAAGGGGAGCGGAAGGGGGACCCCCTTGATGTCAAGCCTCCCTGCCCCTACTCTCCTGTTCCTCCTCCTGGAAGCCTCTGCTCCCTCCGTATCACCCCCCGCATCCCAAGCCCCGAAGCTTTTTGGCTTTTCCCCAGTCCTAGAACGAGACACCATCTCTGAGTCCCAGAGCGAAGCCTCTCTCTCTCACCTCCCCAAGAGGGAGCCCTTGGGGTCGGCTGTCGGCTCACCTGCACGAAGACGGGGAACACCAGGATCTTGGGGGCCAGGGTGGCGTAGGTGCCATAGCTTGAGTGTGGGGTGTGTGGCCTCATGACGGGGCAATTCTGGTAGTTCCCGCGGCCCTCCATGGTCTGCACCGTCTTCATCAGCCGGCACTTCTTCCCCAGGCCCGTGTAAGACTTCCCTTTACTGGGACTCCCTGATTCTGCGGAACAGAGATGGAGGTGCAATGTGAGGCATTTCCATCCCCCTCCACCCACCACAAAGGCATCACTTCTGCAGAAACAGGGCACACGGTCTCAGTCCATGGGTTGCCATTTCCAACGGCATCTACCTTGAGCCCGGCCCTGAGCAAGGTGCTGAGAAGATGGGGAGACCTCAGAAGCAAGTCTCTCTCACTCTGGGAGGGATACTGACATGCAAACCTCCACCTCCAGGGCGAGGGCAGGGCAGGGAACTGCCAGCTATGATAAAGCTGGCCCTGGACCTGAATCAGGCCTATTGGTTTGGCCTCATACTTTTACAAATCAGAAAGTCGCTCAGATATGAAAAATCAGAAGGTCAGACCTCATCCGGGGAAGGCAATGGCACCCCACCCCAGTACTCTTGCCTGGAAAATCCAATGGATGGAGTAGCCTGGTGGGCTGCAGTCCATGGGGTCGCTAACAGTCGGACAGACTGAGCGACTTCACTTTCACTTTTCTCTTTCATGCATTGGAGAAGGAAATGGCAACCCACTCCAGTGTTCTTGCCTGGAGAATCCCAGGGACGGGGGAGCCTGGTGGGCTGCCGTCTCTGGGGTCGCACAGGTCGGACACGACTGAAGTGACTTAGCAGCAGCCGCAGACCTCACCAGGCACACAGACCCACATCAAGCCGTCAGTCAGCTGGAGCACTCCGGGTGGTAGAGCACGTGAGCTCCGCCTGGCCTGCATTCCCGCCCTGGGCACACCCAGCACCGCTGACTCCCAGGTCCCTCAAAGAGAGTGGAGGTCCTGTCTCCGCAGTGACAGCAGAGACAGTGGGCTGTCCTAGGCCGTGTGGGGGTCGGCCCTCAACTAGCCAAGGGAGCTGGAGCAGCCGGCCTTCTGAGTCCGTCTGGGATAAGGGGCGGTGCTGAAGCTCCAGTCACCAGGGAAGCCCACCAGCTCTGAGCCAGAGAAGAAAAGAAGGGGCTCCCCTGGAGGCTCCGACGGTAGAGAATCTGCCTGCAAAGCGGGAGACCCGGGTTTGATCCCTGGGTGGGGAGGAGCCCCTGGAGATGGGAGTGGCGACCCACTTCAGTCTTCTTGCTGGGAGAATTTCGTGGACAGAGGAGCCTGGCGGGCTACAGTCCATGGCGCCGCAGAGTCAGACACGACCGAGCCAGAGGGCTGCACCCAAATCTCACGTCTCTGCTCCCGGCTTGGTAACCAGCAGCAGCTCACTTCCCTGCTCAGACTCTCGGTTTCCCCACTGCAGCTATAGCACCAAGTTCATGGGCCGGCCATGAACTAAAGGAGGTGCTCCAAGTGAAGGCCCTAGAACAAGGCCCGGGGCCTGGTAACGGCGCCATGAGAGTGAGCTGCTAACTCATTGTGGTTCTTGTGGTGATTCCTCCACTTCGAAAAGGAAGTTGATCAGGTGCTCCAGGGACACTGGGAAGCCTCAGCTCCATCACAGACAGGAAGTACTCCCTGGCTTGGCCATCAGAAATTATTCTCATCAGAAAAGGGAGAAAAGAGGAGAACCGAGAGAAGGAGAATGAACCGACCCCAGGAAAGAGAGCAGAGGGCTGCAGGGAGCCCCTCTGTAAGGGGACACTGCAGGACACATGCCCGCCACTGGACAAGGAGCGGCACACAGGTCTTTGTCGTGTCTCATCCAACGGGCAGAGGNGAAGTTGATCAGGTGCTCCAGGGACACTGGGAAGCCTCAGCTCCATCACAGACAGGAAGTACTCCCTGGCTTGGCCATCAGAAATTATTCTCATCAGAAAAGGGAGAAAAGAGGAGAACCGAGAGAAGGAGAATGAACCGACCCCAGGAAAGAGAGCAGAGGGCTGCAGGGAGCCCCTCTGTAAGGGGACACTGCAGGACACATGCCCGCCACTGGACAAGGAGCGGCACACAGGTCTTTGTCGTGTCTCATCCAACGGGCAGAGGTGCACACCACGGAGTATCTAAAAAGTCAGGAATTCTTGGACATAAGCAAGTTGGAGACAAACTCCAGGGTATTCAAGCTCCACACACACCTGAGCCCCTTCCAAGAGTCCCTGCTGCCAGGCGGGCAACTGACCAGCCCTTCCTGATCTGCTTGCCCAGCCCACTAGGTCTCCTTCCGCCACCCCCAATCCTGGCAGCCAGGGAGTGAGCAGGTGACCTGACCCCAGCTATATTCAGGGAAGCTCCCCACCAACGCGCAGTCCAGGGCCTCAGAGGAAAAACCAACTCAGAAGGTTTCACCCGTGCTTCCTCCACCCACCCCCCGCCCCTTCTCACAGAGAAAGGTGAGAAAAACAAGTCATCTCTGCCCCCTCCACACACACACAAGTGACCACCCATTGCAGCAGTATCTTGGGGCAGCGCTCAAACTATACTAACCTAAACCACTTCCTGCCTCTTCAAGGAGTCACTTAGAGGAGAAAGAGCGTGAACCAGGATGGGGGTGGAGGCCAGACACACGGCCAGACACATTCGCAGCTCCTCGTCTGCTCTGACCCTGGACATCAGCCCCAGAGGGCTCTGTGCTGGCAGCCTCTGCTGAAAGAACCCATCCTGCCGTCAAGCTCTGCGCTGGGTTTGAGTTGGACCAGACACCTGAACCGGAGCACTGGCCTCCTCGGAGACGGGCTGTGCAACTCTGAACAGGCTCCATCGCCCTCTTAGCCAGAGTGTTCTCCTCCGCGAAGTAGAGATAACGCGGACGGCTACCTTGCTGCCCAGGGTAGGTGGGGGCTCCCACAAGAGACCTGATGGGCAAGGGTTTGGTGAATGGTACCAGAGTCTGAGGGCACGAAGATTATAAACCCAAGTCAATGAATAATCTACTCATCAAGGCTGGCATTAAGACAAGGATGCTGGGCCACAAACCGTACCATGCAGGGGGATCCCAGGGTCAGTCTGGAACTAGTCTAATCTGATACAACCTAACCTAGACCAGACAAGGTGAAACTACACAGGACTGACAAGGCAAAACAGACCCAACTTAGATAGGTTGGGGAGAAGGCAATGGCA
>SJYX01009534.1:42470-62060 GCA_006410675.1 Oreotragus oreotragus | reverse complement strand
TTTTATATAGTAACAACATTTTTATTTTTTATTTTTTTTAATTTATATTTTGTGTGTGGGGATGGGGTTCTTTCAATTTACTTTTTTATAGAAGTTTTATATTTACAACAAAATTGAGAGGATGATACAGAGATTTTTCATATACCCCCCCCCCATAGTTACATGACTTCTCCCATTATCAACACCACTCACCAGAATGGTACATTTGTTACAGTAAATGAACCTGCATTGAAACATTATGATCACTCAGTCTATAGTAGACATTAAGATTCACTCTTGGCTTGTGCCTTCTATGAGTTTAGACAAATGTATAATGACATATGGGGTGTCCGTGGTGGCTCAGATGTAAAGAATCTGCCTGCAATGCAGGAGACCCAAGTTCAATTCCTGGGTCAGGAAGATCCCCAGGAGAAGGGAATGGCTACCCATTCCAGTGTTCTTGCCTGGAGAAACCCATGGACAGAGGAGCCTTGTGGGCTGCAGTCCATGGGGTCACAAGGAGTTAGTACCAACATTTTTAAACTCAAAGAATCCAAATTATCCCCTGTCCTCAAACTGTGACAGATTGTTCAACCAAACCAGTGACAGAACAGGTCATAGGGTATGCACATGATACACATGCTCTAAAGCCAGCTTCTGGGCAGGGCTAACAGTGCTGTGGTGTCAGGATGTCTAGTAGTATTCTTTCAAACTTAAAATAGAAATACCATATGAACTGCAGCCTCAATCCTGGCCTTAGGCACAGAGAAAACAATAGTTTGAAAAGAAATGTGCACCCCAGTGTTCATTGCAGCACTATTTACAAATTGATAGAACATGAAAGGAAACTAAATGTGTTCCAACAGAGGAATGGATACTGAAGATGTGACACATATACACAATGGAATACTACTCAGCCATCAAAAAGAACAAAATAATGCCATATCATTTGTAGTTCATATTATTTTGAAACCTGCCATTAGTTCTTCAAACATTTAAGCCAGATCATGTCATTTTTCTGTTTAAAAGTTTGCAATCAGCTCCCCAAATGGATTGTCATAATGAGTGAAGTAAGTCAGAGAGCAACACAAATATCATGTGAACTTATTTACAAAACTGAAGTAGAATTACAGGGAAAAAGTAGGGTGGATAAACTGGGAGATTGGGACTGACATATACACATTACTGTATGAAGATAATTAATAAGAACCTACTGTATAGCACAGGGAACTTTACTCAATATCCTTTAGTGGGTTTTATGAGAAAAAAAAAATCTAAGGAAAAAAAAGTGACTATATGTATATGCATAACTAATTCACTTTGCTATATACTTGAACCTAACACAACATTGTAAATCAACTATACTCCACTAAAAATTAGAAACAAAAGAAACAAACAAAAAAAAAAGCCTAATGTATTGAGGTAAAAGATTCTTACTTGTTCAAAGGTTCCCTCCTTCAAACTTGAGAGATGGTCAACTCTGGGACAAGAGACCTTGGCCAGGCCTAGTGCCACTTCCTGTCCCCAGGGAGGTGGTTCACAGGAGTCTCCTTTCAAAGAAGGGAGAAATTTACAGGAGTTACTCTTCCAGTTCTTCCTGCCTCCTACCAGAACAGAACTCAGCCAACAGCTCCTTAACAGAGGAGCATATGAAGACAGCGTAGATATGCCTGAGATGGATGGCACCGAAGAATTGATGCTTTTGAACTGTGGTGCTGGAGAAGACTCTGAGAGTCCCTTGGACTGCAAGGAGATCCAACCAGTCCATTCTGAAGGAGATCATCCCTGGGATTTCTTTGGAAGGAATGATGCTAAAGCTGAAACTCCAGTACTTTGGCCACCTCATGCGAAGAGTTGACTCATTGGAAAAGACTCTGATGCTGGGAGGGATTGGGGGCCAGAGGAAAAGGGGAAAATAGAGGATGAGATGGCTGGATGGCATCACTGACTTGATGGACATGAGTCTGAATGAACTCTGGGAGTTGGTGATGGACAAGGAGGCCTGGCGTGCTGCGATTCATGGGGTTGCTAAGAGTAGGACAGGAGTGAGTGACTGAACTGAACTGAACTGAATCTTATCTGACTTCCTGGAAGCCTAGTTTGAAGATCTGATGACCCTAGCAGGTCTGCCCCATGTCTGTTGGTGAAGGGCACCTTACCCATCCTGTTGCTCTCTTATTTTCTCATTAGAATCAGCTGGCCCAGTGGGAGTTCACTCAGACTCATGTCCATCAAGTCAGTGATGCCATCCAGCCATCTCATCCTCTATTTTCCCCTTTTCCTCTGGCCCCCAATCCCTCCCAGCATCAGAGTCTTTTCCAATGAGTCAACTCTTCGCATGAGGTGGCCAAAGTACTGGAGTTTCAGCTTTAGCATCATTCCTTCCAAAGAAATCCCAGGGATGATCTCCTTCAGAATGGACTGGTTGGATCTCCTTGCAGTCCAAGGGACTCTCAGAGTCTTCTCCAGCACCACAGTTCAAAAGCATCAATTCTTCGGTGCCATCCATCTCAGGCATATCTACGCTGTCTTCATATGCTCCTCTGTTAAGGAGCTGTTGGCTGAGTTCTGTTCTGGTAGGAGGCAGGAAGAACTGGAAGAGTAACTCCTGTAAATTTCTCCCTTCTTTGAAAGGAGACTCCTGTGAACCACCTCCCTGGGGACAGGAAGTGGCACTAGGCCTGGCCAAGGTCTCTTGTCCCAGAGTTGACCATCTCTCAAGTTTGAAGGAGGGAACCTTTGAACAAGTAAGAATCTTTTACCTCAATACATTAGGCTTTTTTTTTTGTTTGTTTCTTTTGTTTCTAATTTTTAGTGGAGTATAGTTGATTTACAATGTTGTGTTAGGTTCAAGTATATAGCAAAGTGAATTAGTTATGCATATACATATAGTCACTTTTTTTTCCTTAGATTTTTTTTTTCTCATAAAACCCACTAAAGGATATTGAGTAAAGTTCCCTGTGCTATACAGTAGGTTCTTATTAATTATCTTCATACAGTAATGTGTATATGTCAGTCCCAATCTCCCAGTTTATCCACCCTACTTTTTCCCTGTAATTCTACTTCAGTTTTGTAAATAAGTTCACATGATATTTGTGTTGCTCTCTGACTTACTTCACTCATTATGACAATCCATTTGGGGAGCTGATTGCAAACTTTTAAACAGAAAAATGACATGATCTGGCTTAAATGTTTGAAGAACTAATGGCAGGTTTCAAAATAATATGAACTACAAATGATATGGCATTATTTTGTTCTTTTTGATGGCTGAGTAGTATTCCATTGTGTATATGTGTCACATCTTCAGTATCCATTCCTCTGTTGGAACACATTTAGTTTCCTTTCATGTTCTATCAATTTGTAAATAGTGCTGCAATGAACACTGGGGTGCACATTTCTTTTCAAACTATTGTTTTCTCTGTGCCTAAGGCCAGGATTGAGGCTGCAGTTCATATGGTATTTCTATTTTAAGTTTGAAAGAATACTACTAGACATCCTGACACCACAGCACTGTTAGCCCTGCCCAGAAGCTGGCTTTAGAGCATGTGTATCATGTGCATACCCTATGACCTGTTCTGTCACTGGTTTGGTTGAACAATCTGTCACAGTTTGAGGACAGGGGATAATTTGGATTCTTTGAGTTTAAAAATGTTGGTACTAACTCCTTGTGACCCCATGGACTGCAGCCCACAAGGCTCCTCTGTCCATGGGTTTCTCCAGGCAAGAACACTGGAATGGGTAGCCATTCCCTTCTCCTGGGGATCTTCCTGACCCAGGAATTGAACTTGGGTCTCCTGCATTGCAGGCAGATTCTTTACATCTGAGCCACCACGGACACCCCATATGTCATTATACATTTGTCTAAACTCATAGAAGGCACAAGCCAAGAGTGAATCTTAATGTAAACTATAGACTGAGTGATCATAATGTTTCAATGCAGGTTCATTTACTGTAACAAATGTACCATTCTGGTGAGTGGTGTTGATAATGGGAGAAGTCATGTAACTATGGGGGGGGTATATGAAAAATCTCTGTATCATCCTCTCAATTTTGTTGTAAATATAAAACTTCTATAAAAAAGTAAATTGAAAGAACCCCATCCCCACACACAAAATATAAATTAAAAAAAATAAAAAATAAAAATGTTGTTACTATATAAAACCAAATATATATATATATATATATAGAGAGAGAGAGAGAGAGGGAGAGAGAGAATTACAGTATATAATTCTTTGATTTTATAAATTATACAAAATTTTGCCTTAAGTAGTGGTACCATTTTACAATTTCTACCCAATAGTTTTGATAATTACCATAACTTAATGCTCTGCTTAGTATTGCTAGATTTTAATTATTGCTAAATTTTTAAACATTTTAATTTTGAAAACATTTCACAAAATGTGTTACCAAGAATGTATTGTGGTTTCACTATTTTAATGCTCATTTCCTTGAATTCCAGTGACATTTTCTAAAATTCCATGATCACCAAAATCGATAAATTATATTCATACAATGGAATAAAAGAGTAACTAAAACAGAGGAACTAGAGTTGCATTAAAAACACGGACAATTCTCAAAAATTAAAATATTTTTTAAAATGATATCTAATATTTGTCTACTTACTATGTAGTAGGATATCACATATAAAATCTAAAAATAGATGAATTAAGCTTATGTATGGTTTATGGATGCATTTGTAAATATAAAAATGGTTTCTTCTAGGTGCAGTGGTAGGGCACTGTCATTGAATAGTGGTATGCAATACTTCATTTGATTCTGGAATAGTTTATCACACAGGTGGACTAATATGTGTTTTATTTTTCTCTAAAGCTTTCCAGATCAAAAACATTTTTATTATAAAAAAATATGGATTGCATATTGGTGATTACTTTTATTGTTTCATCTTTAATTTTTTCTTCCAAGGCATGCTGCTGCTGCTGCTGCTAAGTCACTTCAGTCGTGTCCGACTCTGTGTGACCCCATAGACGGCAGCCCACCAGGCTCCCCCATCCCTGGGATTCTCCAGGCAAGAATACTGGAGTGGGTTGCCATTTGCTTCTCCAAAGCATGAAAGAGAAAAGTGAAAGTGAAGTCGCTCAGTCTGTCCGACNCTGCTGCTGCTGCTGCTGCTAAGTCACTTCAGTCGTGTCCGACTCTGTGTGACCCCATAGACGGCAGCCCACCAGGCTCCCCCATCCCTGGGATTCTCCAGGCAAGAATACTGGAGTGGGTTGCCATTTGCTTCTCCAAAGCATGAAAGAGAAAAGTGAAAGTGAAGTCGCTCAGTCTGTCCGACTGTTAGCGACCCCATGGACTGCAGCCCACCAGGCTACTCTGTCCATTGGATTTTCCAGGCAAGAGTACTGGGGTGGGGTGCCATTGCCTTCCCCACTTCCAAGGCATAGAGGAAGGAAGGTGAGACTTGCCTAACCCTGGTCCACCATTACCTTCTTGTCCTGAGCCACTATAATCTCTTGTCTGCCTTACTGCAATTGCATGACAAATGGTCTCCCTGCTCCTTCCCTTTCCTTCTATATTTCATATTATTTTGAAACCTGCCATTAGTTCTTCAAACATTTAAGTCAGATCATATCATTTTTCTGTTTAAAAGTTTGTAAACCTCATTTCAATCAAAGTATGAAATACACTTCATACAAGGGCCTTAAGACCCACTGTTAAATCCCTGACCTTATCTCTTGCTAATCTACTGATCAGAAATGCAGAATACTGTAGGGCATCTGTTTTAGATGCCCTTTCTGTTTGGAACACTATTTCTAAAAGACTTGTGCTCACCTAATTCCCTCAGCTCCTTCTTGTCTTTTCTCAGATCACCCTTTCTCAAAGGAATCCACCTAAAATAGTAATCTAATGCTTCTACTTGCTCTCCAACTACAAATCATGCTGCTCTTTCCCCCTCATTCTGCTCCACTTTTCCCATTTTTTAAAATAGCACTTGTCAATTTCTACATGCTACACAATTTACTTATTTATTAGACTTACTATTTATTGGGTGTCTCCTTCCACTAGAACATACGCTCCCTGAGGCAAGGAGTCTTTAGTTCAGCAACGAGTTCAAGAAGCTGAAAGATGCAACACTTAATAAATATAATGGAATTAATGAATAAATAACTGAGACAAGAAAACCCATATTCTATTTCATGCTTACTCTGGACAAAACAAGAGTATCTGGTGGTACTTTATAAATACATTCTCTCTGTGAGTATTTGTGCATTTTTCTGACTTCATACAGTGAAATTGCCAAACATCAGCATGTGCATGATGATTCAAGTCCACTGAGGTATTGTCAGACATGGTACCAGAGAGCTGAGGTTCAAAAATTTTGAGCTTGCACAAGGCATTTTTCCTCTCGAGAAGCCCACAGTTACTATATGTGGTAAGGACAACAGGAAGTATTAGCTTTGGCTTGTCATCTTGTTACCAATTAGAATTGAAAAGAACACTTGGGGACTCCCAGGCAGTCCAGGGGTTAGCATCTTGCACTTACACTTATGGAGCCCAGCTTCTATCCTTAGTAAATCTACTAAGATCCTAAAACTCTCATAAAATGGCCAGGAAAAAAAAAAAAGAGAGAACAGAAAAAAATACTGACTCCTTAAATCTCAGGACAAAAAGCACACACACATATGCTCATGCCATTTCTGATTACTTTGTCTAAAGCAAATCATGTGGCCCTACCTAATTTCATCCAGAAAAAGACAATCCTACTATCTTTCAGAAGAATAACCAGAAATATTCATATTTAAAACTATAATAATGACCACCTAATGGCCTCAATAATTTCAAGCATTATTTTTTCTTTCTCTCCACCTTAACTGTCTCATCTACAAACAGCAGAGAAGGAGGAAAAGATCAGTTTTATGAGCATCTGGTGTTGGCCCAGCTCAACCATTTAGAATCTCTGAGAGCATCACCCTTATTTGCTAAAGACAAATGCCACTCCAAAATATCACAACATTGAATACTCTGGAAATTATATTTTTGCCATGATTATAACTAAGAAGACATCAAACCAAGTGTTTTCTATTCCTTAATCCCCCTTGAAATTATCTGCAGTATTTGTTAAACATAAGCCATTGGTATCACTTTAGGAGATCAGGATTGAATAGATCTGAGATGAATATCACAAATATATGGTTAAAATGAGCATCTCTTCTGCCGGGATTCTAATGTTGCCATGTGGAGACTGGAATTTGTATCCAAAGAAAAAGTTGAATCACAAGCTTTTCCTGACTTCCCAAATACTGTTTCAAAGTAGCCTTGGGTCAAGGCCTCAGTATTTCTAATCAGTACTGCAAGTGATTCTGATGATATGAAAGTCTTGATAACTGGTTACTCAACCCTTGATTACAGAAGAAGAAAGCAACATCTAAAAAGGGTTAGTCTCTCATCTCTGAGCCTAGATAGCAAGATAGGGAAAGCATTGGGAGTAGAACTGAAGGATGGTAAAGAATGTTCAAAATTTTTTAAATGTATAGATATTCAGTCAGCCTCATTTAAATGAGAAACTTTACAAAATAATTAAGTGGCTTATCCTTGGGGCAAAGAGTTTATAACTCCAGAATCCCAACTCAAGTCTTTGCCACAGGACATTTATGCTTAATTATGACATCTGTTGGAGAACGAAATGGCAATCCACTCCAGTATTCTTGCCTGGAAAATTCCATGGATGGAGGAGCCTGTTAGGCTACAGTCCATGGGGTCACCAAGAGTCAGACATGACTGAGCGACTTCACTTTCTTTCTTGCTATAGTTCCTTTTGGAGAAGGAAATGGCAACCCACTCCAGTGTTCTTGCCTGGAGAATCCCATGGACGGAAGGGCCTGGTGGGCTACAGTCTATGGGGTTGCAAAGAGTCGGACATGACTAAGCAACTAACACACAAACATGACATCTGTCTTTCCTTCCTTTCCTTCCTGCATTCTCCCTTTCTTTTGTAAAAATTAATAAACAGAAATGTCAACTAAAATAGAGTCAAGAGGCCAGGAGGGGGAGTTCTCACACCCTAAGACAATGCCTGTGTACTAAGTCACTTCACTGATGTCAGTCTCTGTGTGACCCTATGGACTGCAGCCTTCCAGGATGGTCTGTCCTAGGGATTCTCTAGGCAAGAATGCTGGAGTGGGTTGCCATGCCCTCCTCCAGGAGATCTTCCCGATCCAGAGATTGAATCCAAGTCTTACATTTCCTATATTGACAGGTGGGTTCTTTACTGTTAGCCCCACCTGAGAAGTGCTCCCTAATACAGTAGCAGAGCCCCAAAGGAAGAAGATCCTTCATTTCTGCTAGGAGTTCAGCTGATGATATTGCTCCAATTCAGCCACTGAAAATCTACTATGCTTCAAACTCTCAACTCTTCAATGCAGTCTTTGTTTACTATGCCCTCCCAACTTCCTTTTGCCTTCTCTACAAGCATTCTTCTCTTTACCTCACTGGAGAATGACATGTGGCTTGCCATGCATGTAGACCCTGAGTTCCATTTCTTCGCTGATCCCAAGTAAACCCATTTATTTATTTTTTTCTGGAGAAATAATTGGGACTGTAACGGTCAATCACTCACGTTCCCTTTTTTTCTTCCTTCTTTCTTTCCTTCCTTCCTTCCTTTAAGAGTTTTCCATACTATAAAATTCTTTCAGTCACTTGCTAGTAAGATACAAAAGGGAAGGGGGATAAGTCCTAGAGTGTGAAATGCATCTGTCATGAGTGCTGAGTATGCTCACAGGACACATTCTGCTCCTCACATTCACAGCCAGTCTTAGACTCAACCTGCCCCCAGTAAATTCACTCTGTCTTTGCAGCCGGCCCCCAAGTCTCAGTTGTTTATCATTTTCCCTTTGAAAGCTGCTGTTGCCCAATTGTTAGACTTCCAGCTGATGTTTACTGCTTTTAAAGGAAGGAAGTCTTCCGATTAATTTTGCTGAGACTATTTCTGTTAATCATTATGTAAAGTAGAAACTAAAAAAATTTAACATAATGAAGTTTAACACAAAAGATATTTTAAAGTTGTTAAAGTCACCTTTCCAGTCTGTGCTGATTTTCGAAAGAAATGAGTTGGACTCTTTAAGATTTTGTGCCAAACTGTTATTTACAACTTCAGCACATCCCAATTTCTCCAAAAAGAGCAGAAAGCATCACATGTTTGACAATGCATCTCCACCTCTTATCACTGTACATCTGAGAAGATGTGTATTTTAGGTGACCTTTATTTCAGATTAGTTACTTCTGTCACATCCTAACACATAACCATTGTAATATTAGATATTCTAATACTGAAGACTCTAGACAGCTTAATTTCAGTGCATTGTTCAGTTTTTTACCTTAGAAGCCATACAAAAACAGCACAGTGAATACTAATATATCTTTTCAAAAATAAATTACAGAAAAAAAGAGATATCTCAAAAGTTAATAAACTTCTTTAGTTACATCTCAATTTTTCTTTACTTAGTATCTCTTATATTAAGTTTCTGTAGAACAAGCAAAAAATGAGTGTATGCCCACTCCCTCGGTGATATCCAACTCTATGCAGCCCCATGAATAGTATAGCCCCACCAGGGTCCTCTGTCCATGGGATTTCCCAGGCAAGAATGCTGGAGTGGATTGCCATTTCCTCCTCCAGGGGATTTTCCTGACCCAGGATCGAATCCGCATCTCCTGGATTGGCAGGCAGATTCTTCACCACTGCTCCACCTGCAAAGCGCTCAAGCAAAACATAAGTGAAACCAAATTTCCAGGTCACTGAGTCCTCACTGAAGGATCAGAGATGTCTGTAACCTTAAACACATTCCCTGAGCTCCATTGCCTCTGTTTGCACATTTCACTGGCAGTCACTTTTTGTTGCAGAATTTCAGTAGGCTTGGGCTCAGGAGGTGGACTTCAGTTAAGGAAAAAAGGAAGTTCCTGAGGACAGAAAAAAGATAATATTCATTCGATTATAATTCATACCAGAAAATAGCCCCTTTAATTTTATATAAGCTGTTTGACAAAAATTAATATGGATATTCTTTTTCTTTAACTTAGAAGTATTTTATTCTGTGTTTCTAGTAAAAAGGGATTAGAATGCATAAAATCCACACTGCAATAACATTGGCAACCCCCAAAAAAATCATAATAAAACTTTAATGTCATGTGTGACAATTATTAAAGATTTTCTGATACTTTTTTTTTTTTTTTTTGCTGTTTCAAGTGGAAAAGAAAATAAGGAGGGGAATTAAGAGGGAAAGTATTGCTTTTGATTTTCTCCTGAAAAGATGGTAAAAACAAAAATTGATGGTCATGTTTCACTGTAATTAACTGAGCAGCAGAAACCATTATTTATAGCTGTCCCTAAGGGCTATACTGTAGGTTAACCCCATTTTTTTTTTTTTTTTTTTTTTTTTTTTTGCTGTTTCAAGTGGAAAAGAAAATAAGGAGGGGAATTAAGAGGGAAAGTATTGCTTTTGATTTTCTCCTGAAAAGATGGTAAAAACAAAAATTGATGGTCATGTTTCACTGTAATTAACTGAGCAGCAGAAACCATTATTTATAGCTGTCCCTAAGGGCTATACTGTAGGTTAACCCCATTTTCTTGACATTTTCTTTATACAATTGTTCTTAATCATTTTGCCATTTTGTGGAAATCACTAATCCATGTGCCCTAAATGGAAAAGTATCAGCTCAATTACTTCATTAACATTTTTAATCTTATCTACTGTTCCAAATCAGAGAGCTGAACACTTGATACCTTTTCTGAGTTAACGTTATAGTTTTACATTAAAAAAAAAAATTATCAGAGGTTTCAACTTAATTATTGAACTTCAATGAGTTTTCATTCTCATATTTTGCTATAGAGATGTTTTATCTATAAAAAGTAAAAAAATATTAAGATAAAAAGAGGTTTCTTTATTCACATAGTTCTTCTTAACATCTTTATGGTTTAGCCCAAATTTGGATGAATTGCTGTCAAATAAGCAAAACTCCTCTGAATGATTGACAACTTTTGTAGACACAGTTGTATTATGTATTATGATAGCAGAACTGATTATTTAACTTTAACTCTCATTTTACTCTTATTACAATTATGAATACATTTGGAGAAAGGTAATTTTCATAAAGATAAAATCATTATGCAGTCTTTCTTTGATTTAATTAGCATTTGTTTTATTTGAAACAGCAAAGGTACATTTATTTCACCCAGCAAATGTGTAGCTTTAAGCAAAAACAGTTTGAATTATGTATCTTCCAGAGCCCTCTAGCATTAATTCAATTAAGAACCACTAAATTACTCAAAACACTGAAGAACCTCAGTTTCCAGGGAACCCCAGGGAATTATAATTATCTCTCCAGAAGGCTGGAGAAGAGAGTGGGTATCTCCACTTTTAACAAATGCCCCAGTTGATAATTTTGGGAATTTCATTTAAAGAAATACAGATTTTGAAACCCTATGAATTGAAATGAGACTTCATTTTTCAAAACCTGAAAAAGTAATTCTTCAATCACTTGAAACCAATTGCAGATTTTTCCATACTAAATAATTATTACATACAGTTTCTGAATAATTCTAATTGAAAAGTGTTTATTACTTTGCACTTCCAAATGCAAAAATTGAATTTCATATGACTGTGAAAAATTGCAAATCTTTGAGTAGGCTTTAAGCAAATAAAGCATTGAAATGCATTTAAAATAGAGGGAAACAATGGGATATTTAAAATAAAGAAATGTATTATATATGCTCAATGACTGTGTTCTTATATGTAATTTGGCTATGATATATGAAACCGACCCTCAGAATACAATCAATACTTGTTTCTTACTTGGAAGAATTTTAATGAAAAATAAATTTCCGTTGTGTAAACTGGGGAGAAGTATTTACAATGGTCATATTAGAAAGTATGTATTTAGATAGAGAAAATCTCATTATGTCTTTATTTCCAATAGTGGGGATTGATTATAATAGGATAACACTGATTTGGGGGCTTCCCAGGTAGTCTGTCTCTTATACACATCTAGATGTGTATAAGAGACAGCTCCCAAACATGAACCCCCCTCCCACCTCCCACCCCACATCTTCCCTCCAGATCATCCCCATACACCAGCCCCAAGCATCCTGCATCCTGCATTGAACATAGACTGGCAATTCATTTCTTACATGATAGTATACATATTTCAATGCTATTCTCCCAAATCATCCCTCCCTCTCCCTCTCCCTCTCCTTCTCCCTCAGAGTCCATAAGTCCGCTCTACACATCTGTATCTCTTTTGCTGTCTTGCATACAGGGTCCTCATTACCGTCTTATTACCTTTTCTCTGCACATAACAAAATAGATCCATAGAGCCTAAGAAGAGTGTAAAGTGACTGAATAGGAAGTGTAGTGTGAAAGGCCACTGAAATTCCACTCCAGACTCAATTGTATGGCCATAGTCCCTGAGTGGCTTTTCAAAACATGTTTTCAAGTAGTCTCTAGTTCATGAAAGACACGAAAGTGTCATTATCTCCAGAAAGGTAACCAGAACTGGCAGAAAACATAGAATTTTGTGGCAACCATAGGCAACCCAAATAAAGACTCTTATTCTAGGACAATTCAAATAGATCTGATAATTTAAATTAAATTACATGTAAGCTTGTTACAGGCTTAATTAACATCATGCCAAAAGAATGGTTCAAAGCCAGTTACTGGACCCAGATTTTATGGTATCTAAAATTATATTTAAAATATCTTGTACATTTAATTACCATCTTCTTATAAGATGCATTATCATATCTATTATTATTAAAGTCATTCAGTTCAGTTCAGTCTCTCAGTCACGTCTGATTCTTTGTGACCCCATGGACTGCATCAAGCCAGCCTCCCCTGTCCACCAAATCCTGGAACCTGCTCAAACTCATATCGATCAATCAGTGATGCCATCCAACCGTCTCATCCTCTGTCATACCCTTCTCCTCCTGGCTTCAATCTTTCCCAGCATCAGGGTCTTTTCAAATGAGTCAGTTCTTTGCATCAGGTGGCCAAAGTATTGGAGCTTCAGGGTCAGTCCTTCCAATGAGTATTCGGGACTGATTTCATTTAGGATTGACTTGTTTGAGCTCCTTGCTGTCCAAAGGGCTCTCAAGCATCTCCAACACCACAGTTTAAAAGCATCAATTCTTCAGCCGTCAGTTTTCTTTATGGTCCAAGTCTCACATCCATACATGACTACTGGAAAAACCATAGCTTTGACTGTATGGATCCTTATTGGCAAAGTAATGTCTCTGCTTTTTAATATGCTATCTAAGTTGTCATAGCTTTTCTTACAAGGAGCAAGAGTAATTTTAATTTCTTGGCTGCTGTCACCATCTACAGTGACTTTGGAGCCCCCCCAAATAAATTAATGTCATTAGTAACTTACAAAATCTATAGAATTATTTTGAAATGGCATGAAATGGGATAGCATATAATCTTAGTAATGTTCAGGTGCTATAAGTGGTAGCTGTTTTTCAGTAAATAAACAGACATGAAAGTTATGTCTCCTCTTACTGTTATTCATTTACTGGTTTAATAATGATGTTCATTTTACTGACTAGACAAATGAATAAGCAATATATTTTAAACCACCTACTCATATAGGACAATTGAAAATTTTCTTTTTTATTTTAAACAAACTGTGTGTACATAAATACCTAGGTTTTTCTATTCTTCAATATTTTAGTTGATATGGTTAGATCGTCAAATGTTTATGGATTAGTGACATCACCACGATGGTGACATACTTGTTCCTTCCTGATTTTTCTACCCTTCAGAAGAAGAACAACTAACAATTCTTCAAAAATAAGACATCACTGAGAGAATCCTAGGATGTGAGGGTGAGGCTGAAGTACCCTCCTACAACTCAGGGACCCAGACAGACTGCACTAGAAGGTAAGAGGGCTGGTTACATGTTGACCTCATTGTCTTCCCCCAGGCCAGCATAGCACCATATGGGGAGGTCTCCCCCAAGCTTCCTGCTTCTCCAGTAGGAAAAGAGATCCCAGGGGAACAACCAGTTTTTACAACATTGTGGATCACTTGGTTGGAATCCACACTCTGATCTCATAACACTGGAATTACTGGGAAATATTGGGACTCAACCACTAGGAATCTGACTATGATGGAGAAAGAAGAAAGGGCTTGTAAAAATCAGCAAGNTTCCTGACCCAGGATCGAATCCGCATCTCCTGGATTGGCAGGCAGATTCTTCACCACTGCTCCACCTGCAAAGCGCTCAAGCAAAACATAAGTGAAACCAAATTTCCAGGTCACTGAGTCCTCACTGAAGGATCAGAGATGTCTGTAACCTTAAACACATTCCCTGAGCTCCATTGCCTCTGTTTGCACATTTCACTGGCAGTCACTTTTTGTTGCAGAATTTCAGTAGGCTTGGGCTCAGGAGGTGGACTTCAGTTAAGGAAAAAAGGAAGTTCCTGAGGACAGAAAAAAGATAATATTCATTCGATTATAATTCATACCAGAAAATAGCCCCTTTAATTTTATATAAGCTGTTTGACAAAAATTAATATGGATATTCTTTTTCTTTAAATTAGAAGTATTTTATTCTGTGTTTCTAGTAAAAAGGGATTAGAATGCATAAAATCCACACTGCAATAACATTGGCAAACCCCAAAAAATCATAATAAAACTTTAATGTCATGTGTGACAATTATTAAAGATTTTCTGATACTTTTTTTTTTTTTTTTTGCTGTTTCAAGTGGAAAAGAAAATAAGGAGGGGAATTAAGAGGGAAAGTATTGCTTTTGATTTTCTCCTGAAAAGATGGTAAAAACAAAAATTGATGGTCATGTTTCACTGTAATTAACTGAGCAGCAGAAACCATTATTTATAGCTGTCCCTAAGGGCTATACTGTAGGTTAACCCCATTTTCTTGACATTTTCTTTATACAATTGTTCTTAATCATTTTGCCATTTTGTGGAAATCACTAATCCATGTGCCCTAAATGGAAAAGTATCAGCTCAATTACTTCATTAACATTTTTAATCTTATCTACTGTTCCAAATCAGAGAGCTGAACACTTGATACCTTTTCTGAGTTAACGTTATAGTTTTACATTAAAAAAAAAAATTATCAGAGGTTTCAACTTAATTATTGAACTTCAATGAGTTTTCATTCTCATATTTTGCTATAGAGATGTTTTATCTATAAAAAGTAAAAAAATATTAAGATAAAAAGAGGTTTCTTTATTCACATAGTTCTTCTTAACATCTTTATGGTTTAGCCCAAATTTGGATGAATTGCTGTCAAATAAGCAAAACTCCTCTGAATGATTGACAACTTTTGTAGACACAGTTGTATTATGTATTATGATAGCAGAACTGATTATTTAACTTTAACTCTCATTTTACTCTTATTACAATTATGAATACATTTGGAGAAAGGTAATTTTCATAAAGATAAAATCATTATGCAGTCTTTCTTTGATTTAATTAGCATTTGTTTTATTTGAAACAGCAAAGGTACATTTATTTCACCCAGCAAATGTGTAGCTTTAAGCAAAAACAGTTTGAATTATGTATCTTCCAGAGCCCTCTAGCATTAATTCAATTAAGAACCACTAAATTACTCAAAACACTGAAGAACCTCAGTTTCCAGGGAACCCCAGGGAATTATAATTATCTCTCCAGAAGGCTGGAGAAGAGAGTGGGTATCTCCACTTTTAACAAATGCCCCAGTTGATAATTTTGGGAATTTCATTTAAAGAAATACAGATTTTGAAACCCTATGAATTGAAATGAGACTTCATTTTTCAAAACCTGAAAAAGTAATTCTTCAATCACTTGAAACCAATTGCAGATTTTTCCATACTAAATAATTATTACATACAGTTTCTGAATAATTCTAATTGAAAAGTGTTTATTACTTTGCACTTCCAAATGCAAAAATTGAATTTCATATGACTGTGAAAAATTGCAAATCTTTGAGTAGGCTTTAAGCAAATAAAGCATTGAAATGCATTTAAAATAGAGGGAAACAATGGGATATTTAAAATAAAGAAATGTATTATATATGCTCAATGACTGTGTTCTTATATGTAATTTGGCTATGATATATGAAACCGACCCTCAGAATACAATCAATACTTGTTTCTTACTTGGAAGAATTTTAATGAAAAATAAATTTCCGTTGTGTAAACTGGGGAGAAGTATTTACAATGGTCATATTAGAAAGTATGTATTTAGATAGAGAAAATCTCATTATGTCTTTATTTCCAATAGTGGGGATTGATTATAATAGGGTAACACTGATTTGGGGGCTTCCCAGGTAGTGCTAGTAGTAACGAACTCCCCTGCCAATTCAGTAGACATAAAAGATATGGTTTTTATCCCCGGGTCAGGAAGATCCCCTGGAGTAGGTAATGGCAACCCACTTCAGTATTGTTGCCTGGAGAATCCCATGGACAGAGAACCTGACAGGCTACAGTCCATAGCATCGCACAGAGTTGGACAGGACTGAAACAACTTATTGTCATCCTTATTGTCACTGTATATTGTTACCCTGCTTATTTAACTTATATGCAGAGTACATCATGAGAAACATTGGATTAGAAGAAACACAAGCTGGAATCAAGATTGCTGGGAGAAATATCAATAACCTCAGATATGCAGATGAAACCACCCTTATGGCAGAAAGGGAAGAATAAGTAAAAAGCCTCTTAATGAAAGTGAAAGAGGAGAGTGAAAAAGTTGGCTTGAAGCTCAACATTCAGAAAATGAAGATCATGATATCTGGTCCCATCACTTCATGGGAAATAGATGGGGAAACAGTGGAAACTGTCAGACTTTATTTTTTGGGGCTCCAAAATCACTGCAGATGGTGACTGCAGCCATGAAATTAAAAGACACTTACTCCTTGGAAGAAAAGTTATGACCAACCTAGATAGCATATTCAAAAGCAGAGACATTACTTTGCCGACTAAGGTCCGTCTAGTCAAGGCTATGGTTTTTCCAGTGGCCATGTATGCATGTGAGATTTGGACTATGAAGAAGGCTGAGTGTGGAAGAATTGATGCATTTGAACTGTGGTGTTGGAGAAGACTCTTGAGAGTCCCTTGGACTGCAAGGAGATCCAACCAGTCCATTCTGAAGGAGATCATCCCTGGGATTTCTTTGGAAGGAATGATGCTAAAGCTGAAACTCCAGTACTTTGGCCACCTCATGCGAAGAGTTGACTCATTGGAAAAGACTTTGATGCTGGGAGGAATTGGGGGCAGGAGGAGAAGGGGACGACAGAGGATGAGACGGCTGGATTGCATCACGGACTTGATGAACATGAGTCTGAGTGAACTCCGGGAGATGGTGATGGACAGGGAGGCCTGGTGTGCTGCGATTCCATGGGGTCACAAGGAGTCAGACACGACTGAGCAACTGAACTGAACTGAAGCAACTTAGTGTGTATGTTATTCAGTTTTTTAATTTATGTGCTAATTTTCAGTGCTCATTTTCCCAGAATCAGTGGGCATCCAAGCCCTTATGAGCTCCTGTACACTCCAAAACATATAAGGGTATATGGGATGGAACACAAAAGCAGAAATTTAATATTTAAAAATCGGACTCAATCATGTGCTGCTGTCATTTCTACTTTAATCTCCTGCTTATACCTGCTTCCTCCATACCTCTAGGTTATCTGTAAGTCTTTGCTTTTTGCACTTCTGTATTAACCTGAGAAGACCATAGTAGATCTTCCTGCAAGTTCCTCGAGGAAGATGAAAGACCAGGGAACTGAGTTGTCTCATACACTGCAGGCAGAATCTGGGCCTCCTCATCTTGCTTACAGAGCTACAGTGAGAAGCAGAGACCCTGTTAAATCTGCTGAGCACCCAATCAATTTAAAGATATGCAAATGATAATAAAAGACTTCTGATTTACCCCGCTGCCACTGCCCCACTCCACCCCACCCAGAATTCCATGTTAGTTATACAGCAATAGCTAACACATTCAGGGGCAGGGGCACAGACATCAGAGAGTTGATTCAGGAAAGGATTCCACTGAGACACACAGAGAAAGTTTAACCAGAAAAAGAAGTAAAATAATAACAGATGAAATAGATAAATTTTAGCTTAAGCAATCACAGAGGTAAAAACCAACAACCAATGTTGTTCAGTTGCTAAGTCGTGTCTGATGGTTTGTGACCCCATAGATGAGAGCATGCCAGGCTTCCCTGTCTTTCTCTGTCTTCCAGAGTTTGCCCAGATTCATGTCCATTGAGTTGGTGGCATTATTCATTCATCTCATCCTCTGTTGTCGCCTTCTCCTACTGCCTTCAGTCTTTTCCAAGTTCAGGATCTTTTCCAATGAATCTGCTCTTCACATAAGGTGGCCAAAGTATTGGAGCTTCAGCTTCAGCGACAGTACTTCCAATGAATATTCAGGATTGATTTCCTTTAGGATGGATGGGTTTGATCTTCTTGCACTCTGAGGGACTCTCAAGAGTCTTCTCCAGCATCATGGTTCAAAAGCATCAATTCTTCAGTACTCAGCCTTCTTTATGATTCAACTCTGACATCTGTACATGACCACTAGCAAAACCACAGCTTTGACTATATGAACCTTTTTCAGTAAAGTGATGTTTCTGCGTTTTCATACACTATATAATTTTGTCATAGCTTTCCTTTCAAAGAACAAGCATCTTTTAATTTTATGAATTCAATCACTGACTGCAGTGATTTTGGAGCCCAAGGAAATAAAATCTGTAACTGGTTCTAGTTTTCCTCCTTCTGTATGCCATTAAGTGATGGCATGGGATGCCAAGGTCTTAGTTTTTGAATGTTGAATTTTAAGTCATCTTTTTCACTCTTCTTTTTACCCTCATCAAGAGGCTCCTTAGTTTCTCTTTGCTTTATGTCAGTGGACCATATTTTATCAGAATTCTCCACTATGACCTGTCCATCTTGGGTGTCCCTACATGGTATGGTTCATAGCTTCACTGAGTTGCACAAGGCCCTTTGCCATGACAAGGCTGTGATCCATGAAGGGGGAAGTAACCAAGAGTTCCACAAACTATTATCAAAATTTTAGTACCAGATTGTAAAATGAAGATTTTTTCAGACTTTAGGGAGTTATTAGAATGCATAAAGGATATATTTTGTAGTTCTAGCAAGTTCCAGGCTAATACATTATTTTTAAACAAAACAAACAAATGTTTATATTAAATACAGTATAATAAGACTACAAAATTCACTTCACTTTGGGTCAAATTTGTCTTCTAAATGAGCTCTAAAACTATTTTAGTGCTTAGGGCACTCTGAATTTCAGAAATAAAAGTGAAAGCTTTTTATTGTCAAACCTACTGAATCACAAGAGTATAAAAAAATCAGAAGAATCACAGAATTGGATGTTAAGGTTGAATTTTGTTGTACTAGCAAAAGCAAGACAATAAAACTCAGAAATAGTTAACATTTATAGAAAATATCAAGCTATTGAAGGAATAGTTAAGAAGAACCCCATCCCTCTCCATCTGTAGGTAAATGTCTTAAGAATTTACAGTCCATCCTAATTCATACTTATGATATTATTATTTTTTTTAAATTATGTGGAAAAGATTACTTATTTTTTTTTTCACATTAACCAGGAAGAGGTTTTTTTTTTTTTT
>SJYX01009534.1:23144-39057 GCA_006410675.1 Oreotragus oreotragus | reverse complement strand
GAGGCTTTTTAGCTCCTCTTCACTTTCTGCCATAAGGGTGGTGTCATCTGCATATCTGAGGTTATTGATATTTCTCCTGGCAATCTTGATTCCAGCTTGTGTTTCTTCCATTCCAGCATTTCTCATGATGTACTCTGCATATAAGTTAAATGAGCATGGTGACAATATACAGCCTTGACGTACTCCTTTTCCTATTTAGAACCAGTCTGTTGTTCCATCAGTCCTGAATATTCATTGGAAGGACTGATGTTGAAGCTGAAACTCCAATACTTTGGCCGCTTGATGTGAAGAACTAACTCATTGGAAAAGACCCTGATGCTGGGAAAGGTTGAAGGCAGGAGGAGAAGGGAATGACAGAGGATAAGATGTTTGGATGGCATCACAGACTCAATGGGAATGAGTCTGGGTAAATTTCGGGAGTTTGTGGTGGACATGAGGGCTGGGCTGGCCTGCTGCAGTCCATGGGGTCGCAAAGAGTCGGACATGACTGAGTGACTGAACCTACTGAACTGATGTCTTAGAAAATTTTTCTTAAGAGTTCCTGGTTGTATTTTGTTGAGGTCCTTTAATGGACCAGAACCTGGTGGTCCGGAATCAACTGATAAGAAAGTAAAAGAGAGAGAAAGAGGCTGATATTCCTTGGTTTATGGAGAAAGCCAATAAAGCCCCTGGCATGGGGCTTACTCTGTTTACGGAGGTCTCAGGCACCCTCTCGATGGAGTGAAGGAGCACAGTACCTTCTCAAGAGGGTCTTGGAAGCCTGGGCAGGAAAGAACTCAGAGAGCCTCTGTGCTCCAGGGGATCAGCCTGAAAAACAGAGAGAAGGAGAGAGAGAGAGAGAGAGAGAGAGAGAGAAAGCAGGAAAGACATGGGGACCAAAGCTCTGATGGAGCAAAGGTGTTTTAATCAACAAGGTGTAGGCATATATACTGTAGTTATTCTCAGCAAAGATAAAGATTAAAATTCCAGACTTAAAAAACATAGGTGATCCATATTAAAGAGAGAGATTTGTAAACAATCACTTTAGCATATGGTTCACAAGAAGGAAGAGGGTACTTAACATCATATTGAAAAATTAATGAAGGAAATGCCTGGATCCCTCAGCCCCAAGAGAGGCTTGTCTCTCCTCTTAATTTCTGAATATTCAGGAATTAATAAGGAACAGAGGATTCCTGACAGATCCAAAACAGCACGCAGGAAGCCTCCTGTTAACTGCTCCCTGACAGTATCTGAAGTTTTATTGACCTGATAACTCCACTTTGGAACACAGAAGAGAGAACAAAAGAAATAAATACAGTAAATATCATTCTAAAGGAATGGTACAGAATCAACTTTAGAATACTGACCACCTCAGAAAACAAAATTTGTAGTTTATACCAGCCTCTTTTCAATCCTGGGCTCCCCAGGTGGTGGTATGGTATGAACCACCTGCTAGTGCAGGAGGTGTAAGAGACATGGGTTCAGTCCCTGTGTTGGGAAGAGCCCCTGGAGGAGATCACGGCATGGCAAATCACTCAAATATTCTTGCCTGGAGAATCCGGTAGACAGAGGAGCCTGGCATAACTTCTGAAAATTCTGGACTTTAACTTTCCTGTTTGTGTCTTAGTCGAGGTCTACTTAGTTATTGTTCTTGAAAAGAAAATCCTTTACTTCTAGAGATATCAGTAGTTTGGGTACCTCTCTTCAGCTGTCCTTGGGTTGAACAGAAAACATGGTGGAGGGTCAGGTAAAGGAAAGTACATGTACATGTGTGTGTGAGAGAGAAAGAGGTTGAGTGGGGTAAGAGAGATGGAGAGAGACAGAGAGAAGGAAGGGTGGGGGGAAGGGGAGGAATAAGAACTAGACTGAGTTTGAAACAAAACCTGGAATTCAACAACCGAAAAACCACAGTGTTCTTTTGACGTGGTACAGAATAGATGTAGATTTATGCCTCAGATCATCTGAAGAGGGAGGAAAGCATGAAGTGACAAAATTTGTGTCCTTTGGGCCATGGCTTTAGGTTAGAAGATTCAGGGACGTATTCACAGTACACTAAATGTACTGCTACTCATAAGGTTAAGGTTTCAAACCCCATTGAAAAAAAGTCCTATATTTTTTCATTCCTTGAGTTCTGTCCTGACTTCATGAAGGTGGGTTCAAATCTTTAAGTCCTTAAAATCACTCCAAGCATCTCACAAAATTTAATCTTAGAAATTACCTCTCTAAAAAGAAAAACTCTGACTTACGAAATAGCTCACCTCCAACCATCACCACCACTAGCTGATAAAATGTCTAGACTCTTCTGCACAACTACCAACTCCAAGAGAATCAGTGGAAACTAAATTTGTAGAAAACAATTTGATCAAAATGATGAAGCAGTCAATATAGAATACTCATTATTTGTAGGCTTTTATTTAATGATAAGGGTTTCCTTTGTGATTCAGTGGTAAAGAAT
The DNA here is from genome assembly GCA_006410675.1 of Oreotragus oreotragus. Taxonomy (NCBI): domain Eukaryota; kingdom Metazoa; phylum Chordata; class Mammalia; order Artiodactyla; family Bovidae; genus Oreotragus; species Oreotragus oreotragus. Next base: position 36,623 of record SJYX01009534.1, on the reverse strand, counting down.
CCACCTGTCAAGGCAGGAAACTCCTGTTTGATCTCTGGGTCAGGAAGATCCCCTGAAGGAGGAAATGGCAACCCACTCCAGTATTCTTGCCTGGGAAATCCCAGGGACAGAGGAGCCTGGTGGGCTACACTCTATAGGGTCATGAAAGAGTCAACTTAATGACTAAATAACAAATTTTATGGTACCTTTTAACTGACAGAGGAAATTAGTGTTCTTTAATTTGCCATGAGCTTTTTAAGCCATTTTCCATTATATTTTGATCTATTGTTTAAAAACTTTAAATGTATTTTCAGTCAATTATGTCTACTCACTTTTACGGCAATATATTAATGATATTTTAAATGCTACTTTCCAGTCTAATGAAAGTCATTCAGTCGTGTTTGACTCTTTGTGACCCTATGGAATATACAGTCCATGGAATTCTCTGGGCCAGATTACTGGAGTGGGTAGTCTTTCTCTTTTCCAGGGGATCTTCCCACCCAGGGACCAAACCCAGGTCTCCCACATTGCAGGCGGTCATTACCAGCTGTGCAACAAAGAAAGCCCGCTTTCCAGTCTAAGTAGTTTTCAAAAGCGAGTTTGTTGAAATGAATATACTCATCATTGAAATCTGTTTAAATAAAATTTGAGCAACCTGGGTAATAAAATATTTAAAAACACTAATAACTTCCTGAGTTATGACTTAATTATATATATAATTTTCATTTTGCTTAATCATCTGAGGTCCATGTTTCCTATTTGGCCATGGTTGTAGCATTTAAAATTTTACTAAAATATTTGAACAGCTTTCAATTATCATAAGTTGTTTTGGCTTGAAACATTTATTATTTGCAGTTATAGTAAGAATGAATTTCCACTGTTACAAAAATGTATCCAGTATTTGGAAATACAGTGAAAAGCTTAAAATATGCCAAATTTCAAATAGGATAATATTTCTAATTTGAACTTAAAATATTTAGAATAAAATGTTTTGTGTTTGGGTATTTCATAAATATTAATTTATAAAGCCAAAGGACAACAGCTAATTAATATTTTTTATGATACTCATGGGCCATTTTAATTGAAAACAAAATAAAACATTTATATACTTTTGCAGTTTTATTTTCTCTAACAGAATGTAATGGGAAATGTTAAAATTCCTTTTAGTTCTGTTTAGTTGCTAAGTCGTGTCTGACTCTTTGCAACCCTGTGGTGTGTAGCCCACCAGGCTCCTCTTTCCACGGAATTTCCCAAGCAAGAATGCTGAAGTGGGTTGCCATTTCCTTCTCTGGGGGATCTTCCCAACTCAGAGATCAACCCTGCATCTCCTGCATTTTCAGGCAGATTCTTTACTGCTGAGCCAAATATTAATACCCACTCAGTGAATTAAAAATGATTGGTGACTTTTTTCCCTCTGATTATTAATAGGTCTACATGATTACCTTCTACTAGTCAATGAGGGAGCACTAACAGTTTAAAAGAAAAAGTAAACTAGAGAGGTCTTTGTGTGATAACGTATATATAATTCTAGATATTTATAAAATTTGAGTATACAATTAAGTCTCACTAAGTCTTCGATTCATGGGGTCGCAAAGAGTCAGACACGACTGAGCGACTGAAATGAACTGAAGTGCACTTGCATTGTGCATTTACCTCCCCACTATCCACCTTGAGAAAATTTTCATTCCATACTGAGGGTCTGTTCCCATTGAACAGTAATTCCTCATTCCCTCTTCTGGCAGGCCCTGGTCACCCCACTGTACTTCTTCTTTGTCCTGTTTTGGTTGTGCTGGGTTTTCATTACTGCATGCCTGCTCTCTCTAGTTGTGGCAAATGGAGTGGGGCTACTCTCTAACTGCGGTGCATAAACTTCTCAATGTGATGGCTCCTCTTACGGCTCACAGACTAAAGGCATATACACTGTAGTTGTGGTGCCAGGGTCTAGTTGCCTCTGAATGTGGAATCTTCCTGGGCCAGGGATCGAACCCAAGTCCCCTGTATTGGTAAGCTGATTCTTTAGCAATGAGCCACCAGGGATGCCCTCATTGTACTTTTGTTCTCTTTGAATTTGGCTGTTCTTGGTATCTTGTAAGTGGAATCATACAATAATTGTCATTTGTATCTGTCTTAATTCACTTGGTATGTTTTCAAGGTATATCCATGTTGAAGCGTAGATCAGAATTGTGTTGATTTTTAATGCTAAATATTCTATAGTATGTCTATATCACACTGGTTTATCTATTCATCTATTCATGGGCATTAAGGCTGTTTCCACTTTTTTGGCTATTGAAAATAATGCTCCTGTGAACACTGGTGTGTAAATATTTGTGGAGCAAGGTGAGTTGGGCTTCCTTTGTAGCTTATCTGGTAAAGAATCTGCCTGCAATGCGGGAGACCTGAGTTCAATCCCTGGGTTCGAAAGATCCCCTGGAGAAGGGAAAGGCTACCCACTCCAGTATCCTGGCCAGGAGAATTCCATGGACTGTATCATCCATGGGGTCATGAAGAGTGGGACAGGACTGAGTAACTTCACTTTCAAGGTTAGTAGGAATGATAAAAAGTTTGCTATTTTCTCCTGTGTCTCTTGCATTTGCAGGGAGATTCTTTACCACCAAGCCACCTGAGAAGCCCTTAACTGTTATAGACCTCTGTGGCTCAGCTAGTAAAGAATCTGCCTGCAATGTGGGAGACCTGGGTTTGATCCCTGGGTTGGGAAGATCTCCTGAAGAAGGGAAAGGCAGCACACTCCAATGTTTTGGCCTGGAGAATACAGTCCATGGAGTCACAAAGAGTCAGACAGGACTGATCAACTTTCGCTTTTAACTGTTTTCCTGTAAGGTTAGTACAGTGAGACTATGGTTATTTTTTGATGTTTCTGTGAGACAATTAAGGCTTGAATCTTCATATTCCATCATGTTGCCTTGCAAAATAAACTTTTAACCAGGGTTGCCTCAAGTTTGTTTTTTTTTTTTTGTCCTAGAAATGGTAAGCTTGTTACATTGTGATACAAAAAATAATTTACTATACACTCTTGTGGTATAGTATCCAAGTGCAATGCGTGAGTCCTGGGTTTGATCCTTGAGTTGGGAAGATCCCCTGGAGAAAGGAAAGGCTACCCACTCCAACATTCTGGTCTAGAGAATTCCATGAACTCTATAGTCCATGGGGTCACAAAGAGTCAGACACAGTTGAACGAATTTTAATTTAAATTTATTAAAAATGAGAGATATAAATAATAAAAAAAACTATAAATAAATAAATAAAAAGCATATTAAACTTTTTTGATAATCATGGTACACAGATATAAATTTAAGAGCCTGTTTTCACATCAGAGATGCTCCCAGTATACTGAAATAATACCACACATTTTGCTTTTCAGCAATTGTGTGAGGTTGGTGGGTAAAGTATTATCCTGGTTATCACATATAAGGGAATTTAGGCTTGGCAACAAAATTGATCTACGTCACTCCTGAGTGGTGAACTGAAAACTTAAACCCATAATGTGTACAGATTTCTCCTTGTCAGCACATTTTCCATAGCCTCATCTAATTGGATTTGTCTGTTTGAATTTACAGACTCAGTGTTTAGTCAAAACTTTCCTGGCAATTCCAATGACAGCAGCCGTAGGATAGATATATTTAAGGACCATAGCCATTAATTATACAATTCTCTTAGTCTCCCTGGGCTATTATATGTTATGGAAACATAAATATTGGTGGTTCATTGTTTAAAATTAAATTCCAGTTCCTTACATGTGCTTAAAGTTAAACATTTTCCCAAGTCTCTGCTCATTTTTAGCTATAAGTCAGCTCTCAAATTTAAACCAGGACTTGTACCACCAGCAGCTGGGAATAGTAGTTAGGTTTGGCTAAGAAAAAAATGGATGTGGATGGATAGAGCACAAGATGATTAAAATAAACAGTTAATGAAAGCCCCAATTAACCAATATGAGATAGCATATACACTGTTGTTTTTTAAATTTCACAAAATGATTTTGCTTAAATATGCATCCAAATAAAATGATTTTTCTTTTATTTCAGTATTCTAAGCCTGAGATCAAGTATACAAGGGCTCAGCTCAGTGACTTTGTATTCTCATATTATTTGATGCCTCTTAGTTCCTGAAGCATCCTTTACTTTGATTCTACTTCTTTTTTTCTGGCTGTTCATTCTCAGGATCAATTGCTCTTATTCCTCTCACACAAAGAATTTGCTGATATTCTTCAGGTTCAATTTCGTTAGTCCTGTCCTATTTCTTTTCATGATCTGCCTGATGATCTAATCTCATAGTCTCAACTCTGTTCTTCATACTGAAGTTTATAAAATCTGTCCAGAAATCTAAAGCTATAGTTATTCATTTACTCATTTATTCATGTCACATACTCATTTAAAAACTATTCATAATCCTTTTCAAATGTTTTCTTTTTAATATTTCAAACTTGATGTCCCTAAGAAATTTAAATTCAATATGTCCTACTGTGACTTCAGGGAGATGTGGGTGGCAAAGGATAAGATGGTTGGATGGCATCACTGACTCAGCGGACAAGAATTTGAGTAAACTCCAGGAGATAGTGGAGGACACAGAAGTCTTGCATGCTGCAGTCCATGGGGTTGCAAAGAGTCAGACACAATTTAGCCATGGAATGACAATTGTGATCTCATTTTGTGTGTGCTTAGTCTCCCAGTCATGTCTGACTCATCTGCAACCCCATGGACTGTAGCCCATCAGGCTTCTCTATCCATGGGATTCTCTAAGCAAGATTACTGGAGTGGGTTGCCATGTCCTCTTCCAGGGAATCTTCCCAACCCAGGGATAAAACCCAGGTCTCCCGCTATGCAGGTGGATTCTTTACTGTCTGAGCCACCAGGTAACAGTGACCATATTCTCTGTACTTTTAATTCACTTCTCTTTCAGTTTCCCTTATCTTTATTAAAGGTAATCTCAAGAGATGCTCAAATTAAAACCTTAAATTTATATTTTCTTCCCACCCTCATTGAATTAATGCTGTTATAACTCAAGCCTCCATTTCAGGGAATTTCATTCATAACTGGTCTTACTAGTAAAAACAAAACAAAACAAACAAACAAACCAATAATCCCCTTTATGGGAAAGATTTATTTAACACAACTAAACATTAAAATTAATTTGAATTTCCAAGGTACAAACAAGCTGAATCATGAAGGTGAGTCCAAATTTCACACTTGAATATTTAGAAGTTGGTTAGTGTCCAAAAGTTGTATTCAGTTCAGTTCATTTCAGTTGCTCAGTCATGTCCGACTCTGTCTGTGGCCACTGCTGAGTTTTCCAAATTTGTTGGCATATTGAGTGCAGCACTTTCACAGCACCATCTTTTAGATTTGAAACAGCTCAGCTGGAATTCCATCACCTCCACTAGCTTTGTTCGTAATGATGCTTCCTAAGGTCCACTTGACTTTGAATTCCAGATGTCTGTGTCTAGGTGAGTGATCACACCATGGTGGTTATCTGGGTCATGAAGATATTTTTTGTACAGTTCTTCTATGTATTCTTGCCACCTCTTCTTAATACCTTCTACTTCTTTTAGGGCCATACAATTACTGTCCTTTATTGTGTCCATATTTGCATGAAATATTCCCTTGGTATCTCTAATTTTCTTGATAAGATCTCTAGTCTTTCCCATTCTGTTATTTTCCTCTACTTCTTTGCATTGATCACTGAGGTAGGCCTTCTTATCTCTCCTTGCTATTCTTTGGAACTCTGCATCCAAATGGCTATATCTTTCCATTTCTCCTTTGCCTTTAGCTTCTCTTCTTTTCTCAGCTATTTGTAAGGCCTCAGACAACCATTTTGCCTTTTTGCATTTCTTTTTCTTGGGAATGATCTTGATCACTCTCCTATACAATATCGTGAACCTCTGCCCATAGTTCTTCAGGCACTCTATCAGATCTAATTATTTGAATCTATTTGTCACTTCCACTGTATAATTGTAAAGGATTTGATTTAGGTCATACTTGAATGGTCAAGTGGTTTTCCCTACTTTCTTCAGTTTAAGTCTGAATTTGGCAATAAGTCATTCATGTTCTGAGCCACAGTCACTTCCTGTTCTTACTTTTGCTTACTATATAGAGCTTCTCCATCTTTGGCTTCAAAGAATATTATCAATCTGATTTTGGTATTGACCATCTGGTGATGTTCATGTGTAGAGTCTTCTCTTGTGTTGTTGGAAGAGAGTGTTTGCTCTGACTAGTGTGTTCTCTTGGGGAAACTATCAGCTTTTGCCCTGCTTCATTTTGTACTCCAAGGCCAAATTTGCCTGTTACTCCTGGTATCTCTTGACTTCCTACATTTTCATTCCAGTCCTCTATGATGAAAAGTACATCTGTTTCTGGATGCTAGTTCTAGATGATTTTGTTGATCTTCATAGAACTCCAGCTTCTTCAGCATTACTGGTTTGGGCATAGATTTGGATTACTGTGATATTGAATGGTTTGTCTTGGAAACAAACAGAGATCATTCTGTCATTTTTGAGATTGCATCCAAGTACTACATTTTGGTCTCTATCATTGACTATGAGGTCTACTCCATTTCTTCTAAGGGATTCTTGTCCACAGTAGTAGACATAAGTGTCATCTGAATGAAATTGTCCATTCCAGTCCACTTTAGTTCACTGACTCCTAAAATCTCAATGTTCATTCTTGCCATCTTCTGTTTGCCCACTTCTAATTTACCTTTATTTATAGGCCTAACATTCCAGGTTCCTATGAAATATTGCTTTTACAGCATTTGACTTTACTTCCATCACCAGTCGCATCCACAACTGGGCATTGTTTTGGCTTTGGCTGGGTCTCGTCATTCTTTCAGGAGTTATTTCTCCACTCTTCTCCAGGAGCATAATGGGCACCTATGACCTGGGGAGTTCATCTTTCAGTGTCCTATCTTTTTGCCTTTTCATACTGTTCGTGGGGTTCTCAAGGCAAGAATACTGAAGTGGTTTGCTATTCCCTTCTCCAGTGGACCATGTCTTGTCAGAACTCTCCACCCTGACCTGTCTGAATTGGGTGGCCCTGCATGCCTCATAGTTTCACTGAGTTACACAAGGCTGTGGCCCATGTAATCAGTTTGTTTAGTTTTCTGTGATTGTGGTTTTCATTCTGTCGGACCTCAATGGGTAAGGATGAGAGGCTTATGGATGCTTTCTGTTGGGAGAGACTGACTGTATGGGAAACTGTGTCTTGTTCTGATGGGCAGAGCCCTGCTCAGCAGTCATTAATCCAATTTTCTTTTGATGGGCAGGATTGTTTTCCCTCCCTGTTGTTTGACTTGAGACCAAACCATGGTGGAGGTAATGAAGATAATGGAGATCTTTTTCAAAAAGTCTCATGCATGCACTGCCACACTCAGTGCCCCCAACCCTGCAACAGGCCACAATTGACCCATGACTCCGCCAGAGACTCCTGGGCACTCATGGGCCAGTCTGGATCAGTCTCTTGTGGAATCACTGCTCCTTTCTTCTGGGTTCTGGTGTGAACAAGTTGTCTGGTCTGGATTCCAGGGCCACACTTAAGAGATAACTCCCTTTGTGGATTAAAATAAAGGAAAATCTGTATATTTGTAGTTGTATCTGGGAAGAATGAAGTATTCAAATGAACTTGGATTATACTACCCAAGGGTTATGGGCTTCAGCCAGAATTGATATATTATGGATTTTCAAAGAGATGTTGGCTTCCCTCATAGCTCAATCAGTAAAGAATCTCTCTGTAATGCAGGAGACCTGGATTAGGGAAAATCCCCTGGAGAAGGAAATGACAACCCACTCCAGTATTCTTGCCTGGACAATGCCATGGACAGAGGATCCTGGCAGGCTACAGTCCTTGGGATCGCAAAAGTCAGACACAACTTAGTGATGAAACCATCATCTCAGCCCCTTTGCCAGTTTCCCAGGTTGGGAAATCTGTTGTGGGCCCTAGAACTTTCCTAATAGTGTGAGAATTTCATTGGTAAAGTTGTTCTGCAGTTTGTGGGTCATCTGCTTGGTGGCTCTATGGTGGGGTTAGTGACAACCTCTTCCAAGAGGGCTTATGCCACGGGTCTGCTGCACTCAGAGAACCTGCCCCTGCGGCAGGGTACTACTGACCTGTACCTTTGCAGGAGACTCCAACACAGGGCTGGCTCAGTCTCTGTGGGGTCTCTGGGTGTACAAAGTTTTGTTTGAGCCTCTAAGCATCTCTGGTAGGTATGGAGCTTCATGATTTTGCCACTCCTACCACCTTGCTGTCCTATGCCTGTCTCTTATACACATCTTGAAAAAGTTGACTTAAAGCTCAACATTCAGAAAACGAAGATCATGGCATCTGGTCCCATCACCTCATGGGAAATAGATGGGGAAACAGTGGAAACAGTGTCAGACTTTATTTTTTTGGGCTCCAAAATCACTGCAGATGGTGACTGCAGCCATGAAATTAAAAGACGCTTATTCCTTGGAAGAAAAGTTATGACCAACCTGGATAGTATATTCAAAAGCAAAGACATTACTTGGCCGACTAAGGTCCGCCTAGTCAAGGCTATGGTTTTTCCTGTGGTCATATATGGATTTGAAAGTTGGACTGTGAAGAAAGCTGAGCACCGAAGAATCAATGCTTTTGAACTGTGGTGTTGGAGAAGACTCCTGAGAGTCCCTTGGACTGCAAGGAGATCCAACCAGTCCATTCTGAAAGAGATCAACCCTGGGATTTCTTTGGAAGGAATGATGCTAAAGCTGAAACTCCAGTACTTTGGCCACCTCATGCGAAGAGTTGACTCACTGGAAAAGACTCTGATGCTGGGAGGGATTGGGGGCAGGAGGAGAAGGGGACGACCGAGGATGAGATGGCTGGATGGCATCACGGAATCGGTGGATGTGAGTCTGGGTGAACTCCGAGAGATGGTGATAGACAGGGAGGCCTGGCGTGCTGCAATTCATGGGGTTGCAAAGAGTCAATCACGACTGAGCGACTGAACTGAACTGAACTGGCTAGACAGACCTTTGTTGGCAAAGTAATATCTCTGCTTTTGAATATGATATCTAGGTTGGTCATAACTTTCCTTCCAATATCTTAAATCTTGGAGTTTTTATTCAGAAGTTCTCATAGAATATATTAGGATAACTCAGTATAAACAAACAAATTAAATAAAACCCTATCTACCCAGAGGCAATGTGTTTGAACTTCCAGAACCAACTCTTAAGTGAATCTTCCTGAGGTCTCATTATGTTGTTTTAGAATGGCATTGGAGAATGAATACATGGGAACAATAAGATTTTACAAGAGTGAAAGCGTTTATGAAACCATATAACTGCCAAAGAACATATTTTAAAGCATCTTAAATGATTTGATTAATGAATAACTTTTACCCCTTGGATATCTGCTAAAGAAAGATTCAGGTTTAAACAATATAAATTGAATTAAAAATGACTATGCTCTTCACAGAGTGATCCATTTTATGAACTGATTACCTTTTTTCCCTTCTCCATAAATTTCTTTAAGTCTTTTCATACAGAATGCATCATACAACAACTGTGAGAGACTAAGATAAAACTTGTAATAACTCATACATGCCAATAGCAAAACTGCCTTGGTCTTTAAAGCTGGGTGTATAATTTCTGTATGTGTCAAACATTTTTTATCTGTGCCTTTACAGAGCTGTTCTTTGTTCTCTGTATTTAGAATTTGATTTTCCTTTTCTATGTCTAAATTATCTTTACTTTCCAATACCTAATTCATTGTGAAACATACCTGGATTCTCCTTTCATGGTGAATTCTTCAGCAATTCCATATGTTCTCTGTCATGACATGTCATGGTTGCTATTACTTGTATCAATATTCAAGTGCATTTACAACAGTTATATACACTGATATTAACCTCGTATTTTCACTAATATTCATTGCCAAAGAAAGATTCTGAATTTGCTTATTAAATAGGAAGAGTGTGCAAAAGCTTAATTTGGGTTTCTGGATAGGTGATATTAAACACTAGTTTTCTCTGTTCTTGTAACTTATATAGCGTCTGTAATAAATAATAAATTATATATATGTACATATTATAGTCATAAAATAAATAGAAAATATGATGTACTTACATATAATTGCCTTTCTTAATTGTTATTTTTAAATCAAAGGATATCTCACCCAATCTCACTATCTCACCTACAAATAGTGTTTGTTCCTTGAGGTCAGAGACCATAGCTTTAGCCGTTTTATATTTCCTTCAAAATGCCTTTAATATAATAATTGCATAAAATTTGTGAGTTAATTGAATAGAGTGTTCCACAATATTAATTTACTGCTCATAGAAACTGGTGTGGGAGTCGAAAACTTTCATGATTTGAACTCTAATTAGTTATAATTATACTTTGATATTAGTCCATACAGATATTCTTTGATTTAAAAATAGCAGTTAAGAAAGGCTACTATACTTAAATATATCATATTTTCTATTTATTTTATAAGACCATATATGTGTGTTTATGTATAATTTCTTATTTATTACAGACACTATATTAGATACAGGGACAGAGAAAACAAGTGTTGAATACCACCTACCCAGAAGCCCTAGTTAAGTTTTTTTACACTCTTTCTAGTTTTCAAGCACATTCAGAAGCTTACTTTGGCAATGATTTCCCTAGCTGAACATCTACTAAACTAGAAATGACTTCAGTTTAATTAAAGTCCTTATTGACACAGTTGCTTCCTAAACAGGGTGATCCTTCTATCCTTCTAGAACAACCAATGATCATCCTGCTCATTTTAGTAGCTAGGGTTTTATTCCTGTTAGGGCTATCTATGAGTCATCTTACTTTTAACAAAGAAATCACCTCCAAATGGGCTACAACTCTCTTTTACAGTTCTAGAGGTGGAAAACATGGATATTTATTGCAGTTAAGGAACTGAGAATTTTAAAGAGGCAATTTGCCAAAGCTGGCTGATAAATGACCTCTTTCTCCTTCCAGTTTATTGTCAACATCATGCTGTGCTGGCACTCCAAGACGCATGATGTGGTTCATATCTTCCTGCATGAGTTGCAGGGGCACAGGTCTCAATAAAGAACTCTACTTGAATGATTTTATTTGTTTACCATAGACTCTTCTATAATTCATCCAAGCTGGAAAAGACTATTTTAAACAGTTTCAAATAATAATAATTTAAAATATCAATACGTAAGCATTCTCCTTCTGGTCAAGGTAGATGGGCTTCATGGGTTTGCAACCTGTGCAAACTTTTAGAGGGCCTTGCTCATGTTTTGATGGCTTCCCATGTGGTGCCAGTGATAAAGAACCCGATTGCCAGGGCAGAAGACACGAGATGCCAATTCAATTCCTGGGTTAGGAAGATCCCCTGGACTAGGAAATGACATTCCACTCTAGTACTTTTACCTGAAGAATCCTATCGGCAGAAGAGCCTGGTGGGCTGCAGTCCATAGGGTCACAAAGAGTTGGACATGACTGAAATGACTTAGCACAGCACATACAGCTCATGTTTTTATGTTATTTTTATGCTGCCACTGTCTTGAAATTCTTAGCAATTTTTGAAAAAGGATGCCTTGTAATTTCATTATGTAATGACTGTGGTTTTGCAGCTGAGAGTAAGTCAAGAAGTTTTGACTCTTCATGATGACAAGTATAAATAAACTAGGTAAATTTTCTATATTTCCAATTCCCTGAATTAGCAGTTGACATGCTATATTCCAGAAAATTGTATTGCAAACCCTGTTTTAGCAGTATAAACTCACATCCTTTTTTGCCCCTTAGTAAAGAGTTGTGCAGAAGTCTAGTTCTCTCTGAAACCATTAAAACTGGAACTGATCTTGTACAAGTGTGGGCTGAAGCAGAGGGTAAATCCACTTTTCTCTGGGCATGGAGATGGGGAAGGTGGTTTGAAAACAGTGAAGCAACACTAAAGAGCTCACATATAAACAAAACACAGTTTGAAAATCACAACAAAGGACAAACTGGAACAACTGCAGACAAATGAAAGTTGCTTAATATTCAAAACAAGAACATTTCATTTAAAGGACTAAAGAAACACCTGAACTGAATGGAGTTTAAGAACTGTACTGTTCTGAGTCAATATTAAAAAATAAGTAAAACCCAACCAGTTAACAAGAAGTATAATATCTATTTGGTCTTAGAATTTTAAATTTTAAATAATTTTATCTTTATACATAAATATAAAATATAATAGAAAGTAAATAAAAAATTGGGGAATTTACAGACTCTAAAATATTTTTATGGTAGTTTTGAATTTATTGAAGAAATATGGCACATTTCTTAATGTCTTTAAGCTATTGCAGTGATGTTCTGTTCTGTTCAGTTCAGCTGCTCAGTAGTGTCCAACTCTTTGTGACCCCATGAACTGCAGCATGCCAAGTCTCCCTATCCATGACCAACACCTGGAGTTCACTCAAATTCACGACCATTGAGTCAGTGATGCCATCCAGCCATCTTGTCCTCGGTCGTCCCCTTCTCCTCCTGCCCCCAATCCCTCCCAGCATCAAAGTCTTTTCCAATGAGTCAACTCTTCGCATGAGGTGGCCAAAGTACTGGAATTTCAGCTTCAGCATCATTCCTTCCAAAGAACACCGAGGGCAGATCTCCTTTAGAATGGACTGGTTGGATCTCCTTGCAGTCCAAGGGACTCTCAAGAGTCTTCTCCAACACCACAGTTCCAAAGCATCAATTCTTCGGTGCTCAGCCTTCTTCACAGTCCAACTCTCACATCCGTACATGACCAGTGGCAAAACCATAGCCTTGACTAGACAGACCTTTGTTGGCAAAGTAATGTCTCTGCTTTTCAATATGCTGTCTAGTTTGGTCATAACTTTCCTTCCAAGGAGTAAGCATCTTTTAATTTCATGGCTGCAATCGCCATCTGCAGTGATTTTGGAGCCCCCCAAAATAAAGTCTGACACTGTTTCCACTGTTTCCCCATCTATTTCCCATGAAGTGATGGGACCAGATGCCATGATCTTTGTTTTCTGAATGTTGTATAAAAAATGTTTGATTACAACTGGGTGTATAATACAGACGTATTTCACTTTATTGTAATTACAAATGATTCAGACACAAGACCATTAACAGGAGCTCAACAAACTATTCCATCATGATCTTTCTTGGAATATTGATTAACATAGTTCAGCATCCGAACTGAACTTAGGAATCACTATTTCATTACATAAGTCCAAGGTGTGAATTTTATGTACAGAAACCACATCAGTTCAGTTCAGTTCAGTCACTCAGTCATATCTGACTCTTTGAGACCCATGGACCACAGCACACCAGGCCTCCCTGCCCATCACCAACTCCCAGAGTCCACCCCAACCCAAGTCCATTGAGTTGGTGATGCCATCCAACCATCTCATTCTCTGTCATCCCCTTCTCCTCTTGCCCTCAATCTTTCCCAGCATCAGGGTCTTTTCAAATGACTCAGCTCTTTGCAGCAAGTGATCAGAGTATTGGAGTTTCAGTTTCAACATTAGTCCTTCCAATGA